>VWYP01028714.1:85789-101030 GCA_013400435.1 Pycnonotus jocosus | reverse complement strand
GGGGGGGCAGGAGGTGGTGAGGGGATGGCGAGGGAGGGGGGGCCACAGAGCTCTTGAAATCCACATGGAATGGTTTTTGTGGCCCTCCAGAAAAATAAACAGCAACCCTTGGAGCCCAGGGAAGGAAGGAGAGGGTTGTTTTCCAGCTCTTACTCTGCTCTCCAAAGAGCTTTGGGTCAAATCCAAAAGTCAGCCAGCAACTCTGGCCCAGGGCACAGCAGCAGCCAAGGAGAGCCAGCTCAGGCCAGGGGGGATCCCCATTCCTGTCCCCCTGGAAGTGAGGAACTCCAGGTGAGAGGAAGAACAAACAGACACAGGGACAAGCTCCAGCAGCACCTTCTCCTTCCAGGCTGAGCTTATCACAAACAGCCCACGCAGCTTCTACAGCACGGCACAGGGGTCAGAGGAGCTCCAGATTCTCCTCTCCCTGGTGCCTGGACAGCAAGGAGGCAGCCAGCAGGTGAAAGCACCACATCATTCACCTCTCCTCGCCTCCAGATTCTCTCCTGCAAAGGGATATCAAGCCATGGTATCAGCTTTAGCTGGAATCTGTCGCCTCTCCCACCAAAAAAAAAAAAAAAGAAGAAAAAAAAAAAAAGAAAAGAAAGAAAAAGAAAAGAAATAAGCAAGGAGGTTAATTAGATGTTTGCAATCCAATTTACGTCTTGTTTGTGAAACCAGCATTTCAGCTGTAACCCAGCCTGGGAGCCCCCCGTGCCCTCGCTCTTTTGCTAAATTTATTTCACAGCTTTGCAGAACTGCCTCAGCCGGGTCAGAACTCTTCCATTATCATTTTATCGCTGCCTCTTACTCTGTAATTACAAGCTGCTTCCCTCGCCCCCTCCCTCCTCTCCTTCCCCAGCCCCCTCCAAGCACAAGGTGGGAGATGCTGGCCTTGCTTTAAGCCTCTTCCACGATTTGTCTCACCCACCGAGGCCGGGGACAGCCTGGCCCTGGTTTCAGCAGATAAGCCCGGGAAGGTGGCTGGGGAAGCAGGGGGAGGATGCTGCTCTCCAGTGCCCCCCTCCCCAAGGATTAAAATATTCAGATGCGCTGATGAATAGCAATGAGAGCTGGAAATGAAGGCCTGGAAGCTGAGAGCTGGAGAGGTTTGGAGTGGAGCTGGCAGGAGGGAGATGAGCTGCAGAGTCATGGAAGGCTGGGGCACATCCCCTCGTGTGTCCTGGGCCGACCCTCAGCTCTTCCCAGGGACTGGTTGGGATGGGCCAAAATTGTGCCAGGAGAGACACAGAGATGTCCAGAACTCTCCTCTGTGCCCTGTGGGAGTGTGCAGAGAGGCTTTGGGAGCCCTGCTGGCCAACATTCCCGGCAAATTCCAGCAGGAGGGAAGGGCCCTTGAGGAGCATCTCAGCTGCAGAGCAGGGAGCCAGCACCTCCGTGGGTTTCCAGCAGGACAGACAGCCATGGGATCTCGAGTCCCAGGGCTGGCAGGGCCACCAGAGGGCTGTCCCCAGCCCCCCAGCAGGGTCACTGGGCCCCACGGGGACATCCAGGACATGGGGAGCAGCAGCAGGGTCCCCACAGCAGGAACCCTCTCCTCCAGACCCTCCCCAAAGCACCAGGCTCCAGCAAGGGGAAGGGGCCACATCCTCCCCAGGGAAGGACCCAAACTCAGGCTGAAGGGCTTCCCTGGGAAATTCAGGGAGAGAAAGGGACAAGCAGAGGGATGTCCACACCTCTGGGGCTCTGTAACATCTTGGCCATGAGGATGAGACATCACAGGGCTCCAAAAATGAATTTGGGATGGAGGTGGCCACTGTCCCTGCCCTGGGAGAAAGAGGCACTGCCCTGCTGTGGGGACAGGGCCCGGATGCAGCTGGACACAGCCAGCAGGGCCCTGCTTTGTTGTAAAATTTGGCTTCCTTTCAGTCACCTGTGAGCACGAATCAGACAAGAACTCGCAGGCAGCATGAATACACACACACAGGGCCAGCTCAATTGCCCATGAGAAGGTTCATGTAATTAACAGGCAGCCAGCTTTTCTTTCATGTGACAAAGAAAGGACGGGGAGGGCTGGCAGGGTGTTTTTCTGTACCCATCCCCTGAGAGCAAGTTCCAGCAGGCCTGTTCACAGGAGCAGGGAGCACAGCACAGCCTGTGACCAGGACCCCAGAGGCACAGAGGGATGCACCACGGGCCCCTGTGCCCAGCCCTGATTTCCCTTCATGCACAAACTGGGTCCTTTGCCACCCTTGGGAGAGTTAAAGCCTTTCCTCTGCTGAATCCACAGTGCAGGGAGCCCCTGTTTGATTAAAATGGCACAAGGGTGGCTCTTTCTGCTGTGCCACACTCTGAGCAATCCCTCAGCCTGTACTGGAATCCCCCCAGCATCACTGGGGCCAGCATTTAACTCACATCCATCCCACACCCACCCCACAAACGCCCAATTTCCCAGCCCTGGAGCACACCTGGCTCTGCCTGTGCTGTTCAGCCCAGTGTGCACAGCCTCACTGCCAGCACGGAGCACAAAGACCCCTCGGTCCCTCCCTAAAACAAAGATCAAAGCCCCTGCTCGGAGCTGAGGATGCCGCCCCCTCCCTCGGCTGCTGAGGACCATTAAAACCCCATTAACCTGGGGTTGTTATTAATCATGAAACATTACCCGGTGGGGACAGCCCTGACGTGTGAGTGCCCGGGCTGCCGCCAGCTCCCCCGGCCCGGCTCCAGGTGACACAGGAGAAGGTGGCATTGCTTTATAACCGAGCGGGCCAGCTCCGGATAATGAATTTCCTGAGCAGAGAAGCTTCGCCGAGACTGGAAATAATCACCCCGAGGCGAGGCAAGGCAGGGAGCGGGCTGCAGACGCCTCTCGCCCTGCGGAGGATAATCCCCTTTGTGACTGGGCTGAGGGCAAGGCGAGGAAACCACGATTTATCATCTGCTTGAACCACATCCATCCTCTGGAAGATGATTTCCAGCCCTGCCGCTGAGCAAACCCAGGCAGGCAGAGATCCCAGGGCAAAACCAACCCCTGGGATCAGGCAATGATCACTTTGGAGACCTCCTGGGACACAGAGGGGACACCTTCAGCACACCCTGGACAGGTCAGTGCCAGGAGAGCAGAGCCTCTGCCTGCACATGTGCATGGAGGCTGGAGCCCCATCAGGCCCTCACAGCTCGGTGATATTAAAGCTTTCCCCTCATGCATAGAGGCAGGCAGGGGGGCTAATTGCTTCTTATGACACTATAATGGTAGGACTATTTACACTAGATTAAAATCCAATTCATAATGAGGTATAATAACTTTGCAAACGCCAGGATTTGTCAAAGGGTGAGGAGCACCACCGAGACTGAGCTGAGCAGCCTCGGACTTGGGTCTGAGCCCTGCCATGGGAGGAAGGGGCTCCTGGCAGGGCCAGGGTGGGGTTTGGTTGGATTCTCCCTCTTTGGTTGCTTCTTCCACAGGTTAAGCAGAAGGGCTGGTGGAAGGGAGCTTGGGGATGAGCATGGCCCTGGAACAGCTTTACAGACACACAGGAAAGGCACTGCCCAGAGCAAGGGGCTCTGCAGCCCCTGGAGTAGGGAAAATAGGTATGGGCAAGAGGCTGGATCAACCACAGAGCTGCTGGGCTGCACCTCGGGAACAGAGCTCCTTCCTAGGGAAGGTTTGTTCCAGAGGCTGATAAACCAAAGTCACATTGAGATCCATCAGGCACCAGGGATGCTGAGGCAGCCTCTGGACCAGGATCAGGACCTCTCTTCCCGGATGTCACACACCAGGCTACACCCTCACAAAGTCACCTTCCCTTCCCAGTGGCACCCCCAGCCCTGTCCCAGCACCCCTCCAAGGACAGAGCACACACACACCCCCCCAGCACTGCCCTCTCCCCCCATGGTGCTCCTGCAGTCAGGGGGGATGTTTGTCCCACAGGAAAGCCCGGCCTGGGATTGGATCCAGCCTGGATTTGCTCCGTGCCTCTCCATCCCATGTTTACGGATGTGACCTTGAGTGAGCCCAGCAACACATCACTCCTGACGTGCTCAAAAGAGGAATTTATTTATTTATTCCCTGCCAGTGACATGGACTGATGGTGCCCTCTGAATTCCAAGCAGAGCTCGGCTCTGTTTGGATCGTCTGGGTGGCTCTGCTGGAGAGCAGGCAGGGGAAGGAGCCCACCCAGCTTCGTTCACAAAGGGAACGTTGCTCCCCTGATCCTGGGGCTCTGTGCAATCCCTGGATCCTGCTGAGGGGGCTCGGTGCAGTGCTGGCCCCTTGCACGGGGGTTTTAGGAATGGAACTCAGGTGTGCCATGGTCACAGAGGGCTTCTGATGGATTTCAGCTACTCCAAAGGCCTGGCCATCCCCAGAGGGGGAACTGCAGAAGAAAACAAGCCCCAGGCTAAGCGGGGATGAAGGAGTGCTCAGGTAAATGTGAGCTCGGGTGTGCTGATGTGTCACTCTCCCAGTGCCACCAAGCACTCCAAGCCTTCCCACACCTCTGTTTGTGTCCAAAATCAGCCATCTGCTACAAAACCTGATGGCAGAGCCTCCAGAAAAGCAGTTCCTCAGCACACAAAGCTGTGAATTTGTCACTGGTCCTGCTGGACACTCCGTACCCCCAGCTCATCACCGCTGGGTCACACACACCAAGGACAAGGAGAGCTGGAAGGAATATTGATTTCCTGAAGGGTGAGGCCCTCTCCTCCAAACAAGCTCTTCCCTGATGGGATCACTGAAAGAGCTACCCTGTGCACAGGAACACAGGAGGAGAGCTGAGTTATAAAAATAGCAAAAACCTTAACACATCCCATGCTCAGAAGAAAATCAGCCGAGCCTCAAGTACAGCAAAAACAAACTGAAATTGTACCAAAGTGACCTTCACCTCAGCAAAGGGCTCTTCCTGGCTCCATGGAGCATTGTCCCCATGCCCAACATGGTCATGTCCCATCAGCAGGGCACAGCAAGCCCCATTCCAGCCTCTCCAAGAAATGTGAGAGCTTTTGGTTGGATTAAACCTTGTCCTCAGCTGGTGGCAGAGCCAAGAGAGTCCTGGCAGCCACAGGAGGGGCTGAGGAACCCTCTGTCCTTGGGGGCATGGACTGCCCACCAGCCCCAGGGCTCTGCAGGGGTACAGGGGGTGTGGGGAGAGGGGAGAGCAGAGATCTGTTGGGTGGGGACCATGGAATGGGCTCCTGGACAGAGCCTGCCTCATGGAGGGGCTGTCAGCTTTGAGGGAGAACCTGAAAAAACAGAGCTGCCCCTGACACAGTTATAAAAGATCCTTCCTAAGGGGAGGCAGGAGGTGCTCAAAAGGTCACCCTGCACCAGAACTCACAGATGTTGGATGTATAAATGTGTTCAAGCTGTAAAAGAGGAGGTGTCAGGAACCCAGCAGAGGGAATGGGGCCCAGGAACACCTCTGACTGCATGGCATCTCCAGCATCAATCCAAGAAGCTCCTTGGCCAGAGTTTGAGCCAATTATGTTCTGGCAAATGACTCAGCCCTCAACTCAGCAGCACTGAAAAGAAAAACACCATTTTCCCTGTTCTGTTTTGTTTGTGAGAGTGGGAGCGGGCAGCAGAGCAGAAAGGGATGGAGGGGATGGCACTGCATCCCAATTGGAAAGAGCCAGTGGCCACTGCCCAAGTAAAATTCCAACTTTATGACATAATGGGCTTTTTCTAACCAGGGCTTGCTATTAACTTCAGCACCAGCTTAAACTCCTTGGCCTCAGGCACGAGCAGAGCAGAGCTCACACACTGTAAATGTTAATACTGCTTTAGCACTGTAATAAGCTAAAAGGTGGATGCAAGATCTGGCACATTAATTCCTTTTTTCATCTTTTTAGCACATTTCAGGGTAATATGAATAATAAATATTTGAGCTCATGAAGGTTAACGGATGGATAACCCCGGAGACTGGGGCTCCCCAGGTAGGAAGGCAGCAGTTCCTTTCCACATGTCCGTGTCTCCAGCAGTGAGCCAGGGAGTTTGCCTCCTCCTGAGAAGCCAGAGTTTCCTCTTGGCAAGGAAGAGTTTGACATTAAAACTCGTTGCCTGGCACACTTGTGCACACTTCAAATGTTTGGGCTGGGGAATGAGTGGAGGTGGATGTTTCCAAGCATCACGGGGCAAACCTATGGAGAGAGGGAAACCTTCTCCACTCCAGCACAAGCCCTGTTCCCATTGAACAAGAGCCAGGTTTGGTCAGCAAAGGGCTCTCAAAGCTTTGTAGGCATCTAATTCCTCATGCAGCCTGCTCTGGGTTCACCTGAGGCTTGGTGGCAGAGCAAGGGAGCTGAGGATGCACCTCCAGAATTTTAAACTCCAGCTGAGGGAATGTCCTAAAGGCAGAGCACTGCATGGGCCTGGCCCAGATGTCACCATCAGCCCAAAAGCTCCTGGCCTGGCCTTGTTTTGCAGGTACTGGGTCTAAATTAGAAGGGTTTGGTGTCTGTCAGGTGACAGCCACACAACAGCCCAAGGAGAGCAGCTGGGTGCAAAGCTCTGCTGGAGCTGGCACAGCTCTGCACATCACCCCTGGATTACCAAAACGTGGAGAAACAGGGCTTTGGGAGAAAATCACGCTGCTTTGGCACCCACTCAGGTGCCACAGGAGTGCCCCCGCTCATCCCAGAGCCACATGTGAGCTTCCAGGGAAGCAGCCTGGAATGGATGAGGAGAATCCCAAACTCCCAAATAAGGGCCATGTCAGGAGAGAAAGGACAGGTGTGGTGACCCAGGGAAGGGTTTGAAACCTGTGCTTAGAGAGCAAACACTGAACAGGAGGATTCCCATCGCTTACCTATCAACAGAGACCTGGCAGATAGGAGCACTTGCTGGGACAGAAGGGCTGGGGATGAGCAGGAGTGTGATCCCTGGGGATGGAGGATGTGGGGCTTCCCCAGATTCCATCTGCTCTTGCAGCTTTGTATTCTCGACCTTCATGGTACAGACAAGCCCTGAGGTGCCTGACAGGCCACCTTGCTGGGAGAGCCCCGATATTCCAGCAGAAATCCCGCTGCCACTTTCCTCCGTGCTCCCGGGCAGGTGGACACGAGCACTGTGGGACACTGGGACAGCCAGGGCACAAACCAGCGCTGCCCTGGGGGCAGGATGTATCACCGGAGGTGACAGGAGGAAGGTCCTGGCTGTGCAGGGATGAAATCCCCGTCCTGCCCTGGTGCAGGAGCTGTTGCTGGGGGCAGAGATGCCGAACCCCTGCTCAGATCCCTGATGCTCCCACAGCCACCAGTGCCGCAGGAAACTGGGATAGGCAGGGAGCACTGGGCTGGCGCTGCTCGGGGGGGACAGCCAGGACAGCTGGGGGCACTGGCAGGGCAGGGGAGATGGAGCCGGGGGGCTGCGGGCGCTGCCCACCCTCCGCCGTGCCCGCCGCTCGCATTTGCGCATCCTCAGCCAGCGCCGCGGACCCCGAGCGGGGAGGGGGAGCTGCCCCCCGCCCTTTGGGGGTCCGTGCCTGGATGCCGAGCCAGGGCAGCCCCCCCTGCAGCCCCCTCCCCGCTCGCCTTTCGTTTTGCTCGCTGTTGCGTGACCGCCGAGCCCCCCTCCCCTGGCAATCCTTGGGGGATATCAAGGGCAAGGAAGAGAAGGGTTACCTGGAGGAAAGGGTTGCTAAGCAACCCCTCCCCACGACCCCCCCACAAAGCACCGCAAACCCAAAACTCGTTCCAGGCCTGCAACCAGATTAGCATATTAATGAGGCTGTAATTTCCCCGGAATTGTCTGCACGTCTATGCCCGCTCACAGCACACTGGCCCAGGAGTTTGCTATGCAAATAAACTGGTTTTACAGGCTGTGGCTTAATTAACTCATCAAGTTCATCTTCCTAACAAAAAAGGCAGACTAACTGCGGATTAAT
The DNA here is from genome assembly GCA_013400435.1 of Pycnonotus jocosus. Classification (NCBI taxonomy): domain Eukaryota; kingdom Metazoa; phylum Chordata; class Aves; order Passeriformes; family Pycnonotidae; genus Pycnonotus; species Pycnonotus jocosus. The sequence continues at coordinate 93,186 of VWYP01028714.1, read as the reverse complement.
GGACCTGTGTTTGCTCTTCTTTCTCTCCCCCTCTCACCCACTCCCTCCCGGAGGCACTGCCTCCCTGCAGATCCTTCCATCCCCGGCCACTCCAGCCTCGGTGCTGGGGAGATCCTCCAGCCTGGCGAGGAGATAAATCCTGGGAAAAGAGATGGGGAGGGGGGGAAGGAATCTTAACGCCGCTTCCAGCAGAGTCGGGGAGGTTTCCTCATCGACTTCAAGGGGAATAAGATGGATCAGGCCTCGAGAATGGTAATTACGCCTTCAGTCGAAGCTGGCAGGTGACCACTTATGAGAAGGAGGTGGCACACGGTGACACCGTCTCTTTAAAATGGTTGTCTCTGTGCGGATCAGGGGTCGGGGATTTTGGGCAGGAGGATTAAGGTACCGTTTCTAGGGGAGCTCTGGCAATCCCGCTCCTTCCCTAACGGTGCAGGGTTAGAGCAGGCAAAGAGGGATGCTCTCCCTCCTGGGTTAATTAGCAAGGCCCTTCCTGCCTGCATCCCATGCTCAGAGGCAAGATGCCTTTTGAAAACCACCCCCGAAAAAGGTAAGTATAAGGATTTGCAGAGTCACGGAGGGAAAAGTTCACGTGGCCAAAAGTCTGCATTTCAGCAGCAAATCCCCGGGCTGGGGAGCTTCCTTTGAACACCAACACCGTTATGAGTCCACCTCCTCTTCCCTGGTTCTCTGTCACCCTCTTCCTTCCCTGGGAAGAAGGAAGGAATTCCCTGTGGAACCCGGACGGGGCACAGATGTCCCTGGGTCGCTCCCACCTAGACTGGAAGCAGGAGGAGCTGGCTGGGAGCGCTCAGCCCCCAGGCTGTGTGTGAAGTGACTCCAGCCGCAGATGAAATGTCTGAGCGGATCTTTTCCCCTTTTAATTCCGGCTGTATTGTTAGTTAATTGTAGTTGGAGCTCCAGGGAGGTTTTCCGCGGCTCAGAAGGTGGCCTGGGACGCTGAATTCAGAGCCTGGGGTGGGAATGGTTGCTTTGCCATTCATAGCATGGATTGTGCCAGCCCGATGCACAGAGCCCTGAGGAGTGCAGAGCCCTGACTCCCGAAAAAACAACGGGAAACAGAGGAGCAGTTAAATATCTGCAGGGAGGGGGGCTGAGCACAGACCAGGCTCCTCTTGGAAGTGCCAAGCAAGAGGAACAGGCAGAGATTGATGCCCAGGAAGTTCCACCTGAACAGGAGGAGGAGCTTCTTTCCTGTGACCAAGCACTGGAGCAGGTTGCCCAGGCAGGCTGTGGAGTCTCCCTCACTGGAGGTATCCCAGAACCATCTGGACACAATCCTGTGCCCTGGGGTGACCCTGCTGGAGCACAGAGCTTGGAGCAGATGACCTGACTGTGGTCCCTTGCAGCCTGACCCATGCTGTGACTCTGTGGTGACCCCATGGCCATCCAGCTGCCACCCGTGGTGGTCACAGCAGATCCCTGCAGCCACTCTCCCACAGCCTTTCCCTCACTCTGGTGCCACTGGAATCTCCCCATGCAATCCCCCAAGGCTCTGTGGGGTGGGTTTGCAGGCAAAGTCCTTCCAGCTGCTCCAGGCACTCAGCTCTGCAGCTTCCCCTCAGGAAAGCTCTGCAGAGCTTCACACCTCCCTTGAAAGTTCTGGAGCATTCAAAGGACACTGAGCTGGAGACCATCCCTCTCCCAGCCACAGCCACCTTGGAATGGATTTAAGTTGAAGCTTTCTTGCTAAATTTGGTTCAGATTGGACAAAGCCCTTAAAAAAAAAATCTAGCTGTACTGAAAAGCTTCTCTGCATTCACAGGGAAATGGACTGGCTGACCCAAAAGCTCTTTTCCATCTCTAATTTCTGTGGTTGCATGATTCATCCATCTTCTTTGAAAGTGTTTCCTACATGAAACATCTCACCAGAGGAAAAAAAAATTACACTAAATAATCTTTTTTTCATTTCCTCTCCTCATTGTCAGAGCCTGGGAGAGGTGAGGGATGTGTCTGCTCCCACATGAACCGAGCAGTGGAAGAGAAAAGGCAAACCAGGACTCAGCTCAGCAGTGAGAAGGGAGCTGCTCCTGCCAGGTGGGGTGGGAGGAGTTATGCTGGAGACATCCTTCCCTGGAGCACAGTTGTTCCTCACTTTCTCAGATCAGGAGAAAACTCCGAGCTGGAGAACCACAGCCATGTCCCAAGGACAGAGGAATGGCCACATCCAAGTGAGAAGAGGGCATCCCTCAGCCTGCTGCTCCCAGGAGACAAAATCACAGCTCCTCGGGATATTCTTGGGAATCAGCTGTGGGCTCAGCATTCCTAACATCCTCCAGGAATTTCTCTCATGAGAGCTTGCCCAGTTTCCTCTCGACCCATGCAGCTCCTGCAGTGAGGAGTTCTAGAGATAACTGCTTGCAAGAAGCACAGTTTGTCTTAGACCTTGCTTGAGCTATCTTCACCTGAAGGCAAGAAGTGGAGTTTGGTCCCCCAGACATTTGGAAATGCTGCCAAAGACATCACATAACCTCAGAAAGGAAGCAAAAAACTCCTGAGGTCAGCCAGGACATTCCCCTGGGAATGCACAAGTTTCCATCCTACAGCAGCCCTGCATGGGGAGGGAACTGGGAATTACCCCAAGCAAGGACATGGGAGAGATCCCTTGGCTTGTGGCCCCCAGGCCACCCCTCAGCCCCATCCCAATCCCTGAGGCCCTCCCCCAGTCCTGTAGAACCCCAGGGAAGTTGTCCCATCCCTGTTTCCCTCCCTCTCTGGATTTCTGATACCCCAGTGCTGGCCTTGTCTCTCCTCCCACAGCTCTCAGGTGACTCCCTTCTCATGAGGGACGAACTGAAGATCACCAAATTATTCCTGATTTTCCATTGGATGATGCCTTTCAATCCAGCCCATGAACTGATCATTCCTTTCCCACATGTTCAGCAGTAGACACGGGGTGATGTTCCTGGAATAACATCTACTTTCAACTGGTTTCTGCTTTAAAATTTGAGTGTGAGGTTGGACACAGGCTCACATCAGGTGATTTCCACAAAGGTTGGGGGGGCACTGTGTTTTGGGGCTGGCACCCCACTTGAAGCCACTAATCTGATGGCATCAGGATGGGAGGGCAATGGGGGACAGAGCTGCTGTCCCCAAAATGAGGGGAAGAGGGGAAAACAAAAAGGACAAACCCCTGCAGGAAGGCAAACTCAGCATCTGATCCTGGCTCAGTTTTCAGTGAGGTTTTGCCAGGGATTTGGGGATCAGAGGTGCTTTGAATGATAATTACCCATCTTCAGCAGTCACCCAAGGGGTGTTTATGTGAAGAATCGTTGTGACAATAATACAGGACTTTCAGCTCTTTTTATTTCGTTGATTTAGTGGATTTTTCATTCTCTCTTTTCTTCCATTTTCTGGAAGCACTATAAACCCAAAGTCCTCCAGCATCACCCCTCTCTGCAAAATGCAGATTTTATTTTTCTTAAACAAAGACTAAAGCTGAAGTGCTTACAGTCAGGGAATCACCAAAAATTTGAACACTTGCCAGTTACCATTTCCACCCTTAAGAAGCACCAATCCTTTTTCCAGATGACATTCCAGGACACTGATTTTTTTTTTTTTTTTTCTCTCCAACATCGCTGCTACTTCAACAAAAGGGGGAAAATGGGCTTTCTTATACAGAAGAGGCGATCCAAGAGGTGGAAAACTGGACCTACACAAGCCGAGCTTTGAAATTAAAATCTGCCCTTTCAGGATTAACGAGGAGAGTGATAAAACAAGGGAACGAATTTACAGAGGGAGGCATCAACCCTCAGCTGGCAGCCGGCCGCAGGGGAGGCTGCTGCCTGCCCACAAGTTGTGGGGCAGGAGGGAAAAATCACCCCCAGCTCACACTCCGTGGGAGGTCAGGCTCCACGCTCGCCGGGGTCCCTTCTGGCCCTAAAATCTATGAATCTATTGATGCTCTGAGGCTTAAAAAGCAGCAGCTGCTCCTAGGCAGCACCTAGTTCTCATAAGCGTTTGGAATAATGGATCCATATTGTGCCAATGCATACTAATGTTAATATACATTTGCAGCACACAATGTGATGGCTTTGGAGACACCCAGGTGTCAGATGGAATCAGTGTCACTGACACACCGTGCCACGACTCCACTGCAGGTCCCTGTTGGCTTCTCCAGAGGGAAGCTTTCGCTCCTTGGAAATGATTGTGTTTATCCCTTCTGTTTCTGGAGGGAAAAAACCCCTAAAGATTACAAAGGAATTGTGCCGGGCACACCAGCAGGATTGGTGGCTGCGGTTTGCAGCCAGCCAAAGGCTTGCTCAGGGTTTGGGATGGAGATGTGAGGGAAAACAAAGAGAGGAGCTGTTGTACGAGGTGTGCCCAAGGAGTTCAGAGGTGCAGCCTTCTGCTCTCCCTGGTAATCCCCTTTCATGCTCCAACACGAAGGAATTCAGAGCCAGGGCTGGGAGCTGCTCCTGCTGAAGTCTGGAGAAGTTGTACAAAATATTTGTGAGCCAATGACCTGAGCCTGCCTCTGCCGGGTTTAACCCTCCCAGCTTCAAAGTGCAGGCTCAGGTTCAGCCCCTGCAGAGGGAGAATGGCCCCTTTGGTTGCTGCTTTGGGATTGTGGGGACACAGGAGGAACGGGCTCCCCCCTGCAGCCCCGCTCCCTCCACACCCACAAACCACGTGTGGGTGTGCAAGTGGAGAGAAGTGCTCTGCCTGTGGGGTGTCAGGGAAGGTTTGCACCCCACACCTGCCCTGGGTGCTTTGTGAGGGTTTGGAGCGTGTGTGGAACACCTTCACATTCATATACACACACACACAGATTCCTCATCATCTCATAATTAACATCAGCCTAGCCTAAAATCCCTGCCCAAACTCCCTTGTCATGCTGATATGAACCCACACGGGAAGCTGCCCGTTCCTTTACAGGAATTTGGGACAGCAGCACGGAGCCCAGCAAGTCCTCAACTCTTTGAATGCTCATTATTGCAATTGTCCAATCAGTCCCAATGCTTGGGACAAGGGGGTTTTGTCATCACCCAGGCACTGCAAGTGTGAAGGCTGACCCTGCCTTGGGACTCACCTAGGCTGGACTGACTCTTGGTGATCTCTGTCTCCCCATGTAAGGAATTACTTCCAGTGAAAAAGCTAAACCTGTGTTCTTGTGATATTTTTTCCCCTTACTATTAAAAAAAAGTTAAAAACCTATCAGAAATATTAAAAGAAAAAGAAAATTAAAGAAACCAACAGCTTTCAAGGCCCCAGGGACTCTGATCCCCTGCAAGCCCTGCATAACCCCAAAGAGTACAATGCTTCTGGACCTTCTCTCCTGGCTTCCAGACACCCTTGGAGACCCAAGATATCCGGATACCTTTGGAATACCCCCTCAGTCAGATCAGGTGAAGTTGTTTTCATGGTCCTGGTTGTGATTAAGGGAGGCAGGTGCACATTTCCAGTGAGGACTTGTCAGCAGAAGGAAGCGGGGTGGAGGAGTGGGGAATGCAGGAGAGAGGAAGCAGCGTGGCCCTGAGCCCAGGCGACAGTGACACTCCGAGCACACCCAGCACAACTGCACATTAGGCAGCTGATGAGGTTAGAGAGGTCCTGTGCATCTTCCCATTCCCCGAGGCAATGGAGGAATTATCCCATCCCTGCCCAACACCCAACACCTCTCACCCGGGCTGTGGAACCGCTGTTGGAGCGATCCAGGCCAAACTCAGCCCCATCCCCGGCCCCAGAACAGCCCCAGGAAGGGCTCTCTGCTCTGAGCTGCACAGAGAGAGAAAAACCTCATCCCCGATAGGAAAAGATGGGGCTGAGGGATGGTTCAGCTCCCCCGGAGCCTGGGTACGTCAGAGAAGGCAGGGCCACGGAGATGGGTGTAGCGGGGGAATGTGCGTGTGCAAGGGCTGGTTTTGTGTGTAACGTGGCACGGGGATGTGCTCCCGAGCCGCGGGGTTGCGGGGGACGAGGATTTGGGGCGCGGGTGTGAGCAGGGGCCGTGCACACGCATGGACACGCACGAAGGAATGCGAGGAATGCGCGGGGAGGGCGGCGAGAGCAGCCAAGGGAGATGAGGGAGAGGATGAGGCAGACAAAGAGCTCTGCGGGCGGGCAGGGGGACACCCCGAGCCCTTTTCGGGGGGATCCCGGCCAGCCCTGGTGGGGACACCCCGCCGGCAGCCCCTGCTCGCTGTCCCGGGGGAGCTTTGGGGTGTGAGTGTGTAAGGATTTGTGTTTGCACAAATCGCCTCTTCTTCCCCATGGGGCTCCCTCCCTGCGCTACCCCGGCTTTTTGGGGGTCGTTTTTAATCTCAGCCGCTGTAAAGTGAAAACAAAACCGCGCTGAGATCCCGCCTGTTCCAAAGGGAGGGCAGGGCCCGTGCCCGCAGCCAGCGGGGTCCTGGGCAGCGCAGCCCCGCTCCCCTCGGGGTGAAGGGCTCGGGGGGCGTTGCGGGGGTCCAGGGGGTGTCTGATAATTCTATCGCTGTGCCGGCAAAATTTCCACTCTTTCTGGCCGAGGCGATTCTCTGCGGGAGAAGGGAAACGGGAAGTGAGAGAAAAGCAGAGAGGGACAGAGAGATGGGAAGGGAATGTGTGGGGAATGAGAGGAGGAAACGAAAAATAAAACGGCGGAGGGTGTGGGGAGAGAGAAAGGAATGGAGAGAAAGGGAGGAAGAATCGAGAGAGGAAAGGAGAAAAAACTGAAGGAGGAAAAAGAAAAGGAGACAAATAAAAAGGAAAATGAGGGGAAACGGGGGAAAAAAAAAAACAAAAGGAGAGAAACAGAAAAAAATAAAATGAGAAAAACACAGGAAAAATATGAGAGAATAGGTGGAAAAGTAAGAAATATAACAACAAAAAAAAAAGAGAAAAAATGGGAACAAGCCACAGAAAAACAGAGAAATACGGAAAACCGGGAAAAAATATAAAGAAAAAAAGGGAGAAAAGAGAAAGGAAAAAAACCAGAGACGGGAAGATCGAGGTGGAGAGGACGAAGGCGATGGAGAATAGGGCAGGGTGGCGGGGGCAGCCGTGCCCGGTGCCCGCAGGACGAGGCGGGGGACGGGGCCGGGGGCGGTTCAGCACCCTGGAGAGCTCCGCGGGGCCGGCGGGACACCGGGGACACCGAGGGGGACACGGCGGGGCCGGGGACAGGCAGAGCTCGGGGGCTGCTCGGGGCCGCCATCCCAGCGGGTTCCTCCATCCCGGGGCTCAGCCCTGCCCGAGGCATCGCTGGCAGATCCGTCCTGGCTCGGGACTCCACTCGGGACGTGGAAGGAGAAAGGAGCGGTGTTCCTGCTCTGCTTTCTCCCTGAAAACCGCCCCCTCGCCCCTCCTGTGGAGCTGTTCCCCCTCCCTTGCCGCCCCCCTTGGCTTCGGGGCGCGCTCAGTCCCCTCCCCATGTGTCCCCCCCGGGTGTCCCC
>VWYP01028714.1:52906-69971 GCA_013400435.1 Pycnonotus jocosus | reverse complement strand
ACACCCCCTCCACATGTGCGAGCACCTCGGAGCCCGCAGGTGCTAAACCCGGCCGGGGATCCCCGCGGATAAATCACCGTAACAAGAGCGTTGTTCTCGTCTGGCCGCAGCCAATGTGGCAGGAACGGCAGAAGATTGTATTAATTAATAATCATTACAATAATAACGCATAAAGACAGTAGCAAAGTAATTAGTCAAAGACGGAGTGTTTGCTAATTGAGGTGGGGATCTGCAGCTCAAACAGCCTGGGGAGGAGCAGGGGGAGGGAGCAGAGGGGGAAGGAGGGTTGGAGGGAGGGTACCTGGTTGCAAGGTTGTCCCAGGGGCAAAGGGGGATGTGCGGACCCCAGTCCCGCCCTTAGCACAGGCACCACCCTGGGTGCATCCCCGTGCCTCAGTTTCCCCATCCCTGCATGGGTGCTGTGTGCTGGAGAACGCTGCGTGAGGAGCCCTGCCCCGCTTCCCCAGGTTTTATTTCTGTTATTTCGGAAGGAAAGCAAGCAGAGCGCGCCAGCCGGGCTCTGTCACACCCCCTGACCGGGCCGGGTGTCACTCCATCCCCAGCTGGCTCTTCAGGGCCCTCAGCTGGGCCGTGTGGATGTTGCTGCCGCCGCACACCACGAGCACCACGGAGCCCAGCGGGGTCCGCAGCCGCCCCTCGCTCTGCAGCCGCTGCAGCCGCCCCGAGTAGAGCACGGCCAGGGGGGCCCCGCACGCCGGCTCCACCAGCATCCGCTCGTCATCTGTGGGGACCGGGGACATTGGGGACACCCACAGAGCGAGCCCAGCATCCCGGGGTCCGGCGGTGTCACTGTCACCCCCGCTCACCCAGGAACTGCTGCACAGCCCGCACGGCCTCCGTGTCCTCCACCACCTGCGAGATCACCTGGCACTCCCGGGCACACTCCAGCGCCCGCGCCGCCACCGTCTTGGCTCCCAGGCAGGTGGCCACGCTGCGACAGGAGGGGACAAGGCGGTCAAGGCGGGGACACCCCCTCGGTGAGCCCTGCGGGCTCTCTGCACGTGTGGCCGCTCACCTGGTGATGTCGGGCAGGGTGACGAGCCGGCCGGCTTTGAGCGCTTCATGGAAGCTGTGAGCTCCCCACGTCTCGGTGGCGATGACAGGGACATCCTGCCAGCCCACCTGGTGCAGGCCGGCCACGACCCCGGCCAGCAGCCCCCCGCCACCTACCGCCACCACGATAGCACCTGGTTTGTCCTCCAGAGAGTCCTTCAGCTCCCAGACCAGGCTGGAGTGACCCTCCCTGCGGAGTGAGGGGCAGCAGGATGCAGCCTGGGGGCTCCCCGGGCCACCCTGGATCCCGGGGACGGGGACTGGGGGGAGGAGCTGGGTCCTGGCAGCACTCACCACACCAAGGGATGATCGAAGGGGTGGATGCTGACCCAGCCCTCTGTCTCAGCCAGCTCCTGGGCTCTCCTGTTGGCCTCATCCCACACCTGGGTGGGGACAAGGGGAGGCTCAGCAGGGCTCCACAGAGCCCTCACAACCCCGGGATGGGTCCCTTGTCACCACAGGGCTGGGGGACACCAGAAGGGCTGAGGGTCACCAAGGTGACCCTGCTGGGATGCAGGAGGGGGGGACATTTCAGGACGGGATTTGCCAAGCAACAACAAGCAGGTGAGGCCAGGCTCAGCCCCCTCTGGACCCCCCCAGACCCCACTTTTGGGGGTACCTTGCCATAGACCTCGACGGTGGCGCCCAGGTCCTGCAGTTTGCGCACGGGGGTGGGGCCGCTGCTGCTGGGCACCACCACGGTGATGGGCAGCCCCAGCTCTCGGGCCGCGTACGCTGCTGCCAGACCCGCGTTTCCTCCTGTGGGAAGCGGCCGTCAGGCACGGCTCCACCGCCAGGACATTCCTCAGGGGAGCATCCCCCCAGCTCGGGATGGAGTTACCTGAGGAGCAGACGAAGTGGCGGCAGCCCTTCTTGGCAGCCTGAAAGGCAGGAGAGAAAGAGGGGAGGGGGCGGCTGTGTCCCCCCTCTGTGCCCCCCACGAGGGTAGGAGCAGCCCCCTGCACAGGCCATGCCCACACTCACATCCTGGCACCGGTGCCCGATGCCCCGGATCTTGAAGGATCCCGAGGGCTGGATGTTCTCCAGCTTCATGAAGACCTTGGTGCCCGCGGCCTTGGAGAGGGGCAGGCTCTCCAGGACGGGAGAAACGACGTGGAAGGGCTTCTGGCCCCCGACAGGCTGGGCTGCCATGGCCTGACAGCGGATGCTCTGCCAGCGAGAGGCAGTGGAGTCACCAGCTGCTCCCCACGGGTGCCCCCCGCAGCCCCGATGCCCACTCTGGGCTCGGTGCGGAGCACAGGAGACTCTGAGGAGGGACGGGGCTGTCCCCAGTGTCCTCTCCCATCTCTAGGATGCAGCAGCACCGATGGGATCTTCCAGGGGGAGCACAGGACGGGCTGTGCCACCCCCTCCTGCATCCTCGTGGTGTCCCCAGGTGTCCCGTGCACACCCTGTCCTGTAACTCGTGTCATTACCTGGTGTCCCTGGGACCTCTCTGCGTGTCCTCACCCACGGCCGAGCCTGCGGGACAGAACGGGGAGAGGTGGGATCCGAGGGGCCGTGCCGGTGTCCCCGGGGCAAGGGACAGGGGTCAGACATTGCCCCGGAGCCGCTGTTTGTTCAGCCCGGGGCGGGTTTTACAGCCGCGGGGCTGGGACCGTGCCAAAGGTGGCCAGCCATAGCCGGGCACGCTGCCAGGTGACACGGCGGGGACAAACACGTGTGGCCCTGCCAGCCAGATCCCAGCGGCTTTCACATGCCCGGGAGATGGGATGTGGGCTCCCAGGAGATGAGGGAAGAGGAAAAGCAGCTCACAAATTATTTTGGGGGCCCTCAAGGGTTTGCAGTGGATATTATCAGGCGGGGGCCAGAAACACGTACCAGGAGATTTTAGGGTTTTGCCCCTGAACCCCTGGTGTAGCCAGGGCAGCCTGCACACCCCAAACCTACACCCAAGACACCTCTCATTGCCTCCAAACGAGCCATCACACCCCTGCCAAGCCCCTGAATCCTCTCCAAGCTTCACATCCCAGGGGGGCTCAGCCCCTCCAGCTGGGGGAGACCCCTGGGATGAGCCCCCTCAGCTCCAGCTGGCCCTGCTGGGCACCCCATGGACAAAGATCACCCCTGAGAGAGGGGCTGTCCCAAGTGACCCAGCCAGAGGCCAGCCCAGACCAATGTCCAACAGCCCCCAGGCAAAGCAGGCAGAGCCCCCTCCTTTCCCCTGGGAGCCCTCCTTGTCACCCAGCCCTGGTGACAGCCCCAGGGTAAAAGTCCTACCCGTGCTCTGAGGGGCTGGTTCTGTCCACAGCAGGCAAGGAGGAGGAAGATGGGATCTGGAGGAAGGCACAGCCCTGGCTCGCAGCCCCGCAGCCGCACAAAGTTCCTCTGTTGCTGTGGCCAAGCTGAAGCAGCCTGGAAGCAGAGGGCACAAGGAGGGGGGGACACTGCACTGGGACCAACACACTCCAAACAGGGTGCACTGGGAACCCTGCAGTCCTGCCCCAGTGCCAGGCACACAGCAGTGAAACCAGAACACAGCATTTCAGTCCCCTGACCCAAACTATGCTGCAGAACCCCCCAGAGCACCACTGCTGGCAGGCAGTGAGCAGGGGGAGAGCTCTGGAGTAGCCCTGCTTCTGAGGGAGCTGATTTGGGACCCTCTGGAGTGACTCGCCCACCTCACAGTAGGCAGAGACTGTAGCCCCTCCATAAGGGTGGGGCAGCAGCAGGAGCTGGGAAAGGAGTGCAAGAAGCCTCGCCCAGCTCACAGGGATGAGGCTGGAGGCTCCCTCGGGGAGGACACCATATTTCAGCTCAGCCCTGGGGTGCTTCAGGCTTCCTTTCCACCCCATACCCACCTCCCTGCCCCTCTTCTGCTCCCCTTTGGCTCCATCCCTGCCGTGAGGAAGGCATGCCAGGCTGTCACCTGGTCACTTCCCTTGGCCAGAGTCCCTGGCTGACACTGTGGCAGCAGCTGCGATGATATTTAACAACTTTTTGTTTGTTTTTCCACTTTTAAGGAAACAAAACAAACAAACAAAAAAAGGGGGAATCAGCAACACTGTGGCATTTCCAGCGTGCCCTGATCCTCCTTGCTGCTCCCTGACTCAGTGATGGTGATCTGTCTGGGGAAACTGAGGCACAGGGACCCCAAAAGCACCCGCCCCCTTCCAGAGCTGACACACACAAGGGGACACAAGCTCTGTCATCCCAAACTTACCTGCAATCTGTCCCAGCACAGATTGCACCCCACCTTCTTCAGGGCACCCACTCCCGTTTTTGGGGTGCCAGCACCCCAACAGCCCCGAGCTGCTCCCTCACACCCCCCTGCAGCCCCCAGGGGCCCCCGGCCCCGGTGGGAACCTGGTGCCTTCAAAGGCGCTGCCGAGGCACAGCTCATTAATCCCCCAGTAATGACCTCGTTATTCCTAACGAGGCAGAGCGGATCAAGGGAGCTGCCTAAGAGGATTTTGCACCGCGGGTTTTGGGGACGGGGGGCACACAGGTGCCAGAGGAAAGGAAGACAAAAGGCATGAGGATGGTCTCCCACTCCTGGGGGGTGAGCAGTGGGGCTCCCCCATTCCAGCAGCACAGAACCCAGCCTGCACCCCAAAAGCCCAGCCCCACTGGCCACACACCCTCCCACTAGCAGAGGAGCAGATCACCCTGTTAATGGGGAGGGGGCAAGACCCCTGCATGACCCCAACCCTAACAGAAGCCACCAGAGAACCTCAGCAGAGAGCAAAGAACAGCCACCAGCACAGAGCACTTTATTTGCCACAGCCAAACCAGCTCACTGCCCTCCTCTCTGCCCTGAGGGCGAGCCCCAGCCTCCCAGGATGCCCCTTTTCTGGGAAGAGCCCCCCTAAACCAGGCAGCAGCACCCAGGGAAAGGGATTGGAGAGCCCCATGGCAGGGAGGGGACACCTGGGCTCAGCCCCTTGTGCAGCACAGCCAGGACCCTGAGGCAGAGAGAACAGAGAGGGTCTGGGTGTATAACAGAGCTGAGACCCCCCAACACCCAACTGCCCCCACAGAGGGATCCCCCACAGGACAGACACCCACGATGGGACCAGACGGGACCAGCGCCTGCTCAGTCCCAGTGGACCTTGACTGGGGGGAAGGTCCAGAGGTCGGGGTGGCCCATGTGGAGCAGGGAGCTGCAGGGGGACTCGCTCCAGCGGAAGGGAGGCACGTCATCCCAGGCGGGGCCGCTGACCGCCACCAGCCCGAAGGAGGGGACCATGGCCGAGGAGGTGACCTGCAGATGGGGACACCAACAGGGCAGCGAGTCAGCTGCACAGCCCTGGAGAGCTGCTGGGGGAGCAGCCCCAAGGAGGAGGAGCCCCTGCAGGGCTGCCTGGCTCGCACACCTTCATGTCGATGCCGCCGTGGCAGCGCTGGCGCAGCGCAGGGAAGGGGTAGGTGCCGTTGGAAGGGTTGAGGTCGGAGCGGGCAGAGATGGCGTTCTCAGCGTTCTGGGGAGGGTCACAGCCCCTGCACCGCGACAGAGGGTCCTGCAGGTAGTTGTTAGACCTGCAGAGAGTCACGGTGAAGACATGGAGAAAGCCCAAGGATCACAGCAAATTCCTTGGTGGAACAGCCGGGTTTGGGGGCTCCCAGCACGCACCGCATCAGGCGGATCATGGAGTCCAGGTCGTGCACCAGCGTCTGGTTCCGGCGGAAGATCTGGGCACGGGGGTTCTTGTCATAGGTGAACCAGTCACCATATTTCTTCACCAGCTCCAGGTTCCCACTGGCATTGAAGATCTCCTCAAAGTACCTGGGGTGGGGGAATGCAGCAAGTTGGCACTGAGGGGATGCAAGGTGAGCACTGCTGCCCCTTTCCAGGGCAGGCCACAGGGAGGGATGGCACTCACGGCACGTTGTAGCTGGCCCAGTAGCCCTGCTGGTACAGCAGCTCTGTCTTATCAGCCACCACCACCAGGCCCCTGTGCTGGGAGGAAGGGCACTGGTAAGAGCAGAGAGGGAAAAAGCCACTGGGGATAGTATGGGACATGCTGGGCTGGAGGAACACACACTGGGGGTCCCCACTGCAGGGTTCCCACTTGGGCACCCATCACCTCAGGACAAGCATCCCCAGAGCCTTCAGCCACAGACACACCCCATGGCCCTGTGACCACCCATGGGGCTGGGCAGGCACCACGCTCAGGGCTTTCCCAAACCCACAGGGATGAGAGAGGAGACAGCAGGGATTCAGAGAGCAATGGAGCCACTCACGGGATCTGCTCCAGCACCGTCAGCACGCCCAGCGCCGGGCTCGCTCTGCCTGGTGTGAAGGCGTTGTAGTCCACCACCATCCACTGGTTGTTGTACCTGGCATGGAGAGCAAGGAATGCATCCTTCTCGCAGCCTGGTGGGCACCATCCATCCAATCCCAGGATCCAGGACCAATCCCCAGGCTCCATCCCACCCCACCCCACTCACGTGCCGCTGTTGAAGCGTCGGAAGACCGTGGCCCACTCGGGCCCGCTGCGGGCCAGCCGGTTGGCCACGATGTTCCTCAGCCACTCCAGGACGCTGCCCCGCGGCTCCAGGTACTTCCACAGGGCCGGGTTGTTGTTCCCAATGGTGGTTTCCAGTGCGACCTGCAGGGCAGGGAGTGATGGGGAGGGCAGCAGGGCCGGGGAAAGGTCCCTGAGGGCCAGACCCACTCACCAACCCACTGCTGAGGATGTAGAAGTCATCCACGGAGAAGATGGTGCCAGGGTAGGATGAAAACACCTGGATGCTCCCAGGGATCTGAGACTTGCCTGGAGGGGGGATGCAGAGGGGTCAGAAGGGGGGTGTGAGGTGCAGCTCCCCCCAGCCCAGCCCACGCACCGTCGGCCGAGGTTCGGAAGGGCAGCGTGTACTTCTTGATGATGCGCAGCATGGCCTGGTAGGAGCTCCAGGTGTCATGGGCCACCAGCAGGTCCTGGTGGCCTGGCAGCAGCTTCACCAGAGCCGAGCAGGAGCCCGAGCCCAGGACACGCTGCGGGGAGGAGCGGTTCAGGGCAGACTCCAGGTCCTCCAGGTCACCCCCCAACTGCAGCAGCCTGGGGGGAAGCAAGGCAAAGATGTCAGGTGAGGGATACCCCAGCCCTGGAGCTGAGCTGGTTCAGAGCTCTCTGTCTGTCTGTCCATTTCCATCACATCCCACTGCAGGCACTTGCGCTGGTAGCATGAGCAGGGAGCAAAGGGGGAGCACAGAAATGGGGAAACTGAGGCAGGGACTGTGGGGGGAATTCACTACCCAGCCAATGGGGTGGTGGGGAAGAGAACAACCTGCCTTGGTTCCATCCTGCCCCAGCAGCAGAAGACGAGTGCCCAGACAAGGTGGACAAAGTGGGCTGGGAGTAGAACTGGCTGCTCCTGGCCATGCAGGAATTGTCCCCACAGCTCTCCAAACCCTGGGACAACCATCCCCCACTGAGAAGGAGCTTACAGGAAGCCGAAGGGTGCCAGGGTGATCCTGCCCCTGGGGAAGTCCAGGCGCCCGTTGTAGCTGTCCTCCAGCCCCTTCAGCTGCAGCAGGGCCAGGCGCACCTGGGGACAGGGGACAGAGCTGGCACCCGGCTCCTGCAAGGGGGCAAGCTGAGAGGTTCTGGGGGACAGGCTCTCTCATTCCCCTAGGGGACAGAGCAGATCAGTTGGGTCTCAGTGCTCTGCAGAGGCACGGGGGGAAGTGTCACTGTCAGTAAGGTCATGACTCAGCACCTGTGGCTGAGGGTGACAAAGCCACGTCCTGTGCACCCCAACTGCAGCATGCGAGGCTCTGGCGAGGAGAAAGTCACGAGTCACCTCTACCCACCCCAGGAAGGAGGATGACCACATCCCTGTCATCCTACCTGGAGCTCGGCCAGGACAGCTGGCTGCCCTGTCCTGTCCTCTGGATGAGAGGCCCAGGGGGATCCTGGGGGGTTCCCTGGGTGGGGGTTCCCCACACTCACCTGGTGCCAGTACTCGGGGTCTTGCCCTTTCGCCATCTGCTCCTCCATCCAGGCCAGGTTGGCCTCCAGGTAGTCCCGCAGCTTCTGGCAGTACTCGCTCTTGTACTTGAAGGGGCCGCAGTAGCCCACCATGGTGTTCATCCAGTGCATGTACATCAGCTGGGGGACAGGGCCGCGGTGTCACCGGCGGGGGACAGCCCAGAGAGGGACCAGGGCATGCGTTTCTGGAGGGGTCCCCCCTTACCTGCTCGGTGACAGCAGCCTCGGCCAGCCCAGCAGCATAGGCCTGCAGGCTGTCATTGTACGAGGCGTTGGTGGTCACCTCCAGGAAGGCCCAGCTGTGGGGACACGGTCACGGTGGGTCACGGACACGGGCGGGATGAGGCACCCCACCGACGATGGCTCTCCCGCGGCCACCCTATCCCCGCTGGGCTCCACATGGCCCCCGTCCCGTCCCGTCCCGTTCCGTCCCGTCCCGTTCCGTTCCACCCGGGCCGTACCCGACGTGAGGGATGCGGTCATCGAGGCTGGCCCAGGCGACGGCGGCGGGGTGGCGGCCGGGGAGGACGCGCAGCCGCTCGGAGCCGGGCTCCAGCAGCACGGAGACATTGCGGGGCACCGGGGACGGGGCTGCGCCTGCCGGGACGGCGGAGAGGAGCGGGGACAGCAGTGGGGACAGCAGCGGGGACAGCAGCGGGGACAGCAGCCGGGACAGCAGCGAGGCCACCAGCAGCGCCCCCGGGGCCGCCATAGCGGGGACCAGGGAAGGGCCGCGCCCCCGGCAGTGCCCGCCGTGAAGGGGAGGGGCTGGGGCTGGGCTTCATTGTGACCACGCCCCCGAGATACCTGGTTGGATTAACGGAGCGGGCGGAATTGGGGGCGGAGTGTAATTGTGACCACGCCCCCGAGATGCCCGGTTGGATTAACAGAGGGCGGAATTGGGGCGGAGCGTCATCGTGGCCACCACGCCCCCCGAGGCGAGGCCGTTTACCAATAGGATGGGCACGGCTCGGGAGCGGGGCGTGTTTTGGCCGCGCCCCTGAAACGATGCTATTTATCGTCTTACATGGGCGGGGCATGGGGTGGGGTTTATTGCGTGGACACGCCCCCACCCGCTCCGAGGCCGTGAGGGCCCCTCAGACCCCCCTACAATACCCCTGTCCCCCCCATGTCACCCCACACTCCCACCTCGCCTCTCCCAGCGCCACAGGAGATGTGCACAGGTTCACCTCTCCCCTCCCCAGCCCTGCCCCGCCTTTGGGAACACGCGTGGACCCCTCCCGTGAGCAGCCCGGCCCCCGGCGTGTCCCTGTGCTCGGGGCAGGGGGAACACACGAGGTGCTGATGCTCCCCTTGGGCCCCCGACCCGCGGCAGCCCCGGCCTTGCGCAATTCCTTTCACCTCTCCCCGGAGAGAGAAGGGCAGAGTGCAGCTGCGGGGAGAAACTGGCCCGGCTGGGAAATGGATCTTTGAATCCCATCAGGATCAAATGCTCCGGCCATGGGGGCCAACCTGCACCCCACAAACAGGGCATGGCGCTTGCACGGTGCACGGTTGGGGTGTCCTGGAGCTGGGGACACCGGTGCGGGTGTCCTGGAGCTTGGGACACCGGTTCCCAGAGGGTCACCCCAAAGGGAGGCTGTGGGTGTGCGCAGCACTCAGCGGGGGTGTCCCTGCCTGGGAGGGACGGGACGGAGCAAAGAGCCGCCGTGTGCCCTCCCCGCGCCAGCCGCGTGGGAACGTGTCGCTGTCGCTTTAAGGACGGAGGGTGNGTCCTGGAGCTGGGGACACCGGTGCGGGTGTCCTGGAGCTTGGGACACCGGTTCCCAGAGGGTCACCCCAAAGGGAGGCTGTGGGTGTGCGCAGCACTCAGCGGGGGTGTCCCTGCCTGGGAGGGACGGGACGGAGCAAAGAGCCGCCGTGTGCCCTCCCCGCGCCAGCCGCGTGGGAACGTGTCGCTGTCGCTTTAAGGACGGAGGGTGGCGGCCCCTTTAAGGCGGGGGGGCCGGCAGGGATCAGCTGCCCGCGCACGGCACCGGGGCCGCGCCGACACGGTGGGGCCGCGCCGCGGGTGGGGTCCCCGGGTACCCCCATCCATCCCCGCATCCCCGCCCGGGATTCCCGTCCCCACCCGCACCGCGGCCTCTCTGTCACCCCCCTGCCCCCCGGGTGTCCCTTGGTCCTTCTCCCTGGGGTGTGGGTGCCGTTCCCCCTCCCTCCGCTCGGGGTGGCACCGGGCTGAGACCCCCGGCAGGGACGGGCTCAACCTGCCCGCGGGGGGGGCTCTGCTTTTTTATCCGTTTTATTATTTTTAGCATTCTTTATAATTTCCAGTTTTATTATTAATTTTTAACCTCTCCTCGCCCCGCCCGGGGAGCGCGGGATGGGGGTCCGGGGGCAGTCCCCGCTCTCTGTCCCCGGGCACCGGTGGTAGGTGTCCCCAGGGGCAGGGGACCATGGGGCAGGGGGCCACGGGGCTGGCTGGGGTGCTCAGCCTGGCCGGGGCTCTGCCAGTCGGGACCCCGCTGCTGCTGGACGTGGGGCACACGCTCGCTCCCGGGGGGGATGCTCTGACCCCCGGACGGGGCCTGGATGTAAGTCTGGGGGATTTAGGGGGGACGCCGGGAGGGGTTTGGGTGCTGCCGGGGTGGTGGGGTCCCGTCCTGTCCCTGCTTCCATGTCCCCGCCATCGCAGCAGGGATCTCCCCAGGATTTCCTCCGCTGCTGGTTTTCTCCTCCGAAAACCTCGCTGTTTGCCAGGCCGGCGCCTTCCCATGGCCCGGGGTGGGTGTGGGCTGTGTGGGGACAAGGATGGGGTGGGGACAAGGACATCCACCACTGCTGGCCCTGGCACAGCCACGCACATGTAGCACAGGTGGGGAAACCGAGGCAGGGCTGACAGTGACCTGCCCAAAGCAGCCCCTTGTGGGGGCGGTGGGTGCTCGGGGTGGGCAGTGTCCCTTCGGGGTGGGCGGTGGGTGCTCGGGGGGCCCAGCCAAGCCCCATCCTGTCTGCCCCGCAGTGCTGGGAGGTTCGGAAGCACAACAGCTCTGAGTGGTGCCACTTCATCCGGAGCAACCCCGACTGCCGGCTGGATGGGGGCTTCCTCGACTACCTCGATGGGGTCTTCTGTGTCTTCCCGCCCCGGCTGCTGCCCCTGGCTGTCACCCTCTATGTAAGGACGGGAAAGGGTGGTGCTGGGGATCCTCTGCTGTGGGGGCATGGGGTGGGGACCCCACTGACCCCTCTCTGTGCCACTCCTGACCCCACAGGCTCTGTGGCTCCTGTACCTGTTCATCATCCTGGGTGTGACAGCTGAGAAGTTGTGAGTGGCCCCGCAGAGGAGGGGAGTGACCAGGAGCTCCTTGGTCCCCAAGGAGCCCCATCACCTCTCTCTGTCTCCTTTTCTGCCCTTCCAGCTTCTGCCCCAATTTATCAGCCATCTCCACCAACCTGAAGCTGTCCCACAATGTGGCAGTATCCTTGGCAAATCACAGGGGCCCTCAGCCAGGAGGGGTGTGGGGACAGGGCAGGGGAGGTGGCCATGACAGGGTCACTTTGTGTCCCCTTGGCACCCTGCCAGGGGAAACTAATTCAGAGGGTGAGCTGGAGGTGCCAGCAGGACAAGTGGTCATGTGCTGGCACTGGACAGGAGTGCACAGCACCCACGTCCTCACAGGGAGGACAAGGTCTTTTCCTTGACGTCCCCTCTCCATGGTGTCACCTTCCTGGCCTTTGGAAACGGGGCACCTGATGTCTTCAGTGCTGTTGTGGCCTTCTCCGACCCCCGGACAGCGGGGCTGGCCATCGGGGCCATCTTTGGTAAGGGGACCCCACTGCCGTGTCCTCACGGGGTGACATTTTGGAGCTGTGGGATGTTCCCATGTCCTGCTGTCCTGGCAGGTGCCGGTGTGTTTGTCACCACGGTGGTGGCCGGGGGCATCGCCCTGGTCAAGCCCTTCACGGCCGCCTCCAGGCCCTTCCTCAGGGATGTCATCTTCTACATGGTGGCCGTCTTCCTCACCTTCGTGGTCCTCTACGTGGGCAGGATCAGGCTGGGAGAGGCTCTGGGTGAGCGCTGTGGGAGCTGGGGATGGTGGGAGCAGCCTGGGGGTGCTGGGGGCAGCCTGGGGGTGCCGTGACCCGCCCATCTTTCCCCCATCTCAGGTTACCTGGGGCTCTACGTGTTCTACGTGCTCACCGTGGTGCTCTGCACCTGGATCCACCGGCGGCAGCGGGGGGACGGGCTGGCCCCTCCCGGGCCCTGGGAGCCAGGTAAGGGCTGCCCAGCTGGGATGGGGGGACCCCCGGTGTGTTGGGGTCCCCTTGCACTGCCCCTGCCCGCTCCTCTTCCCCGCAGAGATGCCGACAGACGTGGAAGAGGCGGAGCCCTCGGGCACAAACAGTGGGGACTATGGTACGTTGTTCCCTGCGAGCTCAGGGCTGGCTCTGCTCCGTCCTCAGGGGTCCCAGAGCCCCCCAGGCTGCTGCAGGTGTGACTGAGCCCGTGGGGTGACTGAGCCCGTGGGGCAGGGGGAGCTCCCTGGGGACACACACAGGGAACTGCAGCCCCACGCTGGAAGGGCTGGGGAGGACAGGGAGCCCCCACCTTGTTCAGTCCCTGTGTCCCCTCACAGGGGAGGAGTACCGGCCCCTGCTGCCCTCCCAGGACAGCTCCCTGCACATCCTCACCACGGCCCTCAGCCCCCTGGACTACCGCAAGTGGAGGAGGAAGCCCTGGTACTGGCGGCTCTTCAAGGCCTTCAAGGTGAGTAGGGGGCAGCACGAGCCAGGAGGAGCCCCCCAAGGGGCACCCCCATCCCTGCTGGCCCTTGGGGCTCTCTGCCCCCGGGGCTTTGCAGTGGGGATGGTGGCACAGGGGCAGTGGGGTCGGGAGCAGGGTGTCCCTGATGGCTGTCCCCTGTGCCAGGTGCCTGTGGAGCTGGTGCTGCTGCTCACTGTTCCCGTTGTGGACCCTGACAAGGATGACCTGAACTGGAAGAGACCCCTCAACTGCCTGCACATCCTCACCAGCCCCCTGCTCTGCGTCCTCACCCTCAAGTCAGGCGCCTGTAAGAGCCTGGGGCAGTCCCAGCTCCCAGGAGGGGACAGGACTGAGATGGCCACCAAAGCCCTGGGGACTGCAGAGCTGGCTCCTCATTGTGGGGAGGAGGGATGGGCAGGGGAGAGCCAAGCTGGGTTTGCAGCTGGTTTGCAGCTGGACACACCCTTACAAGGGTGGGGGAGTTGGGCCTCCCTGCATCCCAGCCCTGGGGGGAAAATGGAGCAGGCCTGGCCTGCCTGGGGAAACTGAGGCACAGAGGGCAGCAGCTCTGTGAGGGTGTAGGGTAGAGGTGGCTTTAGCTGACAAGGCTTTACCTCCTACCTCAAGCCTGGTGGGATCCTGTCCCAGCCTCTCTGATGCCTCCTCTCCCCACCACATGCAGATGGGCTGTACCAGATCCAGGGCATCTTCCCAGTCTGGGGACTGGTCACACTGGTTGCCTCTGCCCTGGCCCTCATCATCTTCATCACCACAAGCAACGAGGAGCCACCCAAGTATCACTGTGTAAGGTGTCCCCCAGCCCTGAACACCCACCAGGGACCAGCACAGCCTGCTCCAGACTGGACTGAGTGTCCTGGGGCAGAGCAGGAAGTTGGACCTCTCTCCCAAGTTCCCAGGAGAGACTCCAGGAGGTGTGGGGGGCCCTGTGGGATGCACACACAGCCCAGCTTGCTCCTCTTCCTGCCAGGTGTTTGCCTTCCTTGGGTTTTTGGCCAGTGCCATGTGGATTAACGCCGCAGCCACGGAGCTGGTGAACATCCTGCGGACCCTGGGCATCATCTTCCAGCTCAGCAACACCGTGCTGGGCCTGACACTGCTGGCCTGGGGCAACAGCATCGGGGGTGAGGGCTCTGCTGCTCCCCAGTGCCCCCCTGGCACGCCCTGGGGTCCCCCTGCCATCCTCAGGGTCTCCTTTTGTCCCTCCACAGACACCTTCTCCGACCTCACCATGGCCCGGCAGGGCTATCCCCGCATGGCCTTCTCTGCCTGCTTCGGGGGCATCATCTTCAGTATCCTGTGCCTGCCAGGGCAGTGGCACGTGGGGCAGGAGCTGCCTGAGTTTCCCTGCCTACAGACCAGGGACACCCCTTTACACTGTGGGATCCCTGGAGAGGAGCTGGGCAGGATCCACCCCAGAGTCCCTCCAATGCTGCAAACCCCGCAGTGTTCCCACAGTGCAAGGGACACTGAGGTATTTGGGAGGGACAGAGACAGCACCCCCCTGTCCCCACAGCTGCCCCAGCCCCAGCTGGGTGGGAGTTTGGGCTGGAGTGTGGCAAATTTGGGATTGGCCAAAGGGAAGGAGGGGAGGGGGCTGTGCCTCGCTCACTTGGGTGGGTTTTGGGTGGTCCTCAGACCAGGCTGAAGCCTCTCCTCGAGTGCTCAGGGTTGTATTCACCACAGAGAGAGAATGCTTTAGCCAGGGGGTGCAGGAAGGAGGAGGACGTGGGGCTCAGGGATGTGCTCAGTGCTGTTGCTCCCTCGAGCTCTCCTGTGCTGTTTTTCCATCCTGAGCCTGCTCCAGACATCCTGGTGGGCGTGGGCCTGGGCTGCCTGCTGCAGATGACCAGCAGCCAGCCTCTGGTGAAGGTAAGGCTGTGGTGACATCGGGACACAGGCCAGGCTGGCAGCAGCACCCCAGTGTCACCCCACATCACCCTCTCTCCCCACAGCTGGAGCCTGACAGCCCCCTGGTGTGGGTGCTGGCAGGGGCACTGGGGCTCAGCCTGGTGTTCTCCTTCGTGACGGTGCCAGGGCAGTGCTTCCAGCTGGGAAAGGCCTATGGCCTCTGCCTCATCTCCTACTACCTGGTGTTCCTGTGCGTGGCCCTGCTCACCGAGTTCAGGGTGATCCACTTCTCCACCCCCTGAACGGCCCCAGGAGATCCAGCCCTGGATGTCACTGTGCCCCTCCACTGCATCGGGGTCTCGCTGTCCCCTCCCCTGTCCCTGGCAGGGGGACAAGGGCACCTCGACCTCACTGTGCTGCTGGAGGTGCCAGCCCAGCCCTCAGCCCCTGCTGCCCTTTGGGGAAGGAGCTGTCAGTGCCCACATCCTCTGCTCACTCTCTTTAATCTGTGTAATTTAAGGAACTCTGGGCAGGAGCAACACCCACACCTCAGCCGTGTCTCAGCAGGACCAGAGAATGGGGAAGCTCCAGCTCGGGCACAGCAGGAGAGGTTCTGCCTCCTCAGCTGCTCCACCTTCCCCTCCTCAGCTCCATGCAGTGCTCTGGGACACAGCTGGGGCAGTTGTGACTCTGCCAAGGCCCAGGCACACATTTGTCCTTGGGAAGGACTGTCCCTGTTGGCACCATGGGCTGGAGCAGCCGAGGGGACAGAGCCAGACAGGGTTAAGGGGACACAAAGCTCCAGGGACGCACTGGGTTTAGTGTAAGCAAAGCCTGAGGGAAAAAACAAACACCAAACCAAGGGGAGGCTGGTTTCCCCTGCTTTTTTTAGTAATGTTTTCCAACCTGAGTTTCAGATCCTACTTTTCTCCTCCTCCTGGGGTGGGCAGAGCTGTAGGAAAGGACTTGGAGGTTTCCACACACAGTGTTGACCTCTGGCAGGACTAGATATAGGCACTGTAAAAAAACTGCAATAAAAAAAAAAAAAAAAGACAAACACAAACCCAACCTTGACTTTTGCCTGCTGCAAGGGCTGTTCCTCCTGCTGTGTGCTGGTGTGACACAGCCCTGACTCAGCACGGAGCCTCTGGAGGGCAGAGGGAACAGGCAGGACCCTGGGAGGCCCAGAGGGGTTTTTCCTGAGGGAGTGGGGAAGTGGTTCCCAGTAGCTGATGTCCCAAGAGCAGCCACGTGCTGGGAATGACCACAGGGACAGGGTCAGCACGGCTCAGTCCCTGGGGACAGGGAATCCTGCAGGGACCACAGGCCCAGGAGAATGGAAGGGGTGGAGGAGGGACACGGGCTGGAAAGCAAATTGTCACTGCAGAGGGACACCCACAGCCCTGCTCCATGGGAGAGGGGCATGTTGAGCAAACACAACTGCCAGACCTGGTTCTTCCTCCTTTCCTCCTGGGCCTGGAGCATTTCTCCTTTTTCTAACAGATACCAGCAGCTTTCACAANCAGCAGCTTTCACAAAAAAAAAATAAAAAAAAAAAAAATAGCCCTTCCTTGTGCCTGCAGCCCTCGGCTGTGCCCTGAACTCGGAATGAGCCGGGACACAACGCCCACTTCCTGCCACCAGCAGGGCTAAAGCAATCCAAACCCTGGCCAAGGGCCCAGGACAGAGGTGCAGGGTCAAACCCCACCTCCGGCCTCAACACCGCACCAGGGCAGCTTTCAAAAAACCCAACTTTGAAAGAGTTATCTGGATGCTGAGGGGAAAAGCCCGGCAGGGGGAAGGCAGGCTTTGGAATGCCCTGGAACAGGAATGTGGAGCAGCTCAGCAGGGCATGCAAGCGAAATATTCCCAACACAAGCATTTGCCACCGGAGAGGGCGAGCTCTTCAAACACTGGAAATGCTCCAGCCTGGCCAAGCCCCACCTCTGCAATAACACGGGAAGGAGGAAAGGAAGCCGCTGCCTTTACGAAGCCGAGGATGCTCTTTATTAGTGCGCCTGAAAAAAAATCTAGAGAACATCTGACAGACACGTCCATAAAATCGGTTTTTTGCTTTTTTTTTATAAACAAAACGCCAGCATACAAAATCCTGCAGTGCTTCCTCCCGTGCTCCCTACAAAATGATTGTCTCCGTCGTCAGTCTGTGTGTGGGGGGGAGGGAGAGGAGGATAAATAGAAGGGGATGCCCCGTACTCAAACTTTGTTTCCTTCCAAAGTCAAATGGAAGAAGCAAACTCCTGCCACCCTCCTCGGTTTTACAAAAGTCATGAACACAGCGGGTATGTGGGGGGAGGATCAACACCTTGGAGGCGGCAGCCTGACCCCCAGCCCTCCAGGGAGCCCTTTATTGCATCATCAGTGCTCAGTGCCTTCCTCAACACAGCTGAAAGCCACAGCTCTTTCACACCCAGAAAACACC
>VWYP01028714.1:10327-52854 GCA_013400435.1 Pycnonotus jocosus | reverse complement strand
AAAAAAAAAAAAAAAAGTCACTGACAGCCCTGCCAGGAGAAATCGGCTGTTAGGGGAATGTGGAGATTAAACACAGCCACATTTTTTTCCCCCCACTAACCTTCATAATGCTCGTTCATCCTGACCACAACTTAAAGCACAATAAACACCATCGCCTGCAGCCCCAGGGCTAATCTGGATAAACCTCCCGGGCTGTGACTCCACGCAGAGCAACTGCAAGAGCAACAACTGCACTGCTCCTTCATTTGTGGTTGAATTTATGGTTTGGAAAACAGCCCTTTAAGGTCCTTCATGGGTCAGCTCAGAAGTAGTTTCATACCTGCAAGTCTCCAGAAAGGAAACAAAGAGTTGCTGTGGGAATTTGGCAAGGGTTGGGAGCAGCCACTGGTGCGTGTGTGCTGCCTGGGAAGCTGCTCTCCCACTCCTTCCGAGTGCTCCCACCGTGCCATGGAGGGAGAGATTCCCAGAAGCAGCTCAGTCTCGCCTCCCTCTGAAAGTCTCACCCACCCAGGAAATGCTCCTGAGCTGCCCAGGGAGGATCAGCCCTGTCCTGCTGTCCTTGTGCCACGAGGTGAGGCCACCAAGGAAAAGCCAGGCCCGTGGGACAAAGGGAATGGGGACATCGATGTCCCACTGCCTGATGCACCGGAGGAAGGGGGAAGCCTCCCGAGGAAGCTCCACTCTGTCTGAACCTGAGGAAAGATCAAACAGCAAGAGGTGAGGGAACCTCCCAGCTGCCAGGGACTTCCAGCCCTCAGAACTTCCAGCACTGACAGGCAAAAGAGAGACTTGGAGAGACAAATGGTGACAACTGATGACACAACTGCCACAATCCCACAAACGTGGCAGAGCTGGGAAGGGATCCCTTTTGCTCCTCCCTCCTCATCTCTCAGCTCTCAGGTGCAGAAAAGCAGACAGGTGAGAAGAATCCTTGTCTTCCACATTCCTCCTGGACCCAAAATCCAGGGAAACAGCAGAGCTCTTCGGTGGATCTTCCCAAGATCTGACTGAGCTGATGTTCTCCAGCCTGAGAAACATTCCTGCAAGGGAGGAGCCCCACTCTGTGCTGGGACCTGCTCAGCTGGACTGAGGACTGACCAGCAGGACTGTGAGATGCCCAGGAGCTCTCCTTAACGCAGAGCCAGGCAGAAAAAAGCCAGACTTGGAGCTGCAAAACCTTCAACTCTTCCTCCCCATCATTTATGGGAGCTAAGGACCAGCCAGAGAGGTTTTACAGAGCAGGTGGCCAAGTGGCAGAGCCCAAGAGCCACATCCCCCTGCAGAACCCCCCTCCCTGAACACAGAAAGGAGCTTTGGGGTTTGCAGAGGTGACCCCAGGCCCAGGCAGTGCCACGGGCAGGACTGACCAGCATTGATGCAGATACAGCACAGGCAGAGTCTCCAAAGCCCTGCCCCACCGATGGTCATAACATGACAAGGTGCTGGCCCTCAGTTCTGCCTCAGAGCTGCTCAGGGACAGCAAAATTCAATATTCAGAGCTGGAGCTACTACAGGGTGTGCATCTAGGTGTGCCAAAAAGGAGGGGGAGGGCAGGCTGCCCTTCCAAAAGTGCTGAGATTTCACACCACCTCCCCTTTCTTTGCGTAAGGAAGGCGGAGAAGAAACAAAAATTCACTCCCTGATCTTTTGTCCCTAGGTTAATGGCACCCTTTGAGCAACAGGGATCTTCCCAAAGGGCCGAAGTTTTACTGTTAAGCAGGTGACTTCAGTGAATTCCCTGCTGTTAATGGATTACACATCCCTTTCCCCAAGGTCTGTTAGTGGTAAGACAAGCAGCAGGAGCTGGAGCCTGGGAAGGGGCTCAGGGGGCTCAGGGCTCTGTTCTGCCCAGATGTGCTGAGAGTGGCCATCAGGCTCCATCTGTGTGCAGCAGCCTTCCCCAGAGCCCCCCGAGCCTCTGGCTGCTCAGCAAGCACTGCTGGGGGCGAGACTGGATCCCTACACTGGTACACTGACAGATCTATAGAACACACCCTCCCAAAGGACAGGCTGGGGAGGAATACTCTGGGTTATTGCATAGAAGGTGGCTCGCGTTAGCTAGGCCTAAATGACAGTCTGGGAGCGCTGTCGGAGGCTCAGGGGCTTCAGGGAGCTGCTGGAAGCAGATGCAGGATCCTGCAGTGGTGTCTGAGATTCCTCCTTCCTGGAGTGCTCCTCGTACCATTCCTGCAGCGGGGGAGTGAAGAGGCAGGGATCAGGCTGTGCCCCACACACCCCAAAAGGGCACAGCTTTCTGTCACTGCCGTGTGAGGGGACATTTTTCCAGGCTCTTTCCAAAGCCCTGGATCCAGCCCAACCTCCTGGAACAACCCAGCTAACTGCAGCATGGCTCTGGTGGATGAACTGAGACCCTGCCACCCACAGCCCAAGGAAATGTCCCTCCCTCAGGATGTCCCTCCTGAACACCCAGGGCTTGAGTACAGCCCTTCCCATGATGTCTGGGACTTGCAGAGCTGCTCCTGGTGCTGGGCAGCACCCAGGGTGTCCCAGGATGTCACATCCCTCAGCCACAGACCAGGCAGAACAGGCAGGAAGTTTCTCTGCAGATGACCCACCCCCATGGTAAATAATGTGCATTTTCCTTTGGGGGACTCAAGGCTCATCCCCAGCCTGTCTGCTCTGGGGACAAAGGACAGACTCGAATGGTTACAAGATTAATTCTTTCAGCACTAATCATTACATTAGTTCTTTCAACTAATCATTACATTAGCCCACGACCTCAACTACCTTTGGCAGGACAGTGACCAAACCCATGGCAGAAAGCTCCTGACCTGGCAGCAAGATGCTAAAAGCCCCGGGAATCTGCTGATTTAATTGTCTCCCATCTTGCTCAGCCTGCAAACCAGGCAGCCCTGCCTGGGGCAAGCCTTGGTCTCTGTGTCAGACAGACACACCTAAGCTCAAAAACAACCACATTCCAGAGGCTTGAGAGCTCTGTGCTCAGCAGCCAAGCCCCAGGCAGCACCAAACGGTGCTCACAGCCCCAGCAGACACCCGGGGAGCTCAGGGCAGCTCAGCAAAGCAGAAGTGCCTGTGCACACCCCCAGTGTGGTCACTGTGACTGGCCTGACACAGCTGCACCCTCTGAGGAGCTCTGCTGTGCTCTGTGGTGTAACAAACCCCTGGCCTCAGAGGAAAGCAGCCTCCAGGGTTTGAAAGGATGGGTTGTTATTCCAGGGAATGCTGTCACCACAGACGTGGTGGCAGCTCCAGCTCAGGCCCACGTACCTGTATCTCCTCCTCGTACATCTTCATACTCAGATCACTCTTGGTCCTCGACCTGCGTCCCAGGAACACTGTGGACATTTGCTAAAGAGTTGGGGCAAGGAGGAGGAAACACCAACAAAGACATCCATCAGTCACTGAGCAGCTGGATCTGTCCTGGAACTGCAGGCAGCCTTCCTGTGGACACCCAGCACCCACTGAGGAGCTCAGACCACCCCAGGCCCCTTCTGTTGTCACCTGCCCCATGTCATGGTGACACAGGGGTATCATGGCCAGTGTTAAAACAACCACTTCAGCTCTTCCCAGATGCATGAGACAACAGTTCTGAGACAAAAGCTTATTTTCCTAATTTAGAATGTTTTAGAATGGAAGCATAAGCAGTGCCATGGGGAAAAGAAGGATCTGGAATCAATGCCATCATGGTGCTGCACAATGCTCCAGGACTGTCCAAGCCTCAGTGTAAGATGGCACAGAGAGAGAGACAGGAGAATTATGAGATAGTGGCTTCCTTAGAGGAAAACCAAATATGCATTTTTCCAGTCAGCATGGGGCCAGGACACTCTAAGGGAAGTCTGCAGGCAGCAGGGATGAGCCTTTTGTCAAGGCTATGCAAGGAGCAGCTGCTGCTTTTCTAGAGCAGCAGAATTCTGTGCTGCTGCAGAGTCCCCCCAGCAGCTCAGCCCTCAACACCACAAAGACAGGTGAATCTTCTCTCTCCAGACAGACCAAGTGGCCCTGGCACAGCTCCCTCTCCTGAAGAACTCGCAGAGTTTCCTCTTACCCCGTATTTGTCCATCTGCAACACGATCTTCTGCAGCTGAGCTGTTTCAGTGGCAGCTGAAGTCCTCTTGTACAGCTCAATTATGCCAATCACCTCCTCCTTGGAGATCTCCTTCTCCAGCACGATGCCATTATCTTCTGGAGAAGCAAGAAACAAAGAGAGGTAAGAAAAATAGACAAAGTCTCCAAGATGAGCATTGCTTCAACAGCTGCTACAATAACCTTGGAAGGCAAAGTCTAAAGCCCACAAGAGCAAGCCACAGGTCAGGTACAGCCTGTACCTGCTTTTGTGACTGGAACATGGATATGCTCGACCTCCAACAAGGCAGGGAGAAAGGTAACTAGTGTGCAGGGCCAGCAAACCTTCTGACTCAAACTGTTCTCATCAGGCTCCTTGGTATCTTGATTAAAAAAACCCCATCTTGTAGCTTTTTTGCTAGCCTGTAAATTAAGAAATCAAATAATCACACAAAAGTTGCTGCCTTTTGACCTTCACGTGCCTGAGAGAGTTTGGGAGTCCAGGGCTAACCAATGTTCTTCACTGCTCCCTTCAAACTGGGTGCAGGAGGGATCCCAAATGTTTCCCTAATTAACAGCTCCTGGGCCACACAAATTTCATCTTCTGGCTCCTAAAAAAACAGGAGGCTGGGGCCTTCAGCTGAAGGAATAGCAGGAGAAGGGCTGTAAGGCATTAGTGTGGCTTTGGCACCTGAATTAGCAGCTTGGGAAGGTGCCTGCAGTTCCAGACCCCCCAGCTCAGGAGGAAAAACACAGTGAGTGATGAGGGAGATGGAGAGCCCAGACACTGCCAGTTCTGAGAGGAAAAACCATGTCCAAAATCAGCACAGAATTAGCAGCCCAAGTAAACCAGAAAATGTGGGAATCACTGGACAGGCAGTGTCTGCTGTCCTCCAGGTCGTGGCAAAAAGTCCTGGCAAATCACCTTGGAGACACATCCTGCCACCAGTGAGTGTGTTAGTGAGGAGGGGAAATTGGTTTAAAAAAAATTTATCAATCTTCCTGTCAGGTCCTCCGTTGAGCTTTGCTACATCATTGCTGCAAGGTTTCTTAGAATTCTTGCATGAAATGCACACAGGCTTCCTATTTTCAAAGAATTTGGTTGAAGTGGCTCAAGTGGTTGAAATTTATATGTGTGTGTGTGTGCACACAAACATACAGACATTTATAAAACCCACAGAAATGCACCCACACACGCTTTTGGGGGAATTCTGGGGGAGAGATGAGGGGCAGAGCAGAAAGATCAGACAGAAATATCACACAAAAGCAAATGAATTAGTTCAGGATGTCAGGAAAAAAAAAATATTTAGAAAATCTGCTTTTTCCTGACCAATCCCATTCTCTCCTAGAAACATAAAGTCCCAGGGAGAGAAGACACAACGTTGTAGGTCAGCCAGGCTCAGCTCTGACCTTCTGAATCCTGGTTCTTCCGGGTGTAGTTCATGCGGAAAACAAAAGCGTCCAGGATGAAAGCCACGATGATTGTCATCACCACCATGGTCACAATGTAGAAGATCATGAAGTACAGACGGCTCCAGTGGGTGGTTTGGGAGGTCACCCCTTCCTAAAGAGGAGAGGGAAGAAGTGAGCAGTGCACAAAAGAAGGGAGAGGCGCTGTTAACTGCTTGTCAAAGGGCACAAAGCAGCAAAAACACTCCGGCCCCAGGGACTGCTTGTGCAATGCTCAATGCCCCAACAGGTCCTTGCAGCTCAGAAGAGAGGTTCCTACAGGCAAACACACAAAACACCCAAAGCTGGTGGTTGTAAGAGCCACTGTGCCATGAGGACACAGCTTGGACAGCAGGGTAACAAACTGGAGCACAGGGTGACTTCATTTGTCCAGCCTGGAAATGGGCCCAGCAGCATGGCAGGGGTCAAATGCCTCCCAACAGCCAGGATCAAAAGATATCTGGCTACAGGTCATCGTGGGGAGGGAGCAGTGGTGGTGTGGAAGGTGCCTGAGCTGACAGAGCCTGTGCTGCCTGCAGGGTTCACTCACCATGATGATGTACCAGTCATTGACCACCGTCAGCTCAAACAGTGTCACTGCACACAAGAGGGAGAAAACACACACAGGTAATTGTTTTATCCATCCTGACCTGTTCTAAGTGGGTTTTAGATAAAGCATCTGACAGGGAGGACTGACACAAGACAGCAAAGTTTGAATAAAGACAGCAAATGCAGAGAGAATGCAGACCTTCCCCACTGCAATGACTTCAGATCCACAGAACCTGCAGCATGGCTTCCTAAAGAAACCAGACCTGACTCTTCACCAGATAGCATGGAGACCTCTGAAATCTCCAGGAGATAAGCATTCTGCTCACACATTAGTAAAAATCACGGAGAGTAATCAACACATTCAAATTATTCCTCATCAGAGGGTTTAGAGAGAGGCACCGCTGCTGGCTCTTTAGAAGGGCAGTGACTTAATGCCCTCCTTAAAACACCTTTGGTCTGATCACCTGCCAGAACTGATCTGCTGGCTTCCAGCTGGCTCTGAGAGACCTCTGCTTACCCTGCAAAGCACTCCTGGCACCATTAGTCAGCTGGAGCTCTCCAGACTGAAAGAGCAGGATGCTGAGCGAGGTGCATTAGCAGGACTCCCTGGGAGAGTCCCAGGCTCACATGAGCATTACAGCATTACAGAGCCATCCAGCTCGGCAGGAACACAGGATAATCTTTCCTAGGGACAAAAGTGCCCTTACCAAAGCTGTTCAGGATGTTGTCAAAGTTGTTGAGATAGTAATAACCTTCTTCCACAATTGTTTTGTTGCCAACCGTGTGGTTCACCCAGCGGTAGGAATCTGCGACTGTGCTTGTGCTGGTTGGAGAAAACAGGACAAACAATCAGCAGAGACTGGAAAAGCAAGGAAATACTAAAAAGTTATAAATACCAACCCCTCTAGAAGGTGGTAAAAGAGTGGCAATTTCTACCTCTTGGCCAACACTTGTCTTTGCCTCTGGAAGGAATTTCCTCTCTCCTTCACAGCTCAGCACAAGCCCAGGGAGCACACAGAGTCTTTCTAATAATTCAGCAAATATTATACCAGAGAAATTGAGAGTCTGAGCTCCTTGGCTCACAGCCTTCAGGCTTGGCATTTCCACGTGGTCTGCCATCATTAAAGGAGAAAAGGTCACAGGACAGCTTAGAGTCCAGGACCAGGTGAATTTATGTTGGGTGAATTTGTTGCTGGACAAACAACTCTGCATCATGGAAACAAAATGGTTTGGGTAGGAAAGGACCTTAAAGCCCATCCAGTTCCTGTCATGGGCAAGGACACCTTCCACCATCCCAGGTTGCTCCAAGCCCCCTCCAACCTCGCCTTGGACACTTCCAGGGATCCAGGGGCAAGAGAAATGAAGTATCTCCTGGATTTTTGCCACATGTTGCCTTAGCTACAAAACCCCATTCAGCCCCATCCTCTGGCCACTTCTCCACAGGGAAATGGAGCTGCCAGAGCTCCCTGCTGCTGGCTGAGCACCAAAAGCACTGTTGAGGGGGCTGGATTTGAGGTACTCACTTGCAGCAGTTGGGGTAGACCACGCCAGCAAAGAACTCCATGCCAACGATGGCAAAGCAATAGTAGAAGATCAGCAGGGTTAAACCCAGGCTGGAGGCAGAAAACAGAAAGAGTACTGTGCTGCTGAAGAGTTGCTAAGGCAAGGAAACACAAAATCCTAGGCTGGTTGCTCTGGGAGGAATTTCCAAGGGGTGGGAAGCAGCACTGGAAACCCCAGGCCACCTTCCCTGCTGCTGTGGCTCTGCAGTTCTTGGCCTGCTCTCATTCAGGGAGCCCCTTGGACAAGGAGTTTGCCACTCACTGAAGAGAGAAACTAAAGAGCAGCTTGGATCCCCTCCCAGCCTGTCCTTTTCTGTTAAATAAACGTCTCTCCACAGCTCCTTCACCGAGGAACACCACACACTGTTTGTGCCCTCTCTGCATCCCTGGCTGCAGGGACTGTGCCAAGAGCAGGGCTCTCCAGCCAGCCCAGGCCTCCTGCAAGGGCAGCAGGGCTGAGGAGGCCCCACTCAAGCACCAGGCTCTCTCTGCCCCAACATTTCACAATAACGCTCTCCAGGGGCTCTGCTGAGGACAGGGGAGCATCTGGGGCCCAGGGGATTCCTGCCAGTGCCCTTCCCACAGGGGGCTCCAGCTCTCAGCAAGAGCTGGGATGGGGGAGAGAAATGCAAACAAGCAGAGACTCTCAGTTATCCTCACACAAAAGCAGGAGGAGGCCCGGGGTGCTGGAGTGCTGCTGCTCCAAGGAACTGGGAGATGAACACTGCACTGGTTAAGGAGAGTCAGTAATTACCCACTGAGAGATGAGAGCATAAATCCCTTCAGCAGGATGGACAGGTGCCTATCCTGACCCCAAAGCTTCACTCCCCTGTCTCTGCCATCCCCCAGAGAGCAGAAGTTGTACCTGGCCATGCGAGGGAACAGCTCAAACATGGTGTCCAGGACGTTCCTGTAGCGTTTCTTCAGTTTAAACAGCCTGGAAGGAGAGGCCAGGAGTTATCCACACCCTGCAGCTCTCCTGGTGTCAGGGGAAAGAGCTAAAAGGAGAATCTCAGCTTTCTCTACCTCACAGGTCAATGACAGGGAGGTTTCCTGACACCTCCCAGCTCCTGCTCAAGTGGTCTCTGCTCACCTTCCAGTGTCCTGCTGTCCCATCTGAATGTTTATGACACATTCAACTGTTTTTCCCTGAGGATCTCAGGGGGAAAAGGTTTTCTTTTTACATGGCATGATGCATAAACAGCTATTTAAAACTCCTAAAAATTGTAAGAACTTACTCTAGTCCTGTGTACAGGGTCAGGATTCATCCCTGCTTCCCCCAGACACAAGCTTTTCTGTGTTTCCCCCATGACCCAATAAAAACTGATGAAAGAAAACTACACTTGTGCCTGCTAATTTAAGATTTGGCAACCCCATCAGCTTTTACAGAGAAACACAGCTGCCAAACAGGCTTTGGCAGGGGAGGAACAGAGAAAACATTTTGTTTTTTCCCCTCTTGAGTGTCATGAAGTGTTTTGAAAATCCTCGCTGAAGAGCTAAATTACATTAGCTTGTTTTTAATGAAACATTTTGCCTCAAATCCCTTCCCCCTGTGGCTCTGGAGGTGTTTGTGAAGGTGAGTGTAGCTGGACATGAGAGGGTTAATCAGCCCCAGCTCCCTGAACTGCAGAGAGGTTACAGGCCATGGTCTTGCTCAAAGTGTGAGGTGCAGTTAGAGCAGGGCAGTATTTCACCCTAGAAAGCAGCATCCTTTGAAAACTGTAATTTCTGGTAATTCAATGGAAATTATTAAACTGGCTCAGACCATCTCACCCTGACAGAAAAGCTTTTCTCTGAACGGCATCAGACAATTTAGAGGAGGTGTAAGAACCCCACGAAGGCAGACACAGGATAATCTGCCCCCAGTAAATCCCTTGATCTCCATCAGAGATCAGCTTAAGCTCCAAAGCACGGGGTTTTCACATCCCATCCCAAGTTTTTGTCACCGTTCCCTCTGATAACTCGGGCTAATCTCATTACCCCACGCAATTCCCGTTTGCCACGGTCACATTCCCACAGAGCAATCCTTGGCCTCTCCTGCTGAGGAGCTCAGTCCCCAGTGGGGCTGATGGAAAACAAGCCTGTGTTATCCCAGCTGCTCTCTGCAATCCCAGCTTTTGCCACCTCACCTCAGCAGCTGGAGGGGCCGCAGGACCACGATGAAGTAAAAGGGCTCCATGTCAAACGCCAGCGCCATGAGCCCCAAAAACGCAAACAGGGTGACTGAGAAGTCAAAGCTGGGAAGGAAAAATGAAATAAAATAAATGTAGGAGCAGTGATTTGTCAGCAGGGCTTCAGCAGAGGAGAGGGATCGGTGCTGCTCCAGCCCAACAGGATGCACGAGGCCAGGGGCAGTAAGAGCTGGCTGATGGGCTCCTCTCTGCAAGCTTGGCTCACAAGTTGGTGTTTCCAACCCAAAAAGATAAATGTGCACTCACAGATTCCAGCCTGAGGACAGGTACTCCACAGGCCCCAGCCCAGTGGTCTTGAGGAGCAGCTCCACGCCATAGACTGCAAAACAAGAGGGATCAGGGATGAGCAGCAGCATCCCAGGAAAGGCTGGTGGGAAGGTTTGCCCTCGTGGATGTGTGGTGATTTTAAAGGATTTCTGAACAGGGATTTAACAGGGGTTTAACAGACCTCACCCACCCCCTTCAAATCAACACATTTTTCTGTGATCATGGATATTTCTCCCCGGAAAAGTCTACAAAACAATCCCTGCCAGGCACACCATTGTTCTGGATGGAGGCTCTAAACCCACGGTGTTTTAACTCCAGTTCCCCTCCCAGCTCCTCAGGAAATGACACAGCTCTGTTGGGAGGCATCAGCTTACTTGTGAGGAAGACTATGTAGCTCCAAGGGACATTCCTGGAGAAGAAATTCCCTCCTGCAAGACACAAGAACAGCTTTCTCAAGTCTTCCCTTTTTTCCAATCCCCCAGCACCACAAGGAACAAGTTGATGTTTCCTACCTTGCAACATGAAGGTTTCAACAAGAATCCAAATTCCATTCACAGCCACCACAGTGTCTGGAAAACAATAGAAAAACCCATAGCAAAACCATCACTGAATATCCATTTCTTAGGCTAACAAAAAGAATACAATATGGGACAAGCAGCAGGGTCATTGGTTCCAACTCAGTGAACAAATTGAAGTCACAAATTGGGAGTTCTCCCAATGTTTTTCTCCAGGCCTTTAACAGATGCAGTGCCTTTACGCTCAAAAAAGAAACAAAACTCAAAAAAAACCCCCAACTCCCGAATTCCTGAGTAGGAATAGATCATTTAGAAGGCAGCAGGTAGCACCAGGAGGAAGCACTCTTTCTCCTCTAGAGAAGAGAAGCACAGACTCCTTCTCACAGGCAGCTCAGTTGCCAAGCAATCCCTCCAGCAGTGAGGATGCTCTCAGCTCCTCAGGAGCAAACAGAATGTGGCTGACTGGCAAGGCACTTCCTCATCCAGCATCCTTCAGCTGCAAGATAAACCCCCCAAGGTGTGGGAAAGGTGATCCCCAACCCACCCCAATTGAACAAGCTGGCTCCTCCAGCAGCAGCCCCACAGGGCTGTGGAGCCTCTCCAGAACCAGAGCTGAGAGCCCAGGCTGCTGGTACAATGAAGCAGTTCCCTCCCTCTCCACCAAAACTCCAAAATTTGTCCATGAACCACGGCTCAGGCCACACCAAGTCCTAGGAGGGCTGGCAGACACAGCACAGCAGAGCCATGTGAGCAAGGGAGCCAAGCAGAGACAGCTCATGATTCCTACTCACACATGGTGTACTGGAACACACGGGACTTCACCAGGATGTTGATGCCTGTGTGAAGGAAAGGATGACAAAATGAGTGTTTA
Source organism: Pycnonotus jocosus (assembly GCA_013400435.1). Lineage (NCBI taxonomy): Eukaryota > Metazoa > Chordata > Aves > Passeriformes > Pycnonotidae > Pycnonotus > Pycnonotus jocosus. The sequence continues at coordinate 41,405 of VWYP01028714.1, read as the reverse complement.
CACCATCCTCCATACCACAGATCCCTCTGTCCTCTCCTTAGAGACATTTTCCATACCAATCCTCAGCACAGAAGCTCAACAGATCAGCAGATGATTAACTTTCACTTTTCAGGAACAGGTTTAAATATCCTTTACAATTTTAGCAGCAATGAAGGATAATTATCCTTAGCCACCAAGATGCCCTGTTTGGTCTCCATGTGCTAATTCTGGGGTGTGGACAGAGGTAAATGCTCTGTGTGTGGCACAAGGAGGGTTGGGAGCATCAGCAGAGCTCTGAGGGCTCCTGTGGAAGCTGTATTTGGATCAGAGGGTTCAGCTGTATTTGGATCAGAGGGTTCAGCTGTATTTGGATCAGAGGGTTCAGCTGCTCCCCAGGAGCACAAAACACCCCAGAAGAGCTGCAGGTTCTCAATTCTGAACGGCTACATCCAGTCAGGAACCTTGGGACACAGGAGGTAAATTAGGAAGATATTGCTCTGATGGACGTTTCAGGCCTCTTTTCCCTTCCCAAACTGCTGTCCTTGACCTGAACAGGAGCTGCAAACACATCTTGGGAGCAGGCAGCCTAACAGCTTTTGTGACAACCCAAATCCCACCCCACAGTCACTGCAGGAATATTTACAGGACAGAAATCTTCCCCAGAGACTCTGAATCCAAATCTCTTGGCCTCGGAGGGTACACAGGGAGTTGGTTAGAAGGCCTTCCCTCAGGTGTTTGCCAGGGATATAAGAGAAAGTCCCTTCAGAGTGTCCTGTCTTTGTAAAGAAATACTCTTCTTGAATACTCTTCTTTCTGCTATGAAAACAGAGTGTTACCTTTAAAAATAAGGAATGCAGTCCGTGGAAGGTCATCAAACCAGTGCTCACGGTTCCGTTTTGCCTGGAAGCAGAACAGCCCCAGTCAGCAGCAGCCAGAGCCACATCCATGCAAAAAAAATAGGGCAAGGATGGAGACCCAGCTCTCCCCCAACACCTGCTTCTCTTAAGATTGCCTTTGTTTCTCAGCCAGCTCCTCTCTCCTCTCCTTTTCCCTCCCTCCCACACACTGTTCCCTTCTTCTCCACCCAACAAACTCTTACCTTCCATTTTAAGCCAACAACTTCATAGAAATTGTAAAAATCCTTTAGACTGCAAAACAGAAAGAAACACCTGATCAGAGCCTTGAGGGTGACCAGCTCCTTAATTGTCCTTGTCAGACATCACCAGTGGAGAGTCCCTGGAAGTTATTAACTCCTTATCAGAACTGCAGCCACAGCTGACAGAACTCCACCGTGACCTCTCCCCAGGCTGGCCAAAGGTTCCTGACTGACAATAGCCAGAATCTCCTTTCTGTAATGCTTCAGCCCTTAAGGGAAACTCTGACTCTGCTGAACTCCAGAATTTCACCACTGAGAGGAAAGACCTGAGGCTTAGATGCCAGCTGCAAGGGATGGAGATTGCACTGCTCTCCATGAAGAAGCCTTGGACTGGTTTAATTACTCATACAGTCCTTTTCTAACGTCTTTGCACATTTTCTTTTCAAGGTAAAAATGAAGTTTGAAAAAGGACATGAAAGCAAAGAAACTCATAGAACATGAGTGCCAGTCTAGGTGCTGGGGGTCAGGCCTGTAACAGCTTTTATGTGTCTGCAAGGGGGGATGCTGAACTTCTCAGACTCTTACTGGTGACATTGGTGCCTAAATTTCACAACTCAGTCTTTCTCCCTGTGCCATTTTCAATACTCCTCCGTGGCACTTGACTTCAAGGAGAAGCATCAGCACCAGTTTCACAGGAGAGTCACTTGGAACCCGTCTGTGGCCAGAACAAAGGAAAAGGAAGAGAAGGTCTCCTGCTCTAATTCCCTCTGCTCCCTTGCTGGCTGGAGTTAGCTGCACCCACCCCCGACCAGAACGGCAATTCTCTGCCTCATAACACAGAGGATGGCAGCCCTGAAAGCACCAGCAGAACCAAATTTTAATTAACAAAACCCTGGGGGGGACAGCCAGCTGCTGGATAAAAGCACAAACTTGTTAAGCTGCGAGGCTGCGCTGCGTGAGGAAACGCTCCTGGCAGGCTGCAGCGCTGCTCCCCAGCTCCTGCCTCTGCTCTGGCACGGGAGAGGGAAGCAGCTCCTGCCTGTGAGTGCCAGCACAGCGCTGTATCCACCAGAGGGCACGCAGGAACCCCAGCACCTCCCGAGGAAAACCTCAGCTCTCAGGGTACCCAGTCCTCCCAGCTTCTTAGAAAAAACCTTCCTATTCCCACGTGTCAGACAATGCTCATTCCATAAAGCCAGCCATCCTCTCCAAAGCCAGCCCGGCTGCAGCAGCACGACCATCCTACCTGACTAAAGGGGTATTGCTCTGATTCAGTGCTTTGAAGGTGAGATATCTCTCCCTGGCACACATCCGAGGCTTGTAGAACCGCAGCAGCCCTTCGAAGTGCTTGAAGGAAATTCCAGACGGCCTCTGGCAACAAAGGAATGCTGTCAGGAGCAGCAGCATCAGGCAGGAATGCACACAGGCTTTTAATTCTCACTCTGGATTTGTTTTAAGCAGGATTTCATATATTATTGCTGAGCCCCCTAAGTACCCTGAGCTATTACTTTAACATCCCAGGGCACAGAGATCAGAAAGCCTTCCTGGCAATCGGTCCCTCCAGAAAATGCAGAACTGTTCCCTGTTGCCCCATCACCTGAAAATTGTCCAACCAGGCACCTCAAGCAGAGTTCAGCCCCTCTTCTTGGGAAATTAGCAGGCAGCCTAACAGATCCCACCATGGTACTTTTTAAAGACCATCAGCTATGTGCACTAAACATGAACTAATCTACTAGAAGTGGGTTAGTTATTTTTGGGTCTTATTTCTCTCGCTGCTCCAACAAGTTAAGCAAGAAATCAACCTTCTCCCCACAGTGCTTGTCCCTGTAAAAAGTTGTTTGTAAGTGAATTCCTTCTGTTTCTGCACTGTTCACTTGTGCAGGTTGTGGAAAATGGATTCTATCTTCAATTATATCCATCCCTCCTCTCAGAAAGTGATGCTTGGTAAGCCAAACAAGTCCTCAAGTGACCCAGACTGAATCAGAGAGGAATCAATGATCACATGCACTTCAGCACAGATTTCCCTCATTTTACCAAGCCACAACCTCACGCAGGGCTGAAATTCAGAATTCTTTTCCTCCAGAAAGAGACGTGAACGAGCTACATGAATCCACCAGCCCGTGGTGAGTCTGATCACAATCAGCAGAGTTTTTGGAGGTGTTTTTTGGTTTTTCTGCCCTGTGTTTTGGAGGTGCTGTTTAAGCAGCCCAGGGCAGGGGTGCTCTGGCACAGCTGTACCTGTTTGGTGACCAGCAGCCGGTACGCGTGCTGGATGGCCGTGCGCTTGTGCAGCAGCAGGGACTTGAACTTCCTCTTCTCAATGTCATTGAAAGTGTCAAACACAACAGCCAGAAGCTGAGAAGACAGGAAAGAAAGAAAGAAAAAAAAAAAGTGCTGTTTTGACCCTTTGAAACCTTTGCAGGGTTTCAGGGAAGCAAGGAGAGGCACTGCCTGCAGCAGGAATGCTGATGGAGGTGGGATGGAGTTGGCGAGGTCCCGCTGGCATGAGGGATCCTACAAAGGGATCCCCAGGCTCACGGCTCTGATCCACTTTTTGGAGGAGGTCCAGATGTTTCTGGCCTCTCAGCACTTGGCTAGTGGATTTTAAGAGCTATGGCTAAACCACACAAATGCCAGCAGAAAACCATATCAAAAGATTTATTAAATCGCCCTGATCTGCTCCTGGAAAGCAGGGTTTGAGGGCTGCTCTCTGGACTCACCCTTCCTGGGAGCTTTGGCTAACACACAGCAAAGCTAACCCTTCATCTGGGAAAGCAGTGAAATCCAACCACAAGCATCAAATCCCTCCTCACCCTGGGCTGCAGAATTCCTCATCTCCTTTGAGAAGCCCTTTCCCAGCACTCTCATCCTCCCCTGGGCAGCCCTGCTCTCCCTCTGCAGTGATCAGCACTGCAGTCCTGCCATACTGAGTAATTCCATCCCCTTCAAACTGATTTACAAAGTATTTCGGGCAAGTCCAGATAATAAAATGCCATTTTATGATAAATAATTAAGACAGAGAAGGATAATAAATTTCAAGCAACCGAGTATGTCACTCCAAGCACAATATTAATGGGAGAGTAGTTGAAAGATGCTCATATAATTTGGTTTCCTGTGATTTAGTTCAGTTCCTGGTGGTTAGACATTAAAAGAGTTCTATCTGTAGCCACGCTGCCATTTCTAGAAGTATTCTGCCAAAGGGTCTGAGATGATTGCAGAGCAGTTCTGGGAACAGGGAAGCCTCTGCTGGGCAATGAGCTCCAAAACCAGGCAGAGGGAAGTGAAATGCTCCCCTGGGGACTCACCAAGTTCATGATGAAGTAGAGCTCGATGGAGAGGTACACGATGAAGAAGACACAGGACCAGGGGTTGCGGGCGTAGGACGGCATCATCACATCAGGGAAACTGCATCCCAAAGGACACAAGGGTGAGCACAAATAACTCATGGCACACACACCCCACTGCACAGGCAACAGGCACAGGGCATGGGAGGGGTCTGTGTGTGTATAAACTCACACCTAAAGATCTGCACATTGGTACAAAACTCGTGGGAAATAAAATAAATATGGCAAGCACATCCCTGGCACATCCCAAACACCAAATGGGATTCCTGATGTGGACAAGGGCTGTGCTTTGATACTAAATAACAGCAGGACAGCCTTGGTGCAGGTGTTACATCCTCAGATTTATTCCACCCTTTGTTAATGTCCTAATCCTCAGGGCTTTCCCAGACAGCAGATCAGTATTTACTCACTGCTGTTATCCCAATTTCCTAGCAGACAGGTGAACTGCAGCACAGGAATAGGAAGTTACTTCTCAACACAGAGCTGTTGGCTGACAAAGGAGCACAAACACAAATTTTCCCTTCTTGGACCAAGGCTTAACAAAGCTGTTTGCCCTCTTATTGCCCTCCCAGTGATGGAGATGTCTGAGTCCTGAGAGATAAATCTGCAGCTGAGATCACAGTGTCCTAAAGCAAAATGAAATACCAGTTCTTCCCATGCAGGCTGACCCTGGACATCTCTCTCTCTCTCTCAGGCAGAGGAAAGGGGTCACCCATTTGGAGACAGAGCATTTCTGCAGATTAACTCTTGGCTCTGCCAGACTCCTTTGGGACAAAGGGACAGATTGAGATAGAAGAGCATGAACTTACTTTGAGGTGGTCAAAAGCACAAAGAGATTCACCAGGCTGTTCTCTAAGGTATTGAAGTACTGCAAGAAAAAATTCCCATGACAAAATGGCAAGCAGGAATTCATAGGGACATTTTGTTCAGAGAAACAACCAGTTCCCCTCACCCCTCTGGATGTGGCACTCCCAAAATTCCCTGATGCCTTCCCTAGGGAAAAGTATTTCAGCCTTTTTAAAGTTCCCTGAGAAATGCTGTGTGAAGGGTTGAAACAAAAGCACATTTTTACAACCACAGTCTGGGCAGCAGCAGGAACCAGTGGCTGCTGGACTCTGACCACAGCAGTGGAAGTGGCCAAGCTTTGCCCTGGGGACAGTGGCAGGTGCTCTTTTGGCTGAATTGAGGCATCAAGAACAAGGAACAACTCTGAGAATGTTCCCTTTGGGACACCCTGTCTTAGAGGGAGTTCCTTCCACAGCCTTCCTCCCCAGCAGAGGGTGAAGCAGGGTGACACTGCCAGGCAGCCTTGGAGCAGCCAGCACTGGGTCTCACATGGAATAAACTATGACTGCACTGTCATGTTGGGTTCTTAATGAAAGAGTCAAGATACTCACTGGATCCGAGTGGTTAGGAGAAAACAAGTAAAAACCTAAAGAGGCAGCAGAGAAAACAGAGGAGGAGAGAAAGGAGAAAGAACAAACAAAATTAAAGCCAGTTCAATGTCGAGAAGTGCAGAATTCCCAAAGGGAAGCTCCCACTAACAGTAAATCCTCTCTGACACCCTGAATCTGGAAGAGTTTCTCCACAGAGACTTGCCAATCAATGTCATTGGCCTTTCCCTGCTCCTCTTGGAAAATAAACTTTCTGGGGATGGTTTGGACTGTAGCAGGCACACTCCAGACACACACATTTGTGGGGATGCAGATGAAACTGCCAACAGTGAGGAAGAGTTGGTGGAAGCAGAGCTTGAAAACACACACCACTGACTGTGCTCTGCAAGAGGTCAAAAGGACTTTTGTCTCAAAATCAAATACCCAGCTTTCAGATTTTTTGGATGTTTTAACTCTGCCTTCCAGATGACTGCAGATGAAATGAGATAAAGGGAAGATCCTGGCAACACTTTGAATCTGATCAGCTTTATATTCATCCAGGCTATTCACGTTGCTTTTGTACAACCACTGGTTAAAAGCATCACTTCTCCATCCATAAATACAACTCACCCAGAATAGCAAAAATCACCATGAAGAAAAGCAGGAGGAGAAGGATGTCAATAAATGGTGGGAGAGACTGGAAGATCTGTCGCAGATTTCTGAAAAGTAAGAAAACATTAATAAACTAAAATTTGCACATTTCCTCCTCCAGGTTGTCAGGGGAAAGGAAAAAAACCCACCACCACCACCACACACTTGAGGGCTTTCTTCCCACTCCCTCCAAGGATTAAAAGTAGAAAGCTTGCTAAATGAAGATCATTTCCAAGCTACCCATCTGTCCTTTGCAGTCAGCTCTCAGGTACTGCAAACAACACTAAAGTCACGCTGTCAGCTCTCCTTCTCCAGACTAAAGCAGCCCTGATTCACTGTGCAATCTCCAGGCAAGCCAAGGAGCAGAGCCAATGCAGCCACACCCCTGTGCTGGTCTCTCTGAGGTGGTTTATACACCCAAGCCCTGTGTTCCATCAGCACATCCACACTTAGGTCACAACAGAACCATCTCCAACACAAAGGCCAGTGAAAGACACTGATTTTCCTGGGATGCCTGCAAGATCTGAGTGCTTTCCTGCTGAGATTTGCTAAAACACAGGGCACCATATGCTGGGATTTTGGCACGTCTTCATTGAAGACTAGAAGCTGGGTAGTTGTAAAAGCAACTTTTATTGCATCCTTAAATCAGTCCTATGAAGATAAAGTTATTAGAGGTTGTAGCAGTGTGCAGAAGGCTTCTAACATAAAGCCCTTAAGTCCTAAGTAGAAGCAACAGCACCTTATTAGCAGCAGTAAAGGCAACAGCAACAACAGCACCCATATTCCATGTCCCCTTAGCATCTCATTCTAACATTCTTAGNGAAGCTGGGTAGTTGTAAAAGCAACTTTTATTGCATCCTTAAATCAGTCCTATGAAGATAAAGTTATTAGAGGTTGTAGCAGTGTGCAGAAGGCTTCTAACATAAAGCCCTTAAGTCCTAAGTAGAAGCAACAGCACCTTATTAGCAGCAGTAAAGGCAACAGCAACAACAGCACCCATATTCCATGTCCCCTTAGCATCTCATTCTAACATTCTTAGTGTATTTTATTGTATTTTATTTTATTTTTAGCCAATCAGGCTTTAAAATGAACTCTCTACAAAACTGCTGGACCTATCTTAAGCTGAAATTGATGTGTGTTAATTTTCGTAAATTCTTACACAAATTCTACGCATATAGTTCTATCTGTTCTATCTAGGCATTTCCAGCAAGGCTACATTATTTTTATTATGACTAGAATTTAACTAACTTTGCAAAAAGCAATATTACTGACCTATAAACTAGGTATAAGGTCTCTTTCTTACTTACTAACACAGGCCCTTATTTTTAAGGCACTTCAAAATCTTCTATCTATTTTGAATTTAACTGAATTTGCAAAAAAGCAATATTACTGAACTATAAACTAGCTACTAGGTGTCTTTCTTACTTACTAACACAGGCTCTTATTTTTAAGGCACTTAAAAACCTCCTATTTATTTAAAACTAAACTTGCATTTCTACTTCATACCTGGGCGGATTCACTGATCTTAACTTCTCGGAAGGTTTTAACTCACATCTTTAGACACTCCTGGGCCTGGGTGTAAATAAGGCCCAGGAGAATTTGTAGCTCAACATTTTCCCTCCAGCCTAGCCCCAGGAGTGAGGGCAGAGCCCCGGGGCAGCCCAGCATCACCTCCTGACAGCGCCACAGTAGCGACAGTCCACGAGGAAGATGCAGCGCAGGGCGCGGGTGATGCGCACGTGCGAGGTCTGGCGCACCAGCACCACGATGGCCTCGATGAACTGCACGAACAGCACACAAGTCTGCAAGAAAAGGGAGGAATCAGGCAAAGCTCTGGCTTGACCACCTGTTTATCTGGATATCTGAAGGGTGGGAGGTGTCGCTGAGAGTTTAGGGATCTTGCATGAATCATCTGGCAGCCGGGACACAGCGGCTCCATCATCCCTGCTGCAGCATGGGCCAAGGTTTAATCTGGCTCTTTGGGTCTTGGAGGTGCTAAAGGAGAAACCCTGACAATCAAACAGACAAACTCACCTTGACCATAGTCCTTTTGTGCCTGATAAAGGTTTGGAAGCCCAGCCACCTCATCTTCATGGAGAGTTCAAAGACGACCACGATTAACGCAAACAGCTCCAGGGTCGCGTGGACCTGCCGCAGCACAGGGCTGGTGAGAACAGCAGCACAGCAGGGGCCACACTCCTGCCCCTCCTTTTCCAAGGGGCAGGTGGGTTTGACAGCAGTTTGAGGTTTGACAGCAGTTTGAGGTTTGACAGCAGTCTGAGCATCGCCTTGTGGCATGCAGGAAAACCCCAAGCCACTCTTTCACAGTTAACAGAGCAGTTTTTCAAAATTTCTAATCTACCACTTTGTGCTTTTATTAAAGCCTGTGCAATTTTCCCCTAAGGAGTACCAGGACAGAATTTCCTGAGATCCATGTCCCTTCTGAGCTTGAGCAACACAGAAAAAAAACTTACTGACACATTTGAAACAAAAGGCCAAGACAATGTGAGCAGAAACACTTTGAAAAAAGATGGAGACTGAAATTTTTTTTAGTGAAACACAGGAAGGAGAGCTGCTGGGCAGAGGGATTTCACACAGAGAAGGGTTTTCTCTTGAATTAGACATTCTAGACAACCACAGGGAGAGTTCTGATCTGTGTTCTAGGAACCAGTGGTGGTGTTAGGGTAATGGCACCAGCCCTAACAACAGCTTTGAAGCCACCCCATCAAAGCACACAGATTGCTGAGTTATCTCATGAAAAAGGAAAAAAACCACCCATTTCTGTTACAAAATGAAGAACTGCACAGATCAGTAACATGAAATGAGTGTCACTTTCATTGTGGCCTGCCTGGAGCAGATGGAAAAAGGAAGTTTTGCTGTCTGGCCTATCTGCTGTCAACCCTTTACAGAACGAGCCAGGTGGATTTTTTTCCTCTTTCTGCCTCCTCCTTCCCCTCTGTCTGGCCATCATTTTCCTCTTCCCCACACTGCAGAGCACGCAGAGTTTCCCCTGTAGCCCCCAGGTACTTACAAAGATGCCCAGACGGAGCATGGGGACTGCTGGAGCCTCGCAGAGGGACAGCAGCAGCAGCAGCAGGGCCGTGCTCAGCTCCATCAGGTAGAAAAGGTGGTTGTGTGCAAAGAGGTAGGCAGCGAGTGCTTTGGCATTTTTGGGGTGAGTGAAGAATTTGTCGTTGTTTTCTCCTTCCTAGGGCAGTAGGAATAAAGAAGGGAACGGCATTAGTGACTCTCAGTACTATAAAAGAGTGAAGAATGCAGATTTTTATAGGGATTAGATACAATTCCCAACAGTCTACTGCCATTCACAGCCTGTTGTTGATGTGTTTATTGAGGAATGGACTCTACACACACGGGACATCCCCTTCTGCTCATAACCACATTTCAGTAATGAAACTCTTTAATATCCACAAACTCCTGCTTCAGAAACCCCTGAGCCTTTTCACAATGAGGCAGAGAGCTGGGAGAGTTTACAAAGGCAGGCAAAGAAACTTCAGCCAACATCTCAACATAAACACAGCATTTCATTTACTTGAAACTACTTCCACATGTTTACAGACTTATTTGATTAAACTTCTCCAGGACAGAACATGAAAACACCCAGATAAGCTCCAGGGCACCTGGCTGACAGTTGTTCTTCCTTATCTTGGCCTTGCAAAATGTCTGGGAGAAAACACTGGAGCACACACAGTGTTTTCTGCTTCAGGAATGTAAGACAGACTCCACAAAAAATTAACAAGTCTCTATGCTGATTTGTCACTCTCTCTTAACTAGAAAGCTTAATTAACATTAAAAGGTCAGATACTCCATGTTAACACTTTGCCTGCAACTGATTTTCAAACAGCTACATCGTGACTATTTTCACCCCTAGGATGAAACTTAGTTTGGGGAGATTTTAGAGGGTTTTCAAGCAGAACCACCCAACAGCTTCTTCTCTTTCTCGAGTCAACAGTTTTGGCAAGGGAGCTTTTGTCACTCACAGGAAACTTGCTGCCTCTTGGGAACTGTCATAAGAGATCACTTTTCCCCAGCAGGGTCACATGGATGCACAAGAAGTGGTGAGGTTTTATTTAAATTAACATCTTTCCAGGCAGGCAATTACTGCAAGGACAGCCAAGCTATTACTATCAAAGCAGAATAGCTGTGATTGCAAATGGATAACGAGGTCAGGGAACTCTCCTTTAGGAAGTGAAGCATTCTCCAGACTCGCTCAGGAGAGGGTTCCCAATGCTTCTCACTTACTCCAGCTCATGCTGGGTTTCAGAACAAACACTGCTGGGTCAGAGAGCTGGGCTGGAGCAGGACACAGCCAGCCCTGCAACGAGCCCAGGCTGAGATCAGCAGGGTCATTCCCATGCAGAACACACTTGCAGAATGACAAACAGCCTAAATCCTGCCTCTTGGGAGCCAGGCAGTTCCAAACGTGGCTGGACAGCAAAGCCCTCTTAGCCAGACCCGACACTTGCCTGCAGCCACTGCTCACAAAACTCTCTTTAAGTGATTCTCCCTCCTTTCAAGGACAGTGCCATCGTGGCCATTGGTCAAGGCAGCAGCAGCAATCATCCCCACTGAAGGGCCAGGCCTGCTGTGCCCATTACCATCAGAGCTGCAGCAGCTCAATGACCCTTTGCAGAGCTGCTCCAATAATCAGGAGTTTAAACAAAAGCCTTGGGGGGGGGAGGCTGGAGCCACCCTGCCATTGCCAGGGCTGCTCCAGCACACCACGGAACTCAAGTGTTGCCAAGGTCCAGCCTACACTGCTTTAAAATATCTGAGAAGTGAGATTTCTCAGTCCTGTGGGGTCAGAGCAGGGAGGAACAAATGGTTTCTCTCACCTTGCAGTGGCTTAAACAAAAAATAAACCCAACTGGGTCTAAAGCACCTCAGAGCTTTGAAACAGAACGAAGAGAAGGAAGGACAGACAGTAATGGAACCAGCAACCATTTCAGACTGGCCAGCTCTGGGAGAAGCTCAGTTTTGGGGGCTAATTCCTCACACCAGATATACAGCAAGCTTAAAAACACAAACCCTTTGTTGCAGTAAGGATGGTGGTTCTGGTAACTGATGGGTTTGATTCTTCATTGTTTTAAATATTATAAATTTTGCTCCTGGCTGATCCTTATCCCAGCATCCTTGAATCCTGTAGAAATCAAGACCTCTGCTTTCTCTCACATCTCACATGACCTGCAGGACTTGACTGACACTAATTGGGCCCCCACCCACCCACTTCTGGCCAAGACAGGGTTGGGACCTGCAGTTCCACAACAGGAGATGTCCCCAGGAGGGCACTGACCATTCCCCCTCGAGCGACTGTAGGGATGAAATGACAATCTGTGACCAGCTACAAAAATCTCCACGCCAGGGTGGCAGAACTGTGCATGAGCTGAACCCCCCAACCACCACAGTCCTTGGGTGAGGGTGGGTGTTTCATTGCTCAGTTGCTCCAAATGACTCCCAAAGTCCATCTGGATGTGCCTCCAGCACTGCCCCACTCCTGAAGCAGAACCTTTGGCAAAGTACCGAATTTCCAGCCCCAAAATGGAAGCTGTTTGTTTCCCATGAGCAAGAACCACCGTAGCTCCTGCAGAACATCCTCCCCCCGACCCAGCAGGGCTCACCTGGAGGTAGATGGCTGCCTCTTGGTAGTTCATCTCCCAGTTGTGGCGGGCAGAGCTCTGCTGGGCACAGCACTCCCTGGCTGCAGGGCTGGAGGCATCATTGACCACGTCATAGCTGCCTCCATCTGCACCAGAGGAACAGGGAATGACCATTAGGGAAGCGGGGATGGAGGCTCTGGGATCACACACAGACAGAGTGGCTGGGAAAGTGGCAGCTTGTACACTGACAAATGGACTCTTGGCAGGTAGGAGCTTTAAAGACACACTCAGACCCAGCAGTTCCACATGGGAATGCTCCTGGAAAATCATCAAAAGATACAGCTTCCTATCCAATACAGCAAGCAGCTCTCCTGGCTCACAGGGGTGTGCTGTCATGCCTGAAGCTTGCTGTCAGCATCAGAAACTATCACCAGGCAGGTCACAGCCAGCAGCCTCCCAGGATGCCCAGCCCAGTGAAGAAAAGAGGGTTTGTTGATGGAGCAAGAAGCTTTTGCACGTCCTTGGAGCAGAGGCCACGGAAGGATGGACACAGCACTGCCCCTGCCACGGGGCACCAGTGTGAGGAGAGAAGCTGTCAGTGCTTTAGAGTGGAAAGCCCCATTTCTCACAGCACTTCAGAGTCACTAAATAACACATCTTCACAGCACTCCGAGGTGCTGCTAAGTACTGACACCCCTCTGATGCAAACAAACTGCAAAGATGAATTTTCTGTTCACACCCCATGCATTGATTCTGACATTTCTGAGCGCCTGTCCTCACCAGCAAAGAACTAGAGAACAATGCCATACTGAACATTTGAATCACATTTTGTAAATGAAGATTTAAAAAAAAAAAAAACCAAAACAATTCAATTGCAAAAAAAGCAACTCCCAAGCAGAGCTACATATACACAGTGCCCTTTCCATGGGAGAGTTATACAGGGCATGTCTGTAAACTCCAAAATAATTGCCAGTTTTGCATTCTAAAGCCTCAGTGCTATTGAGACAGATGAAAACTAAGCAAGAAGACAATTACTGTACCACAAGGGAATGTCACCTGGTTTCTTCTTCTGGGACTGTGGGTTTTATTTTACCTTCCACAAAGAATACTGAGCAGAGAACCTACAGCAGTGAGACCTGCTCAGGGCCTGTGGTGGAGCTAGCCACACTCTCAGTTCTCCAGAGTTTCAAACATTTCTTACATCACATGGTTGTTTCTGCTTTCAGAAGAGACTTTCCTCCTCCAGTGCCTCATGTTCCCAAAGTGGGTACATGTGAGATCGAGCTTGCCAGCACAGCAGTGCTGATTTCCCCCTTATTCTATGAGCACAGGAGCTGTGGTGTGGCAGCTCGTTCTCCCTGTGCTCCAAGTTGTTATCTGAGAGTGGGCAAAAAGCACCACGAGGTTCTTTTCCCCCTCTCATGACAGCCTGCTGAAGATTTGCTGTGACAAAATAATCCTCGATGAATTACTGATTCAGTCTCTCCAGAACACCCTCTGGAGTGGAGAGGGAGCCCATGCCAAAAACTCTGCACCTGCCAAGAGAAATGGCACCATGTGCTCCTGGCAGAGGCAGGGAGTGGGAAGAAACCAGAACCCCTTCACCAGTGCACAGCCACAGCTGCCTCTCCCACCCCCAAACCAAATTAAGATAACATTTCTCTGGGGTTTGTGAAGACCATCCAGATTGCACGCTCAGGTTGCTGAGCATTCTGCAGCACGAAGCCTGTTTCTCTTCCCTGCTTCCCCCACACCCTTAAAATACCACTCAAAATCTGGACAAATGTTTGAATGAGGCCGATTCCTCCCCCACACCCCTTGATTTAGCACAGTTCTTGAAAAAAAAAAACAAAACTGAATGATGGAGTTTTTATTTATCCACGGAGCTGGAATGGCAGCCTTCTGGTTTGTCTGCTTTTTAACTAAGAGATGACAGCCATATGCAAAAATCAGAAGCGTTATATTGCAAGCTCTAAAAAGTTCTTAAATGTTATTATTGACAAAGCTTTTGCTGGGGATGTGTCTCAAAATAACAGATCCCCTCAAACTGCAGCCTGAGAGCAAAACCTTTTCACATTTGATGGTTAATAGTTACAGGAGGAGCATATCAGCATCAGAACCTGGACTTTACGTTACAGAATATACAAAATTTAAGAGGATCAAAACACACTGTGGCCAAAACAGCAAAGGTTTGTAGCATTAACCTAAACACCAACACACTGGACCCTGCCAAAAGATGCCAAAATTGCCTTTAACCCTGAAGCAGCTCTATTGCAAAAATTAACCTCTCTGGAAAGGACTGACACCAGGAAAAGACACACCCCAGCAAAAACCCAGGACATGACCCTGCTCAGTGCTTCCCACAGGAGCTGAAAACAGAAGAGCTGTCCCAGCTCTGAGACCAAGGTTGCAAATACAAAACAGCACTCAGAGATGCAAATCAGAACCGAGAAACAGCTCCAGAAATCAAGATGCTTTCCTGCTGTCTAAACCAGGCACAGACAACAGAAAATGCACTGAAGTGTTCCGGAGGGGAGCTGCGTTTTGTGGATCAGCTCCTTCCCCATCAGGTACCAGAAGGTTGATCTAGCATCCCTGAGGCAACGGCATCATCTGGGTCATAAATAATAATAAAAATAATAATAAATTCGAAGAGCAGCCCTCTGACTGTGTGCTTGGCAGCCCTCCAGCGAGCTAATTTCCTCAGCTGCTCCCATGATAACAATGACACAGACTAATGCAAAGCTCGGCTCCGCTCGTGCTGCACAACATCCCCGACGGCGTTTACCATCAGTATGGAGCTCAATGAGATAGGAGGATCTCTCCACGGGGCTCCCGGAGTCCTCGAAGTAGATGGCAGGCAGCTCTCTCCACTGCATGGCCGCTGCTGGCAGCCGGGCACAGCCCCAGCTCCTGCCTCCCTTCCCTGCCGAAAGCTGATCCTCGATCGCGCAGCTTCCTCAAGGGAAAGCTCCGCACACACACACAAAAAAAAAGCCTCTCCCTGCTCTGCTGCCTGCAGAACTGAGCGGCTTCTCCCCTCCCCTCTGAGGAAGGTGGCTCAGACCTCAGCGAGATCCCTTCCCGGGGTGTTTCCGAGGGCGAGATTTCGGAGGGTTTAGCCGCAGGGCGAGGAGCTGCCAGGCACAAGCGTGCTGGCGGAGCGGGGACGCGTGTGCTGCGCTCTGGTGTTTTGGCATTTAGCACAACTCGCTCAGCAGCCAGCACGATGAGCTAAGGGGAGAGGAGCCCGAAGTGCTGAGCAGGCACGGCAAGGAACCTCCAGCACGAAAAAGAAAACAGGTATTGGGTGAAAAAGTTCGCAGCGCAAGGGGCGCGCCAAAGGAAGGGAACTGAGCCGGTCACAGATGGCAAAGCTTCCTTCCTTTACGCTTGTGTAACTTATCTCAGCCGTTCCCTGAAAGGAGACACAGGGAGGGAGGGAGGGGGGAAAAAGAAAAGAGAGGGAAAAAAAGAAAAAAAAAACACCAAAAAGGAAAAGCAAAAGCAGCTGGCTGCTTACACAAGGCATCCGGAACGAGACTGCCGGGACTCCAGCATTTCCATTCAGTGCAGCGGAGCATGCTCCTGTGTAAATAGTTTCCATATGTCATCATTACAATAAAAAACAAAAAAACAAGGAAGAAAGAGAAGGAGCATAAACTTTCCCGAGCCCAAACCTCTCCCTCTGCAAAACAAATTCCCTGCTTAGGGGAAGGAAAAACTCTCCATGGGCTGAGAGCAAACAAACTCCTCTCATTCGGAGGAGCTCATGCAGCCATGGAGGATCTCCAGGGCAGAGCTGAGAGGGGAATAAGGGACAGAAAACATCCACAGGATGCTGGGATAAATCACCCTTCCCTGCCAACTATTATATATTAAACTGAAGTCACTCTGGAATTCCGTGGGGTTTGGTGTCTGCGCTTCTTTAAATAAATAGTATTTAAAAAAAAGAATCCAACAAACTAGTAACCTCCTACAAATTCTAAGAGTTATAAACCAACCCTACAGGGCAGCTCTTCCATTTGCCTCGGAGCTCCCCCCAGTCTGGCTCTCATTAATCAGTTTGCCAGATGTTCTGCTTTTCCAGATAGCACACACTTTTTTTATGGCCTTGCACTGAAACAGACTGAGATTCCCTAACTGGCTCACTGCCTGGCTCCAATACCTTCACTGGACTTACCAGGACTTTCTCCTAAATGGCTGAGGATGCTTTGGATGCTAGTTTCCACCCTGCCCAGATATTGCTATTTTAGCAAGTACACCTATGATGACAGAACACTGAAGAGGGAAAAAAAGAAGGCAGAACATGTGAAGGCAGAAGTGACTTAAATCAGCAAAAAATATCCTTATTCAGTCTTTCCTACTGATCACACATCACGTGTGGAGTCCATGTAAGATGCAGTATGCAACTCACTCCAGTGAGATCCATGTGTGAGCAAAAAAAAGAAATGCCAAGGACACACAACTTTGGAGAGAGGACACACCTTCATTCACGTGGCCTTGCAAGGTCCCTGGTTCACCAAAACAGGGAACAGGAAGGAAGGCATCACCTCCTGCATTTGGGAAAGGTCAGCCTGTCCAGGACACACAGTCTGGGCAGCTCAAGTCAGCACTGTGTTCAAGAGTTCAAGGCTGGATGGGGCTTGGAGCAACCTGTTCCAGTAGGATGCATCTGTTCCTTCCAATCCAAAGCATTCTATGATTTTAACATTCTACCATTCAGTTGGAGCCATTTTTTTTTCAGGCTTTGCATTCCTCACTGCCATGACCCCCTGTGTTTCTCACACCCTCCATCTTCACTAGATCTGTAATTCCCAAACTCAGCCACAGAGCCCAAGCTCTCAGTTTAATACAAACATCACCAGGCATCCCACAGCACTGAACATGAGCCCATGGAAGAAGGCAGATCCCAGCAGGATCACAGGTTCTCTTGGTGTTCCTGGATCTCCTGAGCACACATCCAAGACCTGTCCCAGTGCAGGATCCCTGTGCTGGCTGAGGTTTCTGGCTCTCTCAGTGACATTGCTCCCTGAGGCTGTGGTGAGGATGGCGAGGGAAAAGGAGAGGGACAGCACTCCAGAAGCATTCCTCTGTCCTGGAAAGCTCTCATCAGCTGCACCACAGGGAACACTCACTACAGAAGGTGCAAATCCATAAAAAACCCCATGGAAACAAGGTAGATGCCTACCCTTCCCCAACACAATCTGTGCAGGCATCTTCAGCCTCAAAGCTAAGATTTTAAGTCAAGTATTGGAGTTGTCCCAGCACCAATGATGGCATTTTCCCTTCCAAGGGCTCACAGGCCATGCAGCTTCACCTCCAGAGGATTAATCTTCCCTCCCAGCTCCAAGGAGGCTGGTAAGAAACTGCTCCTTCCAAGCACTGAGGCACAAACACACGGGCACTTGTCTCTTCAAGGCCAGGCTCACCTACCCGGGAGAAAAAAAAAGCTGGAAGCTGCCTGGAAAGCACAGCTGGTCTGGCACTTGGCCACACATCTCAGAGGTGAGACAGACAGACAGGGAAATCACTGCCTTTGCTGCCTGATTGCCAATTCAGCACCGTGCCAAAGGGAGCGTCGCAGGACTGCTCTTTGCAGCCCAAAATGTCTCAGTGCCTGTCCTGTTCCAGGGGACATTGTGGGAAGGGATAGAACAGCCATGGGGAAGTCTAAACAATTTGCTGTCAGTTTGTTGCCTAGGAAAAAAAGGGCATCTCCAACAGAGAGCAGTGCCAAGCCCTTCTGCTACGATAGAAATAATCTACTTTGGAATATTCCGAGCCAGTGTAACTGAGTCATGCTCTTCCTTGGAGACAACAGCACAGCAGAAACATATGCAAAGGCCTCAGGGCTCTTTGTCTTACTGTATTCTCACAGCACTCGCTGTGAAGCTCAACAAATAAAGCCACTTCAGCTTCCTATTTAACACAGGAAAGTTTTTTTTTTTAAAAAAATACGGATGTGGCCACTTCCTGCCGGGGTAGAAGGCGACCGTCCTCGCCTTGACTGGAGGATGCAGCGAGTTCCTCCAGCCCCAACACAAGCTCACATCACGCCTCCATCACCACAGGGAGCTGAATCCTCGTGAAGGAGGAGCAGATGTCCCTCAGCATGGTAAGTCACATTTTATATATCATTGCCTCTTCTCAGTCGTGCTGCCGAGCTCCTTCCACGGAAGGCAGCTTATGCCCAGCACTGTTTAATTAGGGGACCACTGGATCCTTGCTAACATCTGCACTGCACACATGTAAAACCCCCGGTGCACAGGCTGAACACCACGCCAGAAGAGCTACAGCATGGTGGGAAATGGTTTAGTCCCAGCAGAAAGCCTGGCTCCATCCAGCTCTGAGTGAGGCAGAGCCAGTTAACCCTTTGCTCTGTAAACTCCAAAATAATTGCCAGTTTTGCATTCTAAAGCCTCAGTGCTATTGAGACAGATGAAAACTAAGCAAGAAGACAATTACTGTACAAACAGTGAATGTCACTTCAAAAAGTGAGTGTCACGGGAGAAGAGCCATGATGATTCACTTGGATATTCGCTTCCTGCACCACCCTCCTGGAGACAGAGACATTTGTAAGGAAGAATTTTTTAAAAACCCACAAAGAACATAAAACAAAACATTAAAGACTTCCAGGAAAGTAAGGATGAGGGTAATTTTAGCCATCTACAGCAGCCAAGCTCAGTTGGTTGGAGATCCTCATCTGTGCAGTTCACTGCCTTGTCTCCCCAGGACACCTGCTCTCCTCTGATCTCATCCCTGAGTCACTCTGGCTTTTTTTTTTTCCCCTCTTGAAATATTATGTGGGAAGTTTTGGCCAGGAACTGTTTGATCCTGGGACAACTCTCACTCCTGAATACACAGCAGCAAGAGGCAGAGGGGCAGATCCCTCCTTTTTGGGATGTTTGGGATGCATAATTAGGTTAGCAAGACTTCAGTGGCTGAAGATGAACTGACAGATGCAAACCACTCCCTGTGTAAGCCTTGTTCCACAAAGCTGCCTCCTGACAGATGTGGGATTAAATCCTCCTGCATCTGAGAGTCCATGAAGTATCACAGGGAGAGCTGGAACCAGGCATTGCTTCAACATAAAACTGTGGAACACAGGAGTTCCTGCTTCTTAAGAGAGCTGCAAAGCCAAATCCAAATCCAAATAATTTTTATTCAGTAGAAGATCCACAAAATGAAATGTTGCATTAGGAAGCTCTAATTAAGAATCTCACTTGTGTCAAGCCAAATTGCTGCTGGTTTCATATCCTTTATTTCTTATCTTGACAAATGAACCACAACACCACAAAAAGGAGAAGCCAAAGCCACAACAGAAGGATCACCTACAACTCACATTATCCATCCTTTCAGCAGCCAATATGCTCCATAATCTCATCAGTCCAATCGTATCACGGCAACAAAGGCTTTACACACACTGAGATAAAATTATACCATAACTGGAATTAAATATCTGAGTCATTGAGGGGCTCTATGGAACAACTAATGAATGGGAAAAACAATTGGAAACAGTTAAGGCTTTGCTGAACCGAACCAAAAAGGAAAAAGAGAAGAGAACTCTGCCTGAGGCAGAGAGAGGGGCCAGACGTGAAATACACACACACATACACATTTCTAATTCATAATTTTTGAGAAGTAACAGAAAGAGGCAACATCAGAGTCCCTCAGCTATAGCATTTCTTTAACATATCCTGTTACATGAAGGAATTTCCTCTTTTTGTTCCAAAAAGGGAAACCAGAGTCTCCTGCTTTTAACACATTAAAGATCTGCTTTGGCTTCAGCAACAGCACAATGTCAGCAGTTTAGGAGCACGTTCCTCATTTCAATTCTCCAAAGCAGAGCCTTTGGATTTCCCTGATGCAGTTTGGAAAGATGTTTGATTAAGCTGCAATCTGGCCTTTTTAACGAGAGCAGTGTGCTGCCAGGACTGACTGCCAGCTCCAGCCGCCAGCAGCTCTCCAGGGAAGTCACAAAGTTAGCAGTGGGAAGCAGAGAGGAAGCTCTTCCCTTTGGGAGAAACCACGATTAATTTGGGTAACAAACCCCCAGCATGGCCAAAGCAGCACTAGAATGAAGAAGGCAGTAATAAGGTATGTGCCTAACTGACCTTTTTTTCCCTTGAAGAAAGAGGGATAGCAGGGAAAACCACATAAATTTAAAAGTTAAATAAACTCTCAACATCTTACCGTGACAGGCTGAGACCAATTAAAGTTATTTGCTGTGGTGCAGCAATGATAAGGAGGTAATTGTGTTTTGTAGTGGTAGAACACGACTCCACCACGCTGATTACTTTGAAATACAACACTGCCACATCTCCTCTGCCTTGTCCTTCAGATAGGAAAGAGGAGCTGCCAACTTCAGAGGAAGACACATGTAAAGGAGTAGGGAAAACCCCAGCCCCAAGTGCTGGGGAGCTGTTCTCCATTAGGGAAAAAAAGCTTCTGCACATGTGGTGGAAACCACTGCTGGCAGGAACTGGAAGTTGCATTTAATGGCTGGAGAGGAAGGAAGGAGTTCAACCATTAATGTGACATCTGCTGAACAGCTGGTTTGCCCTCAACTGGTCCTTACTTCAAGTCCTACAGCCCTCACACAGAACCACATCCTCAGAAAATGGACAACTTGGACTTCAAAAGTCTTCTACACACACAAAAAATTGTCCTTTGAATCCAGATTTTAGAAGAGCCACTGCTGGCTTCCCATTCTTTTGCCTGAGAATCTTGGCTGGCAGGCCTGCAATCTCCTGCCTGGTGCAAAACACCTTCTGGGGCAGGAAGAAAGTCACTCTCAGTGCAGGGTACAGACTGCCTCAGCTGCAGCCTTGGAAATCAAAACTCATCTGCTGAGTTTTAAATGCCAACCTTTAGAATCAGCTGTTTAATCTCTATTTACTGTGGGGATGGAAGAATAGATCATACAATGACTGTGTCATCTGGCTTTTCAGTAAATCTAGAATACATCCAGTATTTTTTGAGCTTCCCTGTAGCACTGTTGGAGTGTTAAACCCTGAACTCCTGACGGGCTGGAATCATTTAATACACTTTTTTAAAAATTTCTCAAGTCATTTAGAGCATCTTTAACTCTGCTGACCACATTTCTCCTCTGGATTTTCCTCCACCCCTAGGTGTTATTCCTTCATTTGATATATATTTATCTATATATCTGTATATCTTTTGTGTCAGCCAGCCCAGGCATGCTGGTACTATGACTTTTTGCTGCCTCTCCAACAGCTGTAAAGCTTCCATGAACATTTCTGTTTTCTGTGCATTTGTGCTGCCTCAAAGTATAGAAAATCTTGACTGGTTGAGTCTTCTCCTTTGCAACCACTAGAGATAAGGTTGTATTTGAAAGGAAAGGGCTTTGACTTGGCCACTTCACCCCCCCGACCCAAATGCCAAAATTTTCCTCAGTGCTCCCACTTCCAGGACTGATCACTTAGTCTTAATTCCACAAGCATTTGGTTAATGAAGACTGGGAACACATTTGTGCACTCTAGTGAAATCCACTTTGCTTTTGTGCTATAAACTTTCCCAAATCTGTGGGGGATAGTGAAAATGCTCTCTCTCTTTACAACAGTTATAGCTGGAATAAAACACAGGCATTCCCAAGGTGCAATACAGAAACACACATGTTATGTGGGAAACACGAGTGCAGCTGAGATGTCCAGCCCAACAGAATCAGGGGGTTTAACACAGCTGTGCACAGAGACACATCCTAAATTTTCTTCCCCCACACATAAGCAGGAGAAGAAAAGCCTTTTGTTCCACACAGACATCACCAGATCGTGATTGTAAAAGCAGCACTGGATGCTCCAAACTCCCACTGCATGATTCAGATCACAACATCTCCTCTTACCATGCTCAGGATCTGTCACCAAGCTCACCTGTGCTGCCTGCCTGTCCTCCAGTGTAATGGTTTTATGTTTGCTGAATTTAGTGTAGTGGTTTCATGTTTTCTTTTTTCTTTTTTTTTTCTTTTTTTTTTTTGAGATATGATTTGGAGAAGCAAAACAGGCTTAAATTTATAGATAAACAACTAGATTTATTAATACATACAAAAAAAAAGGAGGAAAAAAAGAAAAAAAAACAACAAATGAAACTTCTAAATACTTCTTTTCCTTTTATAAGGAAACTCTTTACTTTCTTACAAACAACAGAGAGAGACATAACTTGTGATTTTTAGTTAGTTTTACTATTTAAACATAATTTTTGATTATTTTGGGGAGGAGTCTCTCTAGAATCTCATGGAGATATTCACTATAAGAAAAATACAGTCTGGTGGCTCTTGATGTCACAAATTTGCACTTCTTGGAATTTTTGCAGATTGTGCTGTTTTACTTATCAGTAGCTTTTCTTTTGGTTACTTGTGGGCTTTTTANAAAAAAAAAGGAGGAAAAAAAGAAAAAAAAACAACAAATGAAACTTCTAAATACTTCTTTTCCTTTTATAAGGAAACTCTTTACTTTCTTACAAACAACACAGAGAGACATAACTTGTGATTTTTAGTTAGTTTTACTATTTAAACATAATTTTTGATTATTTTGGGGGAGGAGTCTCCCTAGAATCTCATGGAGATATTCACTATAAGAAAAATACAGTCTGGTGGCTCCTGATGTCACAAATTTGCACTGCTTGGAATTTTTGCAGATTGTGCTGTTTTACTTATCAGTAGCTTTTCTTTTGGTTACTTGTGGGCTTTTTAGCGTATTTGGGGTACTGCTTAAGAGTGCTTTTTTTTTTATAAAACAAGGATTCTTTTCTTCTAATCTCTGCAATTGTCTCTATCTCCAAAGAAACAGAGACACAACACCCAGGTGAGGCACAGGTGCCCCAGCTCCCTGCAGAACCACTCACCAGATGGCCCAGACCCCAACGCTGCCCCTGCAGCTCCCCAGAAAGAAAGCAGCCATGTGAAAACCAGCCTTCCTCTCCACATGCAAAAAGCAATTATGTTAAAGACACAGAGAGAGAGAGAGCCCTGCGAGGTCCAGATCAAAAGCCAGAGACGCGGGAGGAAAGACCGATCAAATTCACCGCACTTTTCCCAGCTTAAGGATCAGAAATGGAGCGTTCTGGCTCATAAATTCTACTCCCAGCAAATTCAAGCCTAAATCCCCTGAAGGCAATAAGGAAAAGGCAATCAACAACGACTCTAACCACTTCACAGATGCTCCTGTTTAGTTTATACAGCACTTCTTGCAGCATTGAAATGGGTAAAATGGGATTTCAACGCAGGGGGGCTGACGGCAGCAGGCAGGATTCCTCAGTGAAGACACCAAGGGCAAAGAAAGTTCTGAGAAGCATCATATTGGTTATGATGAGTGAACTCAGCGTGCTCAGCCTTTGCTCATTTTAATCTGCCAGTAACGCAGGCTTGGCTAAACTGAACATCCTGCATCGACAGTGCCTTAAAAATCCACAGGAGCCACAAAATGAGGGGGGAAACGAACAAACCGATGCATTCCCTGGGAAGCCATGAAAAAACTAATCACTATTTGTTTCCAACTGTTGTTCCGCTTCCCGAGCCAAATGTTTCCAAGTCAGCTGTGGTGGCTGAGGAGTGACCGGTTCGAGCTGGAAAGTTGACAATTTAAAATTGCAGCTCCAACACTTTCAAACTCCTGAACATCTTTTATAATTCCAGGACCACCTGTTCCAAAAGGCAGAGCCCTCTGATGACACGTGCCCTTAGCCCACATTTTCCAATGAAAGGAATCAGCTCAGGGAGGAAACATTTAAAGCTACCCTGTTCTGCTCCCACCCAAAAAATATGGGAGTTGTGCTGGAGAAGAGGCACACAAAGGGCAGGGGCTCCCTCCTTCCCTCAAAGCATCAAGGTCATCATTCCCATCTTCAGGAAGGGAGTGTGGAGCTCCCAAACTCCTTGCCCCACTCTGCAGCATCCCTCCTGGATTTACAGCAAGATGCTCTCCATCCCCAATGCTCCAGGAGATGACAAAGGAGAAAGAACCATTTGACTCCAGGATAATGGAACACTAACCCAAGTCTTCTCCACCTTGTAGAGGCAGTTACCAGCTCAGATTTGAACAGCATGGGGCATTCAAGACAAAAATCACTGAGGGTTTTTTTTTCTTTTTTTTTCACTGCATGAAAGAGTCAACAGTGCAGAGATTCTGTTTGACAGAGCATCCTACTGTGAGACACACAACGTGTGCATTGTGCAAACCATCTCCTGCAGAGCTCAGAAAACAAGGGAGGCTTGGAAAAAATACCCACAATGATTGTAGCCCTCGACACCTCCTGGTGCTGTGCTGTGCTTGGGGTTCTTCCTCTGCAGGCACCACAGAGCCAGGGTGAGAATGTCTCCACACAAATCCTTTTGAGTTTTGGACAACACAGGGCTCTTCCTCGTGAAAGAAAGGCACCAGATCTATCCAAATATTGAAGCACAGCCCTGCCTTAAAACCTGAATTCTCAAGACAAGTGAGATTCCAAGGGGATGGTTCATATTTTTCACTATTTCTAACATCACAGCAAAAGATCCCCATCATCTTCTAAAAAGCAGCATTTCCCTCCTTCCTCTGAGCTTACAGAGCTCATCACCCAGGGAAACGAATTGTACTGAAGGAGAAAACAATAATCTCCTTATGTTTTGGGTGTTCGTTTCCCTTTCCAAGATTTTCACTCCTCACTCATCTCAGAGGCAGTTTTGCTTCGCTTTGCTTGCTTAAAACATTCATTTTAAGTCATCTAGGCCAGGAAAGGATTAGAGGAGCCCTGGCAGAAGTTGCAGAATGCAAGGCTGTTAGGTCAGAGAAATGAGACTTTCAGAGGCATAACCAACAATCCACCACAAAACCACCAGTCATGCTTTGGGAAAAAAAACAAAACAATTCTCTCTCTATAAATTTTAAGCAGGTGCATATTAAGAAAAATGAATCATGCACAGCAATGCAAAACAGCAGCTCCTCATAACAAAGGAATGCAGCCTACCTGTCCACTCCCACACCAGGTGTAATCAGCATTTTCCAGGTGAGATTGTGACCCACAGGGGCATCACCTGACTCACCCTAGGTGCAAGGAGGAGCTGCTCCAGCAGCAGAACCAGCCTGCTTCCCAAAATGAGATCCCAGCCCTGTGCTCTGGCCACGTTTCACCTCTAAAGGCAGCGGCAGAAGCGCTGCTGCTGGAACTAATTAAAGGCAAATTGGTAGAGCTAGGGGCCATGACGTGAGAAAATATCCTGCACAGCATCCAAGAAAGCCACCAGATAATCCAAAAGGCTGTTTAAGAGCCTGGCTGTCAGAAATCTTGGAATCTGCCAGGTCCAATGCAAGAGTTGCTTTTTCCCTCATCCCCTTCATTCCTTCACCTTAATTAGCTACAGCATTTCACACCCAGTGCCTCAGTCCAAACAGCCACCTCTGAAACCCCTGCTGCCACACAAGGATCAAAACCTACAGATCCTGAAGGATTTATTCAATCCACCAGGTGGCTGACATTTGAAATGCCTCTTTTCCTCCAAAGGTAGCAAGGCCAGAATGCCTCCACAGCAGTTCAGGTGGTTCCCCAAGAAGCACAGGTCCCAGGAGTTTGTGTGGTTGCAGCATTTTCCCAAAGGTCAGCTGTTTATTCTCTGCTACCTCAGCCCTCTGGGAATTGTTTCACACCTGGAAATCTCACCCATGGCAGGATGGTGGAACAGGATGAGGTGTGAGGCCCCTCCAACCCAAACCATTCTGGGATTCTCTGAGATGATTCCATGACCAGATGGGCTGAAGCTGTGGACTACATGGACAGACTCAACTCCCTCACTGCCAATACAAACCTGCTCTGGAACCAGATCCAAGCCAGAAGAGGCTTCTGTCACCTCAGCTTGCACTGGCTACCAAACACATCAAAATCCAGGTAATTCCCATGCCTCAAAAAGGACATTAACTGCCCCAAATCCCAGGTGTCTACCTGGGGCTTAGTAAAGGATAAAAAAAAAAAAAAAAAAAAAAAAAAAAAAAAAAAAAAAAAAAAAAAAANAAAAAAAAAAAAAGACAAGTTTGGTGTCTACAACATCCATTAATGCTGTAATTAAACTCTGTGTTCAGAACCAGCACCTCCACCAGCCAGTTACAAAAGGAACAGCTTTGCTGAAAGCCCCTTCCCACATTCCATCAGGGAACTGGCCCAGTGCAAGGGCCCCTTCCAGCCCTCTGGGAAGGCCAGCACACCCCACACACTGTTCCACAGGCACAACCAACAGGCCCTGGGCTTTCCTCACCCACATTCCTCACCAAGCATGCCTGGGGCAACCTCATCAACAGAGAAATCTCATTTTCTTCACACACCTTGGGCCACCTGCTCATTCCCAGCAGTGACAGGCATATATTCACCTTCCCAAATAATTCACCTTCCAAAAAGGCCAGGCTGGCTCTGGTTTTCCTGACAACTCACTTCTCAAGCAGCAGAAAGTGAGATTGCAAAGACACCTCACTCAAAGTTATAACTTCCCATTTTCCAACAATCTTTCTAGAAAACATCGCTCTTGGCTGTTGCTGTTGCTCCCCCACCTCCCCAATAATTAGTTTTTACCTCAATAGCAGATGCAGTTGCTTTCTTGTAAAGACCTAGAGTTGAAAGATGACTTCTTTCCCCCTGCCATCACCCATTGTGTGGGGAAACAGACAATATCCCATTGTTCCATGTACAACACTCCCAGCTGTACTTTCTGCTCTGAACACACTGAAAACTCTACTTGAGGCTACAGCAATTTCCATGCAGGAGGCAAAGGAGAATCTTGTATCTGATCTAATACAGGATAAATCAATGTGCACTCATTTATTGTTTATAGCTCCCATCAGCTCAAGGAGAGACACTGTCCTAGAGTTTCAAGGCTATCCACGCTGCCTTTGTAGATGGAAAACAGGCACTGCACTCAGGAGATATTTGGAGAGCTCTGTTCAAATATTTCCCAGGAGTTCAGGAGGGATGGGAAATCACTAAACCCTGGCAGGTTCTCATCACTCTCAGGACAGGATTTTGGGAAAGGCCACGCCAGGTTCACATCTCCCTTCTTGCCTTCTACAGAAATTCGGTTTGCTCTTAGTCACTGTCCTCGGGCAAGGGCTGGGGAGCTTAACTGGAGTTTGAAGGGAGATGCTCAGATAAGATGTGCCAGGGAAGGGCAGCATCACATTCATCACTCTGGATCCAGGTGATGCAAGAGCTTCTCCCTGTCTCCTTCAGCTGCTGGAGCTGCAAAGAAAAATCACCCAGCCCCTACAGAGTCAGAAAACCATCAGCACCACAGGGACCACATCTCTCTGGCTGTGGTCTGAATTCCTGGATTCTGACCCTTTGTGGTGGCTGCAGATGGGAGCTCCCTGGAAGCCCTGTATCCAAGCAAGGCAGAGTTTAATATTCCTCCCCATGCAAGTATTTTCTCTCATTAAATGCTTAAGAGCTGGAGGATTTGGGAGATTAATTTTTGCAGCTGGACATTTTCTTTAAGAATGCAATTTTCCAGACAATTCTCTCCTTTAGCTTTCTTTTATTCTAACCCCAAGACACCCACTTACCCAGGAGAGGACTCTCCTGCAAGGTTTGGAATGGAATTCACTCCTGCACTTCAGTCCTCTCTTTTTATATCTGCTACAGGCTAGCTTTCAGGAAACCCTGCTTCTACTTATTTCAACCCAGAAATTTGTCTCTGGTTCCAGGCAATCAACACCAAGAATCCACAACTACAAATTCATTTATCCAAAAACCTGACTGGAACAAAGCTAGATCATGGATAGGATTGGGGTTTTTTTAATTTAAAAAACACGAGAGCTGATACACTGAACCACACAGCACTCAGTGACATGGATGTGACAGGCTGGAGAGTGGACCTAAATTTGGAGTTTGTGCACACAGCAACACAAAGCAAGAGTCAGATTTAATTATTAGCAACCTCAAATGTAATTGAACAAGGAGCAGCTACAGCCACTTTGTCTTTCCCCAAGGGTCACCTGGAGGAGGATGGTGGGTCCTTCACTGCAAACAGTCCCAGCCTGTTCTGGAGACACACCTCACTGAAAGCTTTGTGTTTAACCTGTCATTGAATCTTTTTGAGTTGATGATGGCCAGGCACAGTAATGAGGGAGCTCTTCCTCCAAATTCTGGCTGAATATTCAATTATGACAGTTTAAGCAAAGGGAAGACAAAGCCAGAAGGAAAGAGCCTCCTGACCTTCCCTGTCCCTATGTCCTCATCATCACCCTGGCAGGCTCTCTCTCCCCTGACAAGGTCTTCTCACACACTTTTTCCCTGGAAAAGAAAAGCTTCTGACTGAAAACGGGCCATCACACAGTTCTGTTAATGCCATTTCAGCCCTCAGCAGCCAAGGGGAGGCAGAGCAGAGGGGACACATTTGATTCCTCACAGCCTCCACGAGACACAACTTTGCTGCATTTCACAGCAGATTTTCTGTGCAGGCAAAGAGCAAAATCTGGACTACACGTGCTGCTTTTTAAACAAGCTTACTTTTGCCAGTGCTGGTGCCAGTGTGCTCACTCCCTGATTTAAGCTTCCCACTTCCCAGAGATAAACGTGCCTTTCAAGCTGTTGATGCCAGCCTTCCCCTCCTAATCCTTCAGCCCACCCTGACTTCAGAAGGCTCTGTATCATTCCCTATAGCTTCCATAGCATAAGCTTCATATTTCTGCAGCAAATCCAACTTTAACAGTGATTAAAACACACAAATAAGAGATGTTTCATTTGAAGGGTCCCAGGAAATGAGTTCTCAAAAGCCACACAGCGATCCTGTAAGAAGCACAAAATTGGTCCCTAAAGAACTTCCCTGTATTTCAATGTGGAGAATTTTATTTATTAATACATTCCTTCTCATGCCTGTGCTTTAACACAGTCATGCTGGCTTCAAGCAATTGTTAAGCCTCACACAACTTCTTCTTTGAAGGGATGGGAGGCGGGGGAAAGAAAGAGGGAAGAGTGATTAAAATTAGTCACAAGGAATCCTATAAATACACCCATGGATGGAGGAAGAAATCTCTCTTCTATTTAACTTAAAAATAGAGGGCTAAACTTTAAAAGACAAACAGATGGGATGAAGCAAGGATAAGACAGAGCTTAGGGAAAGTCAACTGGGCAATTTAGTCAGAGATCTGTATTGTGGGGTGGCAGAGGAGGAGGAGGAGGGAAGAAGAATCTTGATCATCCAAAATTAATTCCCGAGTTGGGAAATCAAGAATGAGAAAATTAAGGGAACCCATCTTATTGCAAGAAGAATCAAATCTCAGAGGCGGTATGGCACAGAGGTATAATGTGGAAAAAAAGGATGCCTGGCCAGGAAATCATGCATTTGTTCCAAATGTTCAGCCTGTGGCAGCAAGGGCTGGACCAGGATCACAAGGCCTGTGTGTGTGCACCTGCAACTGGAGGTCACAGGGATGTGCTGGACAAAATTGCACACATACATCCAGTGAGGTGTAACACCAACCAGAAACTCTCTGAACACACTCAGACACATCTGCTGGCCACATCCAACCTGCTGCAGGGTGAGGGCTTTAATGAAGACACACTGAGGAGAAAAGCAAAGCTTCTGAGGGATGGTGGCTGGATATTTTCCCCTCCCAGTGCTCACAGGCTGGCTATGCTCCACTAAACAGCTGGGGCCAAAGTGAATATATTGTCTAAAAGTACTCCAGGTTCTTTGATAAGAACACAATAGAGACGTGGAAGGGATTTATCAACACTTCCCTTCTTGGAAAACTCAAGAATGTAAACTAGGAGCAGCCAAAACAAGCCTCAGAAAGCACAGATATTTATGGTGCTAGGAAAACGCCACATGAGATAACTGCAGGGGGACAGTGCCAAGGGAAGGAGACGCTACGTGCAGGAAAGAGCTTCAGGTCACGTATTGCTACAGGGAAACCACAAAATTGCGTGTTGGAAACAGCACTGGCAGGACCTGTCCGGCCCCGCGGTGTCACACGGGGCTGTGAGCAAGAAGCAGCACAAGCAGCAACTCCCTGACCTGCTTTTATCGGGCAGCCCCGGGACTCAGACAACTCCGGGAAGAGCAGCATCCCAACGAGACAAACACGGGGCAGGCAATGACAAAGGGCTCTTACTTTCGTTAGGCAGCTCCTCCCGATCCAGCTCATCCAGAGGGGCTGAGGCGCTGCTCCCGCTGTCGTCCAGGGTGAGGATTAGGGGAACATCATCGTCCATGCTCACCGCCATCCCGTCCCTTCTGCGGCTCCTGCCCACGGAGCTCTGAACAACGCTTTGTGCAGTTCCACGCGTGGGAATCGCTGGTGTCAGAACGTGTCCTCGGCCAGTCCTCCCCCGGGGCTGTCTGCTGGACACAGGGACACAGCACTGCGCGCACCCATCTCCGGACACCACCGCTCCCAACAGCACCGAGTCCTTCCCAAAAGCAGCGCAGGACACCGGGCTCGATGGATTCGTGCCAAAGCTCCGCTCACAACGCCAGGCCGGGGCTGCCTGTGCCGGCCGGGGCACGGCTCGCAGGACAGCGGGGACGCGGCAGACACCGATCCTCGGCAGGCTCCTGACCCCGCGGCACCGGGAGCAGCGGCAGTGACGCACCCGGGGCCAGCATGGCGCTAAGGGTCCCGGTCACACATGGCTCTGTCCCCCGCCGTGCCCGAGCGCCTGCACCGCCGCTGGGGAAGGGAACGCGGGAGCGCCGGAGGCCGCCTGCACTCCCCACACATGAAGTTCCCGCAGGGTTTGGGGTTTTTTTAATTGCGCGATGCCACAAGGTCACGGATCTCTCTAAAAGGTGATGGAAAAGGAAAATGAAGCAGGCCCAGGACAGCGACACGGGGACAATTCACAGGCGCTGTCCCTGCCCAGGGAGAGGGACACCGGCACGGCGCTGTCACCGCGCTGGGGAGGCCCGGCCCGGCGCCCTCCCCTCGCCCTCCTCCCAGCCCTGGGTGAACCTGCTCCTCACCAGCCCCCCGTGCCCGCGGCCCTGGGACTCCCCGGACCCTCCAAACCCTCCCGGGACCGCCCGTCCCGTCCCGGGAC
>VWYP01028713.1:0-10060 GCA_013400435.1 Pycnonotus jocosus | reverse complement strand
TTCTGATATTTCTGCTAAGCCTTGTGATGTTTATAGAACCCAGAGAGAGTTCCCATACTTTTTCAAGTAAACAAGAGAATGTTTGCATTCTTCTGCTCCAGGAGGAGCATTTGAGTGATGGGGATGTTCACCAATCCGACTGATGAGGTGACATGCCGCTGGCCAATAATTGGCCACTTATGTACAGTGTATATAAATGGAGTCAGAAATTTGAAATAAAGAGAGAACACTTTCATGCCTGACCTCGCCCTGTCCTGCCTGATCCTTTTGTGCACCTGCAACATATGGTGACGACATTGCCACACTCGGGGCACTCATTGGATAGGACACAACCAGGCTGTTCCACTGTCACCAGAGAAGCCCCAGTCCTGGAAAAATCTTCCATCATTCTGCTCACATGACTGGGAATCCTGAGCCCCCTCGGCTACCCTGCNTGACTGGGAATCCTGAGCCCCCTCGGCTACCCTGCGAGAGAGGATCTGGCCTTCCCCGGCCACCGTGGCCCCTTCGCCCTGCTCTGTTTGCTATGGTGTGACCTGCAGCTCCCCCTTGCCTGCCAGGGACCCCCTGCTGTTCCCAGCTACTAGCCCATGACATTGCACTGTTTCCAGCTCCTTGAAGGGGGCACCGAGACCACCGACCCATCTAGACCAAACTGTCCTGGGTTTTTGGAGGCAAGGCTTTCAAGGTTCTTGGTATCGTTCTGTTAGTTGGTTGTTGGTTTTTATAGTTGTTGGGTTTTTTCTTTGTTTGCTTTTGTTACACATACTAGTAAAGAGCTGCTATTTCTTATTCCCATAACGCTGCCTGCAAAAAAGCCCCTTTAATTTTTTTTTCCTAAATTATAATAATTTGGAGGGAGGGGATTTGAATTGTTCAGATACCCGTCTTTCAAACCAAGACAGGGGAGACCTGGCAGACTGATTACATTACACTGTCTCACACCCGCCAAGGCAAGCGCTATGTGCTCACATGATAGTGATGCCGAAGCAACCACTGGATGGCTGGAAATGTACCCCATGCCTCATGCTACTGTCCATTTGTCATTTCAAGAACAGCCTTACAAACACTTGGGCTTGAGAATATGGTATTGAGTGGGTGCATCACATTCCTTACCACCAGCTACCAGGAAAGTTGAGCCAGCAATGGACTCTTAAAACAACACTGAAGGCAATGGGAGGGTAGGGTGTTCCATGCAGTGGAATCTGCATTTAGCAAAGGCTACATGGTTAGTTAACATCAGAGGTTCCACCAACCAAGCTGGCCCTGCCCAATCCAAACCCCTGTGTACAACCAATGGAGATAAAGTTCTGGTGGTGCTTATGAGAGGTATATTAGGAAAGACTGGATTGTTTCTGCCTTGAGCAAAGACAAATGCATACATGAGCCATTTCTGAACTCTACTACTTCATTCAGTGATCTGAGTCATTCACAATCCACATTTGGTGGTTAAAGCTCAAATCCCGTAAGTCTTGTCTAGCACTATTTGGCAGCACTATAAATTCAGTGAGAGCATGGCTAGCAAAGGATGTAAATCTGGACTGGCACATCTTTTCAAAGAGATGATTGAGGCTTTATAGCGCTACTCCAAAAAGTGATCTCCTGTAATTATAAGAAGGAGAAAAAAAAAAAAAGTTTTCAGGAAGCAGGGTATCTTGGGTTACAATGGAAGATGTAGCCAAAAGTATGTATTCTATTCCCATCTACATAAGCTGTTAATATATATAGGCAGTGTTCTTTATCTTCTCCTTGACTCAGCCCTGATAACACCCTCTGGGGAAACAGCTGCCACTCTGAGGGGGCCATCTCTGCTAATGGGCCATCAAGGTCTCCCAGCATGACTCATAGAATTACATCATCCCATTTTGAAATTCCTCACCCAAGGGGGAGGAATCGAACATTCCTACCTGTATATAATCTGAGACTTGGAACACTCGGAGGGCACTATCACTGGATTCCCAGAGGACAGGGGCTAAATAACCACCACTGGACTTCCAGAGAAAGACCAGATCTTTCTACAGGATCACCACTTCGACAAAACCACATCCATCACTCCAACAGGACTGTAGCCACCATTTAATCTGACTGCTACCACCATCCGGGCCAACAGGGTATCAAGTCATATTCTGACTCTGTCAGTTTAAACCCGTGTCTCTGTACTATTGCCTTTATTTTAATTTTCCTATTAAATTGTAGTTCTGACTTGGAATATCTCACTGGTTTGCTTTCAAACTAGTACAGAGGGCAATTTCATGTGTGGACAGAGAGGGAAAAGTGATGGCTGTTTACCAGAGTGCCATGCAATGTCTGTAGCCATGAAAACTGTCTTGTTCAATTGCATAGCTGTAGTCAGTATAGCTTTGAGAAGCCAACATCCATGACAAGTGTCTGACATGGGCTTTCACTAACAATTCATTTACCTCAAGGCACCATCATCCTCAGGAATCACCTTTCCAACCTTGAAATGAAAGGTTTCACAGAAAGCTAGAAGACTGCAGCACTCACCAACTTGGAAATCTCCATATCCATCTTTATGTATTTTTTCCCAATTGTTTTGCTCTTAAAGCCTTTTTATATAAATTGCAGTATTTTCCTTTATTTTCAAGACAATAGGTAGCACTTATTAATGCAACATATAAATGAAACTTAGGATCTTCTTCCAAAATATTCACAGAGTGGCTTCCTGAAATGCATACTTTAATCTTGTTTAATATTTGCATATATTGGTTTTGTAGATTAGAATTCTATAGACACTGTGATATCTGAACAACTACTTTCACAATGAATATTATCTTTAGAACACATCTGATAGGTGTGAAAGAACTTAAATCCCATAACATAGAAATAGTTTAATAATTTTTAGGGTTGTACAGAAACAAACCCCTGAATCTTTAGAAGGCAGAGTGCTTTAGCTACACAACCATTTTGGTTCTGCTAGGCACACCACTATGTTGTATGTTAGAAAATAGTGAATGCTTGAAAAACTATGCATAATGGATTCTTTTTTTATGGAAGGACTCCCTAAGTCACCTTTAATTAGTTTCCATGTGTCCTGGTTTAAAAGACAGGTGTCTGCCAAGGAAGGTGGGAACCTTCCTGGAATGGAAAAGGTGACCCCCACCCTCCAAATTATTATAGATTTCAAATTACAGGGCTTTCTGGAAAAGATATGGGAAAAAGAATAGCAGTTCTTTACTAGAATATATATATACACATAGACAAACAACAACAACAGCAACAACAACAACAAAAAAAACCCAGAAAACCCTATACAGACTTTTTCCTGCACATCAAGCACTTTTCCCCTTTGGCATAGTTACAACCTCAACTGGCGGGGGATGCTGATGGCTCATGTTGTGGCAGAAAAGCTGCAATGACTCACCCACGTTTCCAGGGGGCGCTGTTTGCTCAAGCAACTTCAGAGGGACAAAGAAAGATCTGAGCCTCCACAAGGGATAATGGTAGCCCCTGGGAGAGAGAGAAGGTGAAGGGGGTGGTGTTTTGGTTTTCCCCAGGCTCTCACATGTCCTGTATGGTGTCCTAGCAATGGCAGCAGCAGCCAAGGCTCCAGTAAGCAGCTGGGAGGTGGGGAGGTGCTCCCTCCAGAGAGAGGGTGGAGGTGGGGGCCCAGTTTTCCCATGAGGCACCCATGCAGATGGTGAGGGTCTCTCCCAGTGAGGGTCAGGTATTAAAAAGTCCCAGTCCAATGGCTGCTCTTGTGAGCAGGGGCCGATTAATGGTAAGGAGAAGCAGTAAGAAAGGTTCAGCAACAGCAGCAAGTCCTCTGGCAAGAGAAGTTCAGCACCAAAACCCACAACTGTCTGCCCTCTAAGCTGGGCAAAGACTGAACCGTCCCCAGATAAGAAACTGCCAAAAACCACACTGCTTCTCCCCCTCCACCAGAACCATTCCAACGGTATGCCAAGGCACTGGCTACATCTTTTGTCTTTTAAATCAATGTCCATTTGACATCTCTATGAAAACAAATAGGAAGAAAATTCCCTACAGAAAAAAGAAAACCTAACCCCAACATCATGACTGAAGTTCCATAAACACATCACTTGGCTATTAAGATATGTATAATATTTAAGAAATAATAATTTTATCACTGCAGACCTTGAAGCAAATGGCAACAGAAAACAGCACCTACTGGACTTAGTGAGAAATTTTTCTGGGAATATCAATAAAAAGCAAATCACTTTAATATTTTCCTGTCTCGGTTTTTGTACTTCATAAACTTGAGACAGACAGTCAGTCAAATGTTACATTCTCTGTTGTCTTGAGTTACACTTCTCCATTACAAATAATAATCTTTAAAAGTGGCTAACGGCAACTAAATAAATTAATGGCACATATACTATGGTGAAGTACTAAGGTCTGAACAACAGGTCCTGAGCCAAAGTTGACCTCTAGATGAACCTTTCAACCAAACATTGTATATATATTCATTCATTAACAAAGTGTTGTCATATGTGTTCATTTTTTCACAAAACATGTATTTACCTTTCCATATCTAGAAACCAGATAAGGTCACATCTGGCCTTATTAGGGGTGATGCCAAATTGATTTTTGCCTTTTTGCTTTTACATATTCTTTATATTCCTTCATATATATATTGGTATCTCTTAGATCATTGTTGTATAGTTATATAGTTCCTAGCTAACTCCAGTACTTTTCCTATTCTATCAGACAGAAAGACAAAATACATTCCCCAGTGACTCCAAGCCCCAGGGGTCCAAGGCTCCTATCCTATCTTGTTGCTTCCTCTGGGAGCCAAGGATGAAATACTCTCCCCAGACACTTTCTCATAAAAAAGTACAGCTAGTACCAAATGGGGAGGGGCTCAAGAAAAGGGTTGAACTAGAAAGGGGAATTAGCTCATCACCTGTGCGTCTAATTGGGAATTCTTGTCAGTTATGCTATTTGCTAAACTTATAAAACTACGTTAATTCTATGTTACGCAGGCATTTTTCCATATCTGCCCCCCGAGGCCTCCAATAAAGACCAGCTTTTATATTACATCATATACTAATAATGTCTCAAAAGTGTGTTGTTTTATTCATAGATCTGTAAGGCATCAGGGGGTAGAGGATCAAAGATAACTCCCTTGGTTCCTCCTTGAGCCCTGGCCAGGCTTTGGGAGAAAGACAACAGGACAATGAATTTAGAAATTGTCAGCTTATTGTTTAACAATATAAAAGCTGGGCTACTATCACAGCAAAGTTGGAGAGCCTCATGGCCTACAAGGCAGATGCACCGCAGTTACCGGGCTTGGTTCTCCATTCCTTCACTGTGACAGCTTCCCCTCACAGCTGATGTGTGGACTTGGATTATGGTAAAGTAGGTAAAGTATTAGGGTAACTGGTTATGTATATTTCTTAATCACTATAAGATTTTTTCACAGTAATGATTATGTGCATTGCTTAACTTATTCTTTTCTGAGTCTTCGCAGTTTTGCATTATAGTAAATTACACTATTCCTTTAATTGGTGACTCTCTTTGTGTCTCTGACCCTACCCACTGGCAAAACATAGTCCGCACTATATGTTTAGGCTGTAATCATTCCATTTTCTCATGCTAATCTCTCCTGCCCTTAAATGCATTCAAAATGGCAAGGCCAACTCTACAATGTGCTGCAGAAGTGATCTGTGGATCTGCTATGCTGGACCTTGAGCTCATCAGCATGGAGCGGCTAGTTGGGTAATGTGTGACTCAAGGGAAGCATTGGATGCAGTGATCATAAAATAGTGGAGTTTGAGATCCTTAGGGAAATGAGGAAGGCAAACAGCAAGCTCACTACCCTGGACTTCAGGAGAGCAGACTTTGGCCTCTTTAGGGATGTGCTTGGTAGAATCCAATGGGATAAAGCCCTGGAGAGAAGAGGGGCCTAAGAAAATTGGTTAATATTCAAGGATCACCTCCTCCAAGCTCAGAAGTGATGCAGCCCGATGAAGAGGAAGTCAGAGAAAAAAGACAGGAGGCCTGCATGGATGAACAAGGAGCTCCTAGACAAACTCAAACGCAAAAAGGAAGACTACAGAGGGTGGAAGCAGGGACAGATAGTCTGGGAGGAATACAGAGACTGTCCGAGCAGCCAGGGATCAGGTTAGGAAAGCTAAAGTCCTGAGAGAATTAAACTTGGCCAGGGATGTCAAGGGCAAGGAAAAAAAAAAAAGCTTCTATAGGTATGCCAGAGATAAAAGGAAGACTAAGAAAAATGCTGGCCCAGAATTTTTCTTTTTCACTGCAGCACTCTGTGCAGATCCTTCCTTGCATATCACCACAACTCCCACCTTCATATGGAAAATGGAGCAGCATCAGAGAAAAGTATATAAATGCAAAATGTGCAGCAAATGAATAAATACTGAAATTAATATTTCAGAAAAATGTAAGAAGTGTGCCTTTCCTGTTCTCAGACATCTCTAGCTGAATACATTTTTAGACTTTTAGTCTCTTCCTGAGGGGGAAGTCTCAAAATTTTGATAATTTCAGAAATTTTCTGTTAATGTTTCAAAATTGCCACAATCTGCTTACTAATGGGCTCTCATCAATAAGGCAGCTGAAGCTGCCAATTAAAATCCTCTGTGTAAAATGTCTGGTCTTGGGGTCATTACTACAAATGCAACTTAGCTTTAAGTTCATCTACCATCTCCGTTCAGTCAGATAAGACAATATAACTTATAGGGGTCTCACACACATTCCTTCCCTCAAGCAGATTTTCTTTGACATGTATTTAATACAAAATTATGGTTTCTCAATTTATATGTAATTTCCATCTTTCCTCCTAGTTCAATTCAGAGAATTTCATTGGCTTGGTATTCCATGAATAATGAATGATGGATCTGTTTACAAGCACTAAGGGTTGTTGCAGCAAGCCTTGCACTTCAGAATAGACACTGAACTTTGTAGTATCTGAAATTATATATGGTTGAATCTTCCTACAGTCTGGCAATCAGTAATTTTTTCAGTGATGGAAACTGTAGTATCAAAAAGAAATGCATGAACAACAAATAGTGGTAGTTCATATCCACTGATACACTACTAGAAAAAAATACCTGCTATCAGAAGTCAAAGGGCTTGGAAACCAGAAATCAATGAACCAGCATATGTGAAGGCAAAAGCTGTCCATCTATATGATAAAAGTGGACAGACTCCAGAAACCAGTCAAGAGTCTAGCTTGGATTTTTTTTTCTGACCTTGTACACTGTCTCTGCACCAACTTCAGTATGAAAAAAAAGTGAGAAACAGATCTAGTTCTGAAAACACCTACTTGCAACTTCAAGTGTTTATCATTTCTCATATCCTCTCTTACTTCACCCTAGGAAGAAGCAGATGCCTCCCAAAAGAGTTTAGACAGACTCTGAGCTGAGGAGCAGAGGACTACTCTTGCTGCCTCATAAATGGAGGATACTTCCTGCCTGCATAGCTACAGCAAACTTTTACAGGAGGGCACAGAATTTGCACCTGGTGAAATAGTTTCATCCTATACATATAAGAACTGCAGCAGAGAACTGTGTCATCTCTAATTAGAAAAATGTTCACTACATTCCCAGGAAATCCACTGCAATGCTCAGTACACATCAAAACTAATTACACTTAAAGTCTGTCTGCATGCTAATGAACTCTAGCAGATCATAATCCACACAGCTGGAATTTAAATTCTTTTCCACAACTTCATCCTAAAGTCTTCTAATTAACCCATTGACACGAGATAAGCAGTCATGCAGAGGCAGGGATAGCATAGCAGAGGTGTCAAAGGGAAAAGACTATTCCTTGACACTTGTCTTCCCCCAGGATTTAAAGGCTGTGTCAGTCACTAAGTCAGTCTCTGAGGGGTAATAAAAATGTCATTTATTTCATCTTTCCATGGCATTTTAACTTTTACCCTGTAAGCATTTCTGAATTTCAGACTGGCAAAAAGGTTTTAGTAATCATAAAGCACACATTTCCACAGACATACAGCAGCCCTTAAAAGCATTTCAGTCCCACTTGACATGAAACTTTGTATTGAGATGGCAGACAATATTTCACCACCTTGTGCTGTGCACAAATGATGAGCTTCCTAGAAGGGTTAAAGGTCTAATGGAAGTCAGCTGATTTATAGCCAACTTCAGCACTAAACTATCAAGAAAACCGTCTGAGAGAATTGCTCAGATTTATTTATTGTGGTGCCACACCTTTGCAGTGCTGCATGTCATTTTATGTAGAACCCTGTTACAAATTAAAATCAGTTCCCTCAAACTACCTATAGATGGGATCTAGAAAACTGCAATTTTTCAACAACACTCCAATGTTTGTCTAATACATAATGATGTATATCAAAAGCTTTTGCCCATACAGATGTAGGTAGGTGTTCAGTTTCGTAAAATAGCCCTCACCTATTTTTTTACCTTTTTTTAAACACGACTCAGAAATCTGAAGAAGTTCCACAAATGATGAATGACTAATATCAGCTTTTCAACTTTTCTGCTATTTTCAAATCATAGAATCATTGAATGGCTTAGGTTGTAAGGGACCTTTAAAGGTCATCTAGTTCCAACCCCCTGCCATGGGCAGGGACACATTCCACTAGGTCAGATAGCTCAAAGCCCTATCCAACCTAGCCTGAACATTTCCAGGAATGGGGCATCCAAAACTTCTCTGAGCAATCTGTTCCAGTGCCCCGTCGCTATAGGACGCGAAAGAACGAGACTGACTCTAGGTTGAGTTCAGAGGCAATAGAAGGAAGTTTATTTTCTGACTCTATTTATATAGATTTCTAACAAAGGTCAGAGACTGGAGAATGAAGTTGCCACCTCTCCAACCATATGGTGAAAATCACAGTCCATCAATTTGTCTCTTCCTCAAGGAGAAAAATGTAAACAAAAGAAGATAGTTCCAAAAATATACCTTGTTTACATGAAAGTCTGTGAGAACTTCATTGCAAGAATGCAAAAACATCAGAAGGCTAGAAAATCAGGGCAACAGTGCCCTGCTACTCTCTGAATAAAGAATTTCTTTCTAACATCTAATCTAATAATCTAATCAAGTTGGTTGATCCCTGCAGTGATTACTTTGTAACATCTGGCTGGTGGTTTATTTGAAGAGGATTGGTGGCCTCATTCTAAATTTTAATGAAGACCACGCCACATAAATCACTGACATGAGCTTCTCTACTGGCACACTTGGCAGAGTAGTCATTGATGGGAAGCTGAGGCAAGGAAAAAAAAAAAGTTGTTATGTCACTGCAACTGAATAATCCAGATCAAGGCTTGTTCACAACATCTGAGTTTGAGAGTCACAGACCATCTTTATGTAGTTTAGGGGCAAAGTTAAGAACTAAACTTCAGGTGTCTTGATTTAGGATTTATCATGTGTTCTACAGTCACTTAGAAAGCCATGAATTTTTTTCCATCCTCTAAGAAAGGCAACAGGCCACAGAAGGATTTAACTTGTTTGAATCACTATTTTTAGGCAGACAACACTGAAATGCTTTGTCAAACTACATGCTACTGTACTCCTATATTCCCAACAGACAGTCATACCACAGACTGAGACAGGAGAAAAGCTGAGATTTACTAAACTTGACAAGTGAGTCAGAGTCTACTTGCTGAGGTGTCAGGTCTTTTATTTTATGCTGTGCTTTAAATTCATCAAGGGAGAGAAGGCACTACTACATGTCTTGTTGTGGTTATATTGCAACTTCAAAACAGGGAAAGCTCATGTCTGTTAGAGGCATTATGACAACACAGAATACATGATCTTGTAAGGCTGATTTACCAAGTATTTCCTCAGTTAGATCTACAGCATGCATTCATTTATGCACAAATATAGTCATATGTATAATGCTTTTTCTTTTTTTCCTCACTGGCACTGTATAATTAATGATAGAATCATAGAATGGCTTGGGGTGGAAGGGACCTCATCTAGTCAAACCCCACTACAATGAGCAGACACCTTCCACTAGGAGAGGTGTTCCAGCCCTCTGATCCTTGTTGTGGCCTGTGGGTGCTGACTCTCTAGTCAGGGAGAAAATCCTAGGCATCAGGCAGTAGAGTCTGTGGGAACTTAGTGCTTTCCC
>VWYP01028712.1:33458-55677 GCA_013400435.1 Pycnonotus jocosus | reverse complement strand
TTCTTCTCAAATTAAAGTCTTAACTTGTAACCAAAATAAAATTAAAAGGTCTCGCTTCCTACAGTGCTAGGGGGTTTCTTTCCCTCACCAGAAACACTTTTGTGATGTCCCAGCCTTTCTGGTCATCCCTGATCCTGTGAACAAGCGGTGGTGGGTTTTTTTCTTTTTTCTTCAACTCGGCTCTGCCAGTCTCTGCTTTAGTCCTTTGGGACTTTTACACTCTGCATTCTAGGATCGTGCACACCGACTGAACACTCCCTTCCACCATCCATGCGTGACGTGAGGAAAGGAGCCGAGTATCAAACGCTATCAATATGATTAAGGTTTGACCTCAAAGTTTATTAGAATTATACCTTATATTTATGTGGTTACAGAATAAAGGCAGGTACAGCTAAAACAATTGTGATTGGTTAAAAACTCATGTTCCAACAGTTTGGCTGTTAGTTCATTGGCTAGCGTGTCTTGGCAATTAGTTCTTTATTGTTCTGTCAGCATTTCTATCTTCAGCTTCCGTGGGGAAGCATCTGTGAGAAAGACCAAGGAGTTATAGCATTTGCTATTTTCTTGCTAATTCAAGGCAAGTTAGGAACAACACAGGCTGCAGCACAGCCCAGCACACAGCAGCACAGTGCAAAACCTGATAGCAGGGATTGTTCAATCCTTCAATTAATCGATTGTGACCTTGCTCCTAAAAATTCCTCTATACATGAGAGCTTGGTCTAGCTTCCCCCCTTTGATGGCTAGACCCACAGAAATGTTTTTTTCACGTCGAAAAACCATTCACAAGCTCAAATTAAAAAACAAAATTGACGAGAAATTTTTTGGTCTAGTTGGCTTTGGGGCCTCACCAACAAACCCCAAATCAGCAGTCTCATTGTGAGATGTCCGTATTCAGACGCCACGTGTGGGATATTAGTCGCACTCCAAGGGTTCAGCTTAGCAGAGGAGTGGCTTAAAAATTAGCGAGACAGCTCTTTGGGGGTCTTTTGTAAAGCAAAAGGTTTTAATAAAATGCAAAACAATAAATGGTTACATAAACACTCCTCTCCCCACCTTAGCCACTTTTATTTTGCTTAAGTACCCATAAGTACCCAGTAGTTAGTTTCCTAGCAGCTTATGGGAAAAAAATCTGTAAGTAAAATAGAAAGAAATCCAACCCCCAACACAGCTCTACTCTGCCAGTGCTCTCAAAACACACTCTTGGTTTCACCTCCTATGCAAGGAGACAGGGAGTTTCCTTGAATGTTCTAAACACAGTAATACATGTCTTGTCTCAGAAACATCCTCTAAAAAGGTATCTGATCTTTAAAAGTATCCTCCAGAGAAGCACAGGTTTTTTTTCCTCTCTGCATGCAGCTCATGGCACTGATCTGCTGACAATACCGTGGTTCATTGCAGGCGCTGGAGTTATACAGGTTTATAGCAGAGGATGTCTCATGTGAAGGGTGAAATATAACCCTACGCACAGTATAGGTTTATGTACTGCATGGCATTAAGTGGGATGAAATTAGACCAAATAGAAAAGTAGTTGTGTTTTCCTTTAACTTCTGGTTTGCTCAGGTTAAGCAGTGATTAGTGCAGGTACTCAAACACTTTCTAATGGTTGTGTTACTTTAAAAAAGCTAATTTTTCAGAACTCTTCATTATAATGATAAATCTTGCAGCATCCATCCTGGCCATTGGTACAGATCTGAAAATGAAATAGGAACAAAAAATAAATGACAAATAAAGTCTGTGTCTATCCACTTCTCTTGTTACTTTATAGATCTTTTGACATCAGCTCATTCACATTTGGAGAAGCTATGCTCCAAGAGACTTTCAGACCACCTTTCCCCTTAATGTTGCTGTTTGTTTCAGAATTTACTAGATCTTTGGTTCTCTTGAACTCACTGGCAAAGCTTCTACTGATTCAGTGAGGTCAGGGTTTGACACACTATTTACATGTGCTCCCCTCATATATAGAATCATAGATCATTAAGGCTGAAAAAGGGCTCTAGAGTCATCCAATCCAACCTTTGTTTGAACACTACCACATCTAGCACTAAACCATGTCCCTAAGCATCAACTCTCCATGTCTTTTGAACACTTCCAAGGACAGTGATTCCACCATTTCCCTGGTCAGCCTGTTCCAGTGCTTGACCAATGAAAAAAATTTTCCTAATACCCTGTCTAAATCTCCTCTGGAACAACTCAAGTTTTATCTTCCTTTACGTGAAAAAGGCTAATGTCTAAAATACATAATTCAACAAATGGACAATCTTGCCTTGATTTCAAATGTTTTCCAGGGGACATTTTCACAGTACAGTTCATTTAAAGCACATATGCTGTGCGTGCTGACAATGAACATCAATTTATCAAGGCATTTCTCTTCCAGCCTGCTGGGGTTTAGTTTTGTTTGCTTTTTCTTCTCACTTACAGAATTTTTCCCCATATGTTGCTAAGGAACTAATTGCTCGATACTTATAGGGCACTTTGGGCAGGACAGGGCCAGAGTAGAAGCTGGCTACGCCTTTTGTCCCCCTACAGGAGGAGGGAGCTGGGAGGCAACATGAGTGCTTTTGGAGCAGATAAAACAAGCTTGGGGGGGCTTAGCTTTTTGGCTCTCCAGGCATCCTCGGAGAGGACAGACAGGCTGTTTTGGCGAAGAGAACTCCAGGCCCGAGAAAAATTTTCATCGTTTGCTCACGCGTCTGGGAATTCTGAGCTCCGTGGCCCTCCTGCCTGCCTGGGAGCGGAGCCAGGGGCCTGGCCCTGCCCTGCCACCGCAGTTTTTTTCCTTCGGCACTGCTCTCTTCTGCTCTGGTGAGACCTGCCTTTCCCCCCCGCCCTGCCTGGACACCCTGCCGATCCCAGCTGCCAGTCTGTCCCGTCGCACTCTCTCTCCAGCTGCGTGCAGGGGCCACCGAGACCACCGAGCCGTCAGGACCACACTGTCCTGGGTTTTGGGAGGCAAAGTTTTTGAGGTTCTTGGTACTACTTTTTAGCTGTTTTTAGCTGTTAACGCTGTAGCCATTTTCTTTTATTGTTTGGTTTGTTATACACACTAGTAAAGAGCTGTTACTTCTTATTCCCATAACTTTGTCTAGAAAAAGCCCCTGTAATTGCTTTTTCTTGTCTGAATTATAACAACTTGGAGGGAAGGGATTTGAATTGTCCAGATACCTGTCTTCTAAGCCAAAACACAGTCAGATATGTGTTTGGCTGTTTTGAGTCGGCCCTCAGTGTAT
Source organism: Pycnonotus jocosus (assembly GCA_013400435.1). NCBI lineage: Eukaryota > Metazoa > Chordata > Aves > Passeriformes > Pycnonotidae > Pycnonotus > Pycnonotus jocosus. The sequence goes on along the minus strand of VWYP01028712.1, from coordinate 52,450 downwards.
GCTCACCTCTTTTTATGCTATCACCTTCCACTCTGCTTTGCTGCTGTTGTCTGCTGTCCTGACAATCTTACAGAAAGACAATCAACTCAAATTAGTTTCTCTGCACAAAAAAAGACTTGAAGCTTTCTGGAATGTGTGGCATCACAGTGGAGAGCTGCTAACACCAAGCGACTTCGTCAGGAAGTTTCACGTCTTGGTGATTTGGCCAGAAAGCAAGTCCTGTGGATATAAATTAGGTTGACAGAAGTAGAAAGGGTGGGTACTCAGATGCATTTAGAAGTCTGCCTGTCGAGCGATTAGGAAGAGGCTGTAGGTAAATTATTATCCTGCATTTTGCTATCACCCACTGAACACCTGGCTGCTGCTGCTTTCAGGTGGGGTATTGAGTGTGATCTGTGACTGGTCTGATGCTTTTATACCAGTCCCAGTATTGGTGGCTGGAAGCAGAGTTTATATGCTGCTGAATGGGTATTTGACATTTGAGCTGCTTATATTTCCAGTTACTACTTGCTTCATAAGCATCATCCTGAGTAGGGTACCTTAGAAAATCAATCCTAATGTTGTCTTTTCAGAGCTTGAAGAAGCTTGAGGTGGGCTCTACAAGAGATATGTTTGGTCTAGATGGAAATGCAAAAGGGGAGACCAGATAAAAAAATTACAGTACTTTCAACAAAACAGGTGGGACTGTAACAGAAATTTGTCTGAGGAATGGTGCTTTTATCATTGCTTAGACCATAGTACAGGCTATTGTATATCTCAAGAGTCCACATAATATAAGGAAAATTAGCCTAGAAACAAAAAGCACTTAAAAATTTTAGTCTCACTTTGCTACCCACTTATTACTATTGCAGCATAGCTGAGTTTGCTAATGAGATATGCCAATTATAGAAGTTTTCTTTCTCAAAACTGTAGGGGAAAAATATTTTTGAGGTTATCTTGGGTTGCAATATGTATCCAGAAATGTGTATTCTATTTGCCATCTTTTGTAACTGGTTGGGGATGTGTTTTTCTTTATTTGTATAACTCATTCCTCAAAACTCCAGGGGGGAGGGGGCAGGTGTCTTTTGTTAATGGGCTAGCTGTTCAAACCAGGTGGAGCTGTGTTCTTATCTCTTCCATGACCCATCCTCCCTCCAAGGGAATATCTGCTGTTAATGGGCCATTAAGGCTCACCAAAGGACTGGTAAAATTACATCATCCCACCCAGTGAGAGAAGGCAAGGATTACTACCTGGATAAAAATTGTGAGTCAGAACACTAGGACAGCCTGTTTTTCAACTGGATTTCAAGAGGAAGACTAGACCCATCTCGACANTTTTTAATATTCCTAGTAAACAACTGCTATTCCTATTCCCATATCTTGGCCTGAAAGCCCCCTTAATTTCAAAACTATAATATTTTGGAGGGAGGGGGTTTACATTCTCCATTCCAAGGAAACCTCCAGCTTTCTCTTGCAGACACTTGCCTTTGCAAACCTGGACAGTGGTCAATTGACTTGGGTTTTTTGGGTTATTTTGGTTTGGTTTTTTTTCTTTCTTAATAAGAAGCTACAGTAGTTTTTAAAATTGTTTTGAAAATAGGTTTTGAGGAAAGAGCAATTACCATGGTCAAAAAAAAAAAGTATTTCAAGAAAGCCAACTTTATTATTCTTCTAATTCATGTGTTTTTAAACCCAGCACATGAAACTGAAAGGCAGTTCCCCTCTGTGCATAATGAAATGGAATAATTTGAAAATTTACGGAAAAAACATTGTTACTATGAGAAAATATATGAAATTATATGAAATTAGTTCATGTGCCATACAGTCTTCTGTTGTAGATTTTGTTTAACATGGAGGTGTGTTCCTAAGTAGCAGGTTTCCTTTTCACCAAAAGGCCGTGACATAATTGATATAATTGCCATCCCTCTCTTCACATGAGCACAGACTTCAAGTGGAATATTAACCAGTGTCACTTAAATTAGTTCTCCTCTGGAGGGCTTGTAGTGCTTGGGTAAAAGGTGGGAGAATATCTTGGCACTCCAGTGTTTTTATCATCTCTACCATTCCTTGTGAGGATGTGTTTTCCTTTTTTGTTGAAAAACCTGCTCTTTGACCTGTGCATCTGCCTCAACAGGAGCAGCTGTGAGTGCTGTTTTCTGCTGCCAGTCCAGATCTACTTTCTACATCCACAGTTACACACAAGCCCAGTTGGAGATGCCAGGCCAGGCTCTGCTGACACTTGCATCTCTGTCATCTCTGTGAAAGCTTGTGAAGAAGAGCAGAACTTAGCCCCATGGATTCTATAATGGATTTCACTTGCCTGCGCCGTGGGATTCATTTTGTCTCTGCTACAGACTCACCCTTGAAACCTCTCTGCACTTATCTTCTACCCTCTGACTTACATTCTCTCTGGAAAAGCATCAAAGCTAACCTCTTCTGTCCTTCTGACTTCACAGTGGACATTTATTTGCATTGTCTTTTTTTTGCAGTGATACCAAAGCCAACATCTACTACATGTCTTGCTCATGCTGTGAAACATTTCCATTTCACCTCAGTAACAGTGGAGTGGTCTGTAGGAGTCAGGCAAAGCGAAGTCTGAGTGCCCTCTTCTTCCCTAAATGCAAAAGAAGGAACACTGCACCAGTGGTGACTGTTTTAGTGATGTGTAGCTACATCTCTGTGATGAGCAGCAGTGCTTCTTCACCCTTGTCACCCCTAAAAATGTTTCATAGGAAATACTGCCTCAGCCACCCAGAAGCTTGAGAGGTGAGATTAGTTTTAGAAATGCAGTTTTTCAAAGCAATTAGATTTCTCAGTTAAAGTTTTAATTAATTTCAGTGTGCTTGATTAATCTTAGCACACAGTAAAGAGACAGACTAATTTACAGGAGTGGATTCTACTGTTAGCCCCTTCATAGTTGGTATTACTATGCTCTGGTCCTGTGACCACTAATCAGTCAAAGTATTTTGAGAGAAAAAGCCTCCTGTTTCACCCCAGCCTTGCCACCCTCATAGTCAAGAATGTCTTCCCAATATCTAAACCTGTCCTCTTTCAGTTTAAAGCCATTGCCCCTTGTCCCGTCATTCCATGCCTTTCTTAGAAGGCCCTCTCCAGCTCTTTTCTACCCCTTTCAGTACTAGAATGTGCTCTTAAGTTCTAACTTTCTTTTGTCCAGGCTGAACAATCCCGATTCTCTCAGTCTTCCCTTTTCTTTCTGGTCAGCTTTCCTGTTTGAGAGTAATGGCACCATTAGACATTAGAAACCAATGTTTGTCTTATGATTCAGCATTCCTTGGATTGTATCAAACCTTTGAAGTTACTCCATTTTGCTTTAAAATTAACTTTAAAATATGTATTTTGTCATTTCTGGCAGGCTTTGTGATTGGCATTTCTTTACAAGCCTACAAGTGGAAAAACAAAATGGTTTGCTGTATTGAGGAAAGAAAATCATTGAAGGATTTAGCTAATCTTGTACCTTGGTGTTGTGGTTTGAAAGACAGGTATCTGGAGAATTCAAATCCCTTCCCTCCAAATTATTATAAAATTAAAGGCGTTTTCAGGCAGAAGTATGGAGACAAGAATACCCATTCTTTACTAGTATGTATAACACAGGCAAAACAAACAGCAATAACTGCAGCATTAATACTAAACAAGAACCAGGGACCTTGAGGGGCTTTGTGAAACAAAGCCCCGGGCAGTTTGATGCCTTGGGACGCCAGCTGGAATGGTGCAACTTCACCAGCTGGTAGCTGGGAAGGGCAGGATGTTCCCAGCAGGGCAGGGGACAGGTGTCCCAGCAGGGCAGGGGGAAAGTGCAGAGTCACATTGTAGCAGAAAAGAGCAGTGCCTAAGAAAAGCTGTGGTGGCCGGCTCAGCTCTAGTAGGGCAGGAGGAGGCGAGCTCAGAATTTCTGGACACACGAGCAGAGATGGTAGATTTCTTATGACTGGACTTTCTGGTGACAATGAACTTCTCAAGCAGCAGCCTGACCATCCTCCCTCCCGGATGCCAAGAGCAAAAAGATCCACCAGCTGCCTCCAGCTCTGTCCTTTATCTGCCCCAAAACTTGTGTTATCTCCCCCTCCAAGAGACACTCCCAGAGAGATAAAAGGTTCTCCTTTGGCCCCCTTTGTTCTGCCTGAGTACCCCTAAGTACCCAGTAGTTAGCTCCCTAGCAATGTATGAGAAAAATTCTAAAAGTGAGAAGAGAAAAAAAACCAAAGAAATCTAGCCCCCAACACTTGTCAAGGACTGAAATTTTTCATGTAATAGAGGCCAAAACTCAGTCAGGAGAAAAGCCCTGGCTGCTGCATTTTGCACTGAGAGCTTAAAGAGTTAGAACAGCCTTTTTTCCCTCAGCTTGTTCTCCTTTGGCTTTTGTTTGTTTCATATCCGCTAAATGTTCTGTTATTGAGCATTGTCACTGCAACTGTGAGTTAGAGAAATTTACTTAATTTCACCTTCCTAATAGTAACACGACTCCGACAGCTGTAGCTTTAAGAACAAGCAAGACTGTTAAGAGTGTAGGGCACCTAAAACTCTGCAGCAGTTGAATCTCAGGTGGCAGAAGGTGAGGTTAAAAGTGTCATTGGTCCCTGATGGATACATCCACAGCCTGGAAGCTGGGTCAGAAGTAGGATTTTCTCCTGTTTCATGCTTTTTTTTGTGTCATCAAATTGGGGTCCATCCCCTACACAAGATGCAGGTAAAATCTGTTTCTGCTGGCTAACCACCAAAGGACTTTGCTTTTTTTTTTGGTTCTACTGCTTTGTCTTATTCTTCCTTCTTGATCTTCTACTTCTTGCCTCCACATATGCAAAACTCACTTGCTTTGTCATTAAAGTGAAAATGCTACATGCAAATATTTGTAAAAGAATGCCAGTGTGTATTCTGGACTATTCAGTAGTATGGAGTCAACCTTTCTGGTGTGAAAATTATTTTTTGAGCAATGACTTTCTGGAAGATAAAAGTTTTGCTTTCCTTAGATAGTATTCTATTGTTTAAAAAGTGACCATCAAAACTAGTTTCCAGCTGGACCTGCATTCATTTTCTTTGGTGGTTCAGGGTTCTCAGCCAGACTACATCCATGTAATACAGCAAGGTTTCCAAGAAAGGGTACAATGCTGCCTTGGAATGGCATATACACAGTGCTTCTTTATAACATTCTTTCATCTCCAACCATTTCAGTCCAAGGAATTCCCAAGCTGGATGTGATTTCTGTGTACAGAAGAGAAAAACAAGCATATATTTATGAGACTTTAATTACCTAGAGAGCCACATGAGCTGAGAGAGAGAGATGGAAATAGTTGAAGCAGATTTATCTATTAATTGGAGGTGACATCCATGAAAAATGTTTTGTGCTTTTTTTGCCCGGACATGTTTTGCCTACCAATGTCTTCACAGCATTAATCACAACTAAGAGGTTCTATGGGAAACCTTTTCAGCTAAGTTAAGAAATGCCAGTGTGGATATGGATTTAATGTTTTGTCCTTCTTTTGCTAAGGGTTTGCTTACTGGATAGAAAAAGGAAGGCTATCAACAGAGGGTTTTAGCCCTGGAAAGGAAGCAGATGCCTCCTGCTGAAAAGATGTTTATTGTTTTCTTGCTGTTAAGGAGCTGTAAGCATGAGATAGGCAGCTGGTATTTCCAGTGGAAGAAGGGGCAGCTTGTAAATAGCCTGACACATGGCCAGAGGACCTGTCTGTGCTTTTAGCTAGGATCTAGGTTAAGAGGAGCAACCTTGCATGCAAATTCAGCAATGAGAGAGTAAGTGTGGTTTTGCGTGGTGGCACAGCAGGACCAGCAAGACATCTTGCGTCAAAGGGGGCAGGGAAGGAAGGAGGACACAACAGTACTGTCTGGGGAGGGCAAGGAGACCTAAGAAGGATCATGAGGCTGCTTATCTGGGTGAACCCTTCTGAGGAGCAGTGATTTCAAATGGACTTGTTGGAGAAACAGTGAGTTTATGCCTATGAAAGTGATTTGGTTTTCTGATGTTCTGTGTGCCTATTACAAGCAAGGTCTAATTGCTATCCTCACTTTTCTCTGTCCCCTATTTCACAATAGGACCTCTGATTGGACCACCTGATAAACAAATCCAAAATTATTTGGGGCCAGCCCAATTTACACACGAAGACCAAATCCTCAGAATCAATTACGGGTTATTGTAGTTTTATCTCCAACTAATTTCTGGTTTGTGTTTGCAATAGTAAGAAGATGACAAAAAAAATCTATTCAAACACCAGCATGTCTAAAAGACTGTAAATAAGGCATGTTAAAACACATAAAATGATGAGAGCTGAAATATGTTTAGAAAATCTGTTTGTTGCAGGGTCATGGCCATGTGAATATGGAGAAGCTTGCCTGTAGTCTTGGAGAGTCTCAAAGAATGCTTTGGGGTGTGTGTTGCTATTCACAGCAATGTCACTTGAGCATGCACACAGAGCTTTGAGGTTGTTATGAATAAGGTGTGGTGATTGGCTCATGCAAATGAGGAAGAGCTGTTGAGTATGGTGGGGAGAAGTTTTGTTGGGGTTTACAGTTTGACATGTACTTTTGTTGTTACAGTATAGTTTTGAACCCTTCTGTGTTCTCCCTTCAATACTCGTCTCTCATTTTGTGGTTACTGCCTGGTGGCTCCGGCTGACAGGGCTGTAAAAACATGTAGGGGAGGGAGTACGTTTGCCCCTTGTGAGAGGCGGCAGGGAGTAGGGGGACGCTTGCTGCTGGGAGGCCTGGCAAGGTAACATCGCACCACCAATCGGGATATGAGAAGGCCTCCACCAGTGAAAGGCACGGAAGGACTGATCGACAGGCCTGGGGAGGAACCAAGTATACATACATGGGCAAAGCTACAGGCTGGGGGAGGAGCCAGAAGGACATTCAAGGACTGGTTATGAACGTTAATGAGGCTGATGCAGTCTCAGAGTAGAATAGGTGGAGACGCCATTTTGTGAGCTGAGCCTCTGGTGGGCAGAAGGAGTCCCATCAAGATCCCAGTGCTGTTTCCTGACCTTTGCTTTGTAATTTTTAATGGGTTCAAATTAAATTTTATTTACTCATTCCTGCCCACATTTTGAGAAGTTTATAACAAGGTCAAAGTTTTCTGAAACATCCAGGCTTGGCCTAATTAGGGCTAACCTTCCTCACACAACAGCTGATGGTACAATTTATACAGCAGATGCCAGTAAATGAAGGGTTCAAGCCTATAGCTGTGGAAAATCTTGTACAGAGAAGTATTGTCACAAGTGGAACCATTGCCACCGCCGTATTAGACTGATTCTCAACTATTCCATAAGGAAGGACTGACCCAAGCACTGAGACATCATAGCAGTGACTGGAGAAGGAGACATCTTAAATCCCTGCATAAGAAATGTAATAATCAGCGCAGTATTGTCAAAAGAAAAACATCTGAGAAGAGATATGCACTGCTAAGGAATGGCATGGAATATTGTGGTGTTTGGAGTATGGCATATTGAAATTCTAATGATATATGAAGTTTTAACAAACTACTTGAACACATCCTATAAACTGTTAAGCAGTCTCAACTTAAATAGTTGCATCAAAACTATGTGGTTTTTTTGAAACAGGACCTTTCTAATTGGCAGAGCTAATAAAACTAAGGACAGTGCAATCACCTTCTCCTCAACTGCCTTTTCTTTGACAACATTTAACAATGAGAGATACCTGAAAATTTGATTTGATTTGAATGAAGAATTCTTCATGTCAAATCAAACTCACTATTGCTGTTTGTTCCTACTATTGGGACCTGTCTAGATGTTCCATTTGCTTCTATTGCAAGCAGCTTGCATTTATTACCACACAAGTCTTTTTTGTGAATAAAACCAAAGTGTTAATGCATTCCCTGGCTCTTCGGTTGAGGAGGTAAGGTCTGTTGCAATGTGAATCCTGAACAGAAGACTCCAATTTCCTTGATGTCAATGAACGAGGTCAAAAGCAAAATTTCCAGGCTCTTGTGGCGTCCTCATTCAGGCAGCACAGGCATCACAAGTCTGTGTGTAGTGGTCAGGCAAAGCAGCTGCTGTTTGGCCAGTTCTACTTTTGCAGATGGGCACTCCTGTTTAGCTGCCTGCTGACACTGGCATTATTTATGTCAAATCCAACAGCGGTGCCGTTGCCCAATGTCTCTTCTTTGACTACAACTACATAACTTTGTAGTTGTCTGTTTTGCTGGATATGGCTAGAACTTAGTGTGTTATGCAGTCAGCCCCAATGGAAGGAAAGTCATCTATATCCTCAAGTCTTGGAGACACATAACCCTTTTCTCCTTATGCAAGGGTAATGTGATTTCCTCCATCTTGCTGAGATGAAAAGAGCAAGGAGTTTTCCTGGGACCAGCAGGTAGGGAATGGGAGAAGGGTCTGGGGCAAGTGCTGCACAGTAGTGTAGGGAGGCTGCCAGCTATCCTCTCTGTACAAGCCCTGGCAGAAAGGAAAGCCATGAATCAGTGCCCACAACACCTAGGGCCAGGGAATGAGTAGATTGGGAATGCTGGTACCTCCAGTCCTGCTGGGATTTAAGCTGGGCACAGAGCTGGGCAGACACAGCTATGCTAACATCTCTAGCAAACAAGTCTTGGAACAGTTAGCTTGATTTTCTTCCTTCCCTCTCCCCCTCGATCACATCCTTCATAATATCCAGATAAATCAGTATCTGTCTGGGCTCAGTTTCAGGATCTCTGCTGGAGGATGATCAGTGTCCATGTCTCTGCTTGGGGACGCTCAGGGCTGGTTGAGCCCGCTGCCAGACAGCTTTCACCAGCTCCAAGCTCGATAGTGACTCCCTGTAGCCATCTGGAGCTGGTCATGACCAACCCAGCCCCCAGCCATACACTGCCAAGTGTGGAACAAAAGGTAGAATTGCTGAAGGAGCAGAGGAGTGAGGGGCAGGAGGGGGAAGACCACAAAACAGTTCCAGGAGCAAGTCTCATGGCAGTCCAGGACTGTTTTCCTAGTGCATGTTTCAGCCTGGAGGAAGAGCCCAGGAGCAGCGCAGAGAGGAGCCAGCATGTCCTGGTCACTTCCAGCCCCTCTAAGGTGTGTGTGGGGAGGGAGGCATTAACCCACCACAAAACTCTGCTAAGGAAGCACTTTTCTAAATAAACATCTCTTTCATTTTAAGGGGCTCTGTTTGGATACTGTAAAAATCTGATTCCACATTTTGTTTAGCACTAGGAAAACATGATCTCAACCAAGAAAAAAACTGCTGAATTCTTGTGCAGGATCTGGTTCTCTCCTCGACTGTGTGAGGAAAGTCACTCATCTCAGGCTTGTCTGTGCTGATTTATATGAAACTCTTCTTCAAAATTGCTTAAGGATTCTATAAGTGCTGGCACTACAGAGGCAAAATAGGATACTTTCTCCCAAACAATTCTTGATCACAGGCAGCAGATCCCAGATTACTTTGGAGGTGAGTCCTTGCTCAGGCTGGCCATGTTGACCAGATGTATCACACTCAGTGAAATTTGCCTTCCTGCCTTCCTGCCTTCCTGCCTTCCTGCCTTCCTGCCTTCGTCCCTTCTCCCTCCCTTCCTTCTTCCCTTCCTCACTTCCTCCTTCCCTTCCTTTACTCCTTCCCTCCCTTCCTTTCTCCCAACCAGAAGAGACTTTAAATATAGATTTTATGTTTTATAGCACAAGGTTAGCCACAAAGCAAACCCTGACTTATAAAAAGACATGCTGGCTCAGAGCAGTTGATTATTTCCCCCCTGGATTTGCCATTGTTTTGCTCTTACCTGTGCTGGAGAACTGCTGGGTGGTGTGATGGTGGTGCAGGGGACCTGTGATCAGATCCTGGCTCGGGCAGTGATGCATGCCTAAATGTAGGCTCTTCCACATTCACCCTTTGGCTGCACTGCAGTGTGTCCTTCTGCAATGTCAATTTATGGTGTTTCCAAGCTTGCAGGTGGAAGTAGCAAAAGTTTATGATGCTGGTGAGAGGTGGAGGTTTTCTGCAAGGTACCTGATTGTGCAGTCACCTACAGGCCTGCTGTCCCACTCTAGTTTGTAACCCTTTGAAATACCAAACTTCAGCTTCCACACATACACACAAATCTGCTAACAGCCTCCATCAAAAGAGTAAATTTCCAAAAAAAGTAGGAAGTTGCTTTGACAGCTGATGACAATAACATACTGTTTCAGTCAGAACGTTCAAATGGTCGGAGAGTTCAAATGGTGCTGCTAAACATCACTGAGCAAAGCCGCTTCAAACACAGTGATCATGGAAATGTCACTGAAAGACAAAAAAGGGCACAACTACTGTAAATTGCAGTGATGATATAAAGCAGTAGGACATTGCTGTCTTCTTAAGCTACAAAAAATGATAACTTATTTTAGTCTCAGTCACTGCTCAGGTCTCTGATCCCTTTCGTCTCATTATCGTGCTAAGCAAACATTAAAGCAATTTTAAGTTTCAAAACTGATGCCCTGCTGTTGGACTGGAGTCTTCTAAGATGTAAAGGGGAGAATACTTTAAGTGGGTCACTCTTTACCTCCAGACTTTGCTTGCCTACAAATGCCAAGTTGGGCACCTGTCCCTACCACTGTGGTGTTAAAAGAAAGCTTAGTTTCATGTGGACTTTCATTGCATGCTAAACACTTTTTTTAGCTTTATAGTTACAGTTGGAGACCAGCACACCACCATTAAAAGAGCTCTTTTGTATTCGTATTTCAGTAATTTCAAAAATGCTATAGAGGAGTTGAGAGTTTATGAAATTACAGTAAGATGTCTTTTAAAACTGGCATGACTGATAAATGATAACAGGAGATATAATTACAGTCAGCTGCCATCACAGTTAGAAATTCAGTTGTACAGTGGTTTGCTGTTCTTGGGTTTTTTACCTAATGGGAAAGAATAACGCATGAGGCCAGGTTATGAACAACGTTACAGTTTTTTCAAGGTGGTAAAGCACTGATTTTATTTTGATCATTAATAGATATTCAACATATTCTTCATTAGAATATTAGCCTTTCTCTTTCTAGCTTTATTGCAATGCAAAGGAGCCATTTCTGGCTTTGAGAAATTTACAAGTGCATAAACTTTATTGTATATAAAGCAAAGTACTCCCATTGTATTCTTCAGTAGAAAAAAACACCCTCACACTACATTCAAATCCTTCATAAAAAGGCATTACACAGTTTAAGATCAGTCTGTCCTTGCAAAGAAAACATTCTTTAAAATCTGTGTTGTCTTTAATAATTTCTTTTTTTCCTTTCAGTGAACTTTAAAATGTACTAGGGATTGTTCTAAATTGAACCAATCAGGGCTTCAACCTTCAGTATATGTGCTAAGAGATCCAGGTATAATTCCAGTTATTTTTAGAAGCTTTCATTGATTTTAGCAAGTGCTTTGAGATGATCTTGCTATGGCTAGATGTAGAGGGTTGCGTGTATTAAGCTGCCTATGAAAAGCCCAGTACCAGACCTGTCAGTGATGTCTAGTGTCAGAACAGTGCCTGACAGTTTTGAGTTCAGATTCTATCAAAGGAAAAGGAAATGTCCCTTTGTCTTCTGTGTTTTAGACAGATGGAATCTTGACTTTTTGCTTTGCCTTAAAAGAGGATTGTTTTCGTCTTGTTCAGGTTTGTCACATAAAGGATTCAGTAAGGAGGACAATCTTCTGAACTTAAAAATCTCTATTAGAGGAGAACCTCTTACAGGATCCACAGCTAGGTCTTCTAGCTCTTCAGACAGCTAGGCCTCTTTTGTGTGTCTTCCTGGTTTTCTTATGAAAAAATTACCTTACTGTCTGTCATTGAAGAGATGTAGAGCAAGTAGCATAAGGTTGCACTTGTGGTTTAAATATTTTTTCAGACAAATAACTAGATTAGCCAAGATAGAGTGCAATTTTCAGCTAACAGTGGCCTGATGCTCTTGTGTTTGAAGCTTCTGTAATATGAATTAACAGTTCTGATCTTCTTTATTTGTTTCTGTATTGACTTTGAGACTTCCTTTTGTCACCAAGCTGGCTGTGTAATTTTTAGGAATGCTTATGTTGCTATAGTTTAGCAATCAGTTAAAAAGTCATGTCCTGGTTTACAGCAAATTTGAGAGAAAAAGTCCAAATGAGGTCCCTCCAGAATAGCAAATTCAAGTGGCCCCTCTCCCAACTCATCTGGGACAACATTTCCATAGAGAAGAGTGGAAAAAAACTATTTATTCGACAAGCAAAGTGTTCAGAAGCATAAAAATTGAAAAATATTAAACAATAAACCCTCTCGCTGTTGTGAAGAGAGATGGCAAAATTGAGAAAGTCCTTGCCATGTGTTATGGCTCAGATCTCTCAGTCTCTTATCAGTCCCTCTGGCACTGGAAAATGCCATCCTGGGCCACAGTGGGCCGCAGGCGTGTGATCCGGGTGTTTTCTGGGTTTTTTCAGTCCAGAACAGGTTTAAACTTTTCCAAGAAAAAGGAAAAAAAAACAGTCCAGCGAACCTCTCTGCCTCAGCTAGCTGAAAACCAACTAAAAGGAGATCTCTGTCCCACTGTCTGTCCATGCTGCAGACAACACAGTCCAGGAGGAGAATGTGGAGGATTGAGTGCAATTTCTGAAAACAAACTCGGCACTTCTCTTTATCCCCTCTTCATTCTTGGAACCAGTCTTAAAGGTACAGAACATAATAACCAACATAAACAGAACAGACGACTGGGGAAGATACGAGCATCATAAAGTCACCCTAGGACAGTGTCCTAGGTTACAATGTAAGGTGTGCCCAAAGTATGTATTCTATCACCATCTTCATGGGCTGTTGAAACCAGGTGGGGCAGTGTTTCCCTTATCGTCTGTTAATGGGCCCATCAATGCTGTGCTGCATGACTCACAGATAACTCCCTCTGGAAGCTGTCTCTGTTCAATGGGCCATTAAGGACCCATCGCATGACTCATAGAATGATGTCATCCCATTGTGAGATGCTCCCCCCAAGGGGAGGAGCCAAGCATTCCCACCTGGATATAATCTGGGATCTGGGACAGCATGGGAGCAATTACCCACTGGACTCCCAGAGGACAGGAAGCTACCAGACCTTTCTATGGGATCGCTGCTTCAACGAGACCACTTCATCTGGACTGCTACCATCACCCTAACTAACAGGGTACCAGGTTGTATTCTTTATTTTACTTCTTTCTTTTCCTCCTATTAAATTTCTGACTTGGAGCCTCTCACTGGTTTTCCTTTGCTCAAACCAAGACAGACAGTCCTTGGGCATCAGCAAGGAAAATGCTTTGTGGACCTCTCTTATGGAGAAATTCCTTGTGATCAAGAAGAGGGAGGCCGGGTTAATGGTACTGGTCTGAAACAGGTTTCTGTCTTCCCTTTGGAAATTAAATGACTGGGAAACAGAACTCTTCTGCTTGCTCCCTTTCAGGACAGGCCTTGGACAAGAAAACTCTCAAAGATCTGCTAAGGAATTAATCATAGACATGAGATTTGTCTTCACCTCTGCCACAGAAAATCCCAAAAGAGGATTTTGTTTAGCTGTATATGGTTTATTTAGTCTTTCTAGTTTCACTTTTACAAGAAAACAAAACCAAACCCTTAAAGGTTATGTCACCTTTATTTGAGATCTTATTCCACTGGTTTGGTTTGAAGGATATTGTAAAGGAATATCCATAGGCAGGTTGTAAATTCTTTATGTTTCATTTGAATACTGTGAATGGTGTTTCCATGGGAATCACCTGACAGTTGGGCAGAATATGAGGGAGTAGGTATGTGGTGTCACAGAAGGAGGAGAAAGTACAGCAGAAAAACTCTTGTGAGAAAGCAAAACAATTTTGCATTTTGAAATTTGACTTCATATTCTCTGTGGACATTGCTGGGCAAGCAAATGCTGCCAACAGTGGCATCTACTGCAGGACTGAGGATGTGGCTCTTGTGGTCAGGAACTGAATCCTTCCCTTTTATGGTGTGTGGATTTGGTGCCTGGTGCTTTTAATTTTTTTAATTATTATTATTATTATTAATGAGGTAGATTGCTGAGTATTGAGAATGTTTCTTGTAGACCAGAATAAAGTAGTTTAGACCATGCCAGAAGTGAAGCATATTTATGAAGCAAAAACATAGCAGAAGAGAGAGATCTGGTAAGTGTAAATTCTCTTTAAGCTGCACAGATGGCCCAGCCTGACAGCAGCAGGAGAATGGGAACGCAACCCTGTGGTTCCTTATGGTGCAAACAGTGATGACAGCCTTCTTCAGTCCTTACAACAGGCTGAGGAGTGGACCTGGAGGTTGGGAGGTGAAAGGAGTGCAGACAGTGCCATCTGAACACTTGCAGAATGCAAGTGTAATGAGCAGCTTTTCTATTTACCTCTCTGGTTCATGAAGGTAATACAATGACGCATTGCAGTTCAACAAATTTCCAGGAATGTGCAATGCAGAACTAGTAAGCAAATCTGTAAGACTTCTGATTTGTCAGTCATTTAGCCATTGTCTGAGAAAGTTAGCTTGCTGTACACTGTAGTCTTTTCATAATGAATATGATGTGGGCACTTTACCAGGATGTAATTATTCGATACAATGAAGCAAAATCCTATCTATTTATTCTGTTTATGCATCGAAACTCATCCTTCAATTATATTTTCCCACATGCCAAATGAAATTTGATGTGTTGTTATTTGAGTATAATACTACAGTTCATGATATTAACTTGTACAAAAACATTTGCATATGATAAGCATATTGCAGACTGTCTTTGAAATTCCTTAATGAAAAAAAAAAAAATTGCGAGTTCTCTCATTACTAATGGGGCTGTATAGACAGAAAAACACCCTGAATTTCACACCAGTGAACTAACAGGTGGATTGATAGTGCCATGATCTGGAACAGGACAGGCTGGAATATACTGATTAGAAATCAGAAGTTGCACTCTCTCAGTACAATAGCTTAAGGGCAACATGATTTGGTTTTGCTTTTATCTAGAATAGGGCTTTACCTGTTACAGCACTGCTTCTTTTTCACAATGCAGAAAGTTGCTGTCTTTTGAAAACAAACCTCCACAGAATATGATCTATGTGCATTTTGTGAGAAGCTGCATTCTCTAGCTTCCGTACTGCAATTATGGGTCACAGTTAATCTGAATTCTTTTTTTGGTTGCAAAGTAACTGCTGGCATTAATACACAGTGTCCATATCTCTTGGATGCATTGCAAAGACTTGTTTTCCTTTATTTCATGGAGAATACAGCAACAGAACTTTTGTGAAGCTTGAAGGAGCTGAGTTTTGTTCAAATACATGGGAAGGCATTTGTGATAAATGATTTAAGCAAATGACATAATGTTACAACTCTCTGTCACTTTTGGCAGTACATATCTCAGTAAATGGTTTCTATAAAATTTCCTATCTGGCCATTACTTGCTAATACATGAGTATTTACATGAATTTAGTAACACAGTGAAATTAGTGTTTCAGTCCTTGGTGCCATTATAACCTCTCATGGACAGTCACTTGCCTTTAGCTTAGTAATTTTGACTACTAAAGGGAGCAAGAAGGATTCTGGTCATGTAACTGAGGAAAGACATACAGAAAATGGTGCTGTTCCATAAGCTCGACGAATTCCTGACCCGATTCCTAAGTAGAGAGACAGACTTAACCTGGGCCAGAGAAAGAGGGAGTGTCTCCGTAGGGTGGGGTTTTCTTTTAAGTTGGTTGTACTTTTGAAGGCGTGTGTAGTTTTTCCGTCAGAAACTGAACTTGACAGAGCTTTTCTGGCATTTTGGAAGGGAATCAGCCTATTTTTTAAAAAAAGAACTAAAAATCTGACTGCTATTTAGAGGCTTGTGCAATATTAAATTTAAGCTGTATTTAAGCTGATTTTTTTTGATACAGTAATAATTTTTTCCAGCTTCAGTGTGAGTTTTTCGTCATGCTGTCACAGCTTACCCTTTTAGTTTTGGCACTTGTCTCCAGTGTGTCAGACAATAGGAGTAAGTGGGCTGCAAAGGACTTGCTTTCTCTTCTGTTTTGGTTCTTTTTTTTCAGCAGCGTAATCCTCATAATACATCACAAGAAGTGTAGTGCTGCAGTGATGTTGTTGAACACCCAGAAATTTTCTACTGCCATAGATCGGGAAAAGAACCATTTTGCCATTCTCTAAGAGATCTGTAGTGAAGAAAATGTTTGTAAGTTTGATAGGTTTTAGTTTGCCAAAAACCCACACAACCACTTGATTGTGTCTCACTCGGCTTTATGTGAGAAGCTGTAGCCTGGCTGTCATCTTTCCCTTTTCATCTGAGGGACAGCAGTGTAGTAGCTAGCTCACATAATTCCTTGGACATGTCTCTTTGGAATTACAAATGCTGAATTATGAAAATAAGATGCTAGAGGCACAGAGATGAAGTGATGTGCCAGAAGTCAGCAAAGGGCTGAGAGTAGAAACAGGCACTGTCTATCCAGGGTCCCAGTCAGGTGTCTCAAATGCATGGGAAGGACAGGCCTTTTAGAAGAAGTGCATAGCACTGATTTTTGAAAGCACTGACATCTGCCGTCAGAGATGAAAGTCTTGTGATGTATTTTCTTTCTTAGCAGCAGCAGGCAACCCTCTCAGTGAGGATTCAAGGCAGGCAGGAAGTCCCAGAGGCTGCTGTTGCTGCTGTTGCTGGAGCAGCATAAACAGGTGTAAGCCTAGAGATCCTTGGTTATGTTGTTTTCTAGCTGGGTTGTTTTTTATTTTAGTGTGTTGCAGAAAATGTGCCAATTTCCATGGAATGCTGAACAGTCAGACAACAGAGTACAGTTACAAGAGGGAGTGATAAATAAATATGTTCACAAGCTTCTTCATGAAGTGTCAAAAATGTAGAGCTGGTGGGTTAATAATTTTTCTTTGTCAAATGGGGAGCTGTTTTTCTAAATAAATAGCTACTTCACTGTAGTGCAAGGCAACATGCAAATCTGAATACTGCAACTAGCTTTTCATTCAAGTGTGGAGAAGACACCTCTCCTCTCAGGAGGAGAGGATGCTGCCTCCCTGCTTGTGAAAACAAAAATGCTTTACTATGGAGCTGTTGAGAACCCTGTTCCATTTAAAAAAACAAAACAAAACAAAACAAAAACCCACGAGCTGCCTTGGAGCCAGTTAATCTTTTATCATTATATATTTTATAGTTGATCAGTTCTGTCTGTGGATCAAGGGGGAAAAATATCTCTGTTAGTGATAACATAAATCTGAATTTGTGTACCTGAAAATGAGCTATTTTAAGAAAGTGATATATTGAAAAGTTGCCATTTCCAATGCAGAATGAAAATACAAGTTTACTGGTTTGCCAGGATACATTATATACTTTTGGCAGTTCTCTTCCTAGATCTAATGTATGAAAATTAGAGAATAATAGCCACTTTACCTCTGCTACACTGTGGAGAGGGAAGGGGAATCCTGATTTGAGATAAGAGAGTCTTCTAGTATAGAGAGAATGGGAAATCACAACATGGAACAATTCTATTGTATGCAAATACAGTGTGAAAACACTTCCTTGAATAATTCAAAAGTGAGTATAGGTAGAGCAAATATACACAGATATTTCAGATTGAGGGATCTTGGTTGGAATTATTAATGTGTAAAACAAAATAGTAACTCATTTTCAGACCCTCACGTTCTCAATTCAGCTGAAAATTTTGAAAACGTCAATCTTCCTAATCTCTCCAAAGATGTGAAAATCCTGCAGTCAATCACAGAATTAGTAGCAAAATCAGCTTAGTGTACCCCTTTTCCTATGGGACCCCATATTTTGTATTCCAAAATTTCCATGCTTACTTCTGGGTTTCTTGTATTGTTGGCAAGAAGGGTTTGTGGGAAGCTCCACAGTTCTGTCTGGAAAAACTCTCTGGGGCTTCACAGCATGGGGGTGATAACCTTGGCCAAGTACAATCACATCAAGCTAACAGATATTTCCTACAAAAGGAAGAGCATTTTTATACTGAATATAGTCCTGTTTTGATAGCAATTTGCAAATTAATTTCAGCAGGCCCAGGAAATGCCTGTTCTGTAATGATTTGTATAATCAATGGCATCATTTTCAAAATGTGAGCATCTGTTTCAGACATGATAAAAACTTTTTTTTCCCCTCAATTCTAATAGAAAATAGTAGATTTGTTTTCCAGAAATTCTACTTAGAAACAATGACATGCTTTTTCAAAATGAAGGGGCTTTAAAAAGGGCAGCAAGTAAGTGTATTCAGAAGTGGTTACCAAGTATATGAATGTAATTATGCAGCCGCTCTGATTTTTACAGACAACGTTAATAAAGATTGATGGGGTCCACTGCATCTAATTACTATGTCCGGTGATTCTGAAGATGGTGAGCTGACTCCAAACATAGCTGCCAGAAGTCAGAATTTTTCTTTTTGACTCTTCCACTCTTTAATTCTTGTACCTGACCAATATAAACTTGCTCATTATGCTTTCTGTGTCCTAATTAGGAGGGGAGGGCAGTGGACACCGTGGCTATAAATAAGGCAGTTATTTAAAAGAATTTTCATTTTGGTTGTCATTTGGCTGACTAACAATTGCATCTGAAATTGAATCTTAGAAATTACAGGCAATGAGTTAGGATCATAAGTGAATTGTTGAGGTGAAAAATCTTTCATCTTCATTTTTCTAATGCAATAGATAGAAAAAGTTTATTATTTCTTAACATCTGCTTAGTTAAAACCAGCAGAAAAAAGTCAGTGATAAGAAGGCATAGGATGGAATGGCATTCATTTTTATAGGAATGTATACTAAAAATCTCAATGTGCTTGAAATCTTTCTCATTTCTCCTGAAATAGGCATAAACTTGGAAGGACATTCAGTGTGGTTTGGGTTTTGGTGGGGGTTTTTTTCCCACTACTCACCGTATTATTTTTTTTTTCACAGTTATCTTTTCACCTAAATAGAGAGCTGTAATTTAAGGAAAAAATGCACAGTAAAGGAGGAGACAATTAAATAAAAAGTTGACAAGTGAAAGACAAATTTTTCAAGATTGTTTGGTAAAATTGCCCAATATGTAAGCCTTTTTTTCATCACCAACA
>VWYP01028712.1:5965-33414 GCA_013400435.1 Pycnonotus jocosus | reverse complement strand
AAAAAAAAAAAAAAAAGTCAGGCTTCCAAATTAGAGGTGAAAATTTGAAGAAAATTTCATGAAAGCCTGTTCTAAATTATTTCTGTCATGCATTTTTATTTTTTGGAAAACTTAACAACTCTTTTGAGCATTTGATGATGATGATAAAATCTGATGGGTAGGTTAGAAGAGTAGTGTCTAGTTTTATTTCCTGATCATTTTGCAGTTTTCTCTTTTAAAAAAAGATTTTACAGTTGTACTTTAAAGATTGTCATTTGATTACAAGTCTAATCTGGCCTAAGGTCCCATATTGAAGGTTCTTATCTTGGAGGAGGCTGTATTTTGTACTGAGGATCAGAGCTAAAGCTCCTGCAGGTTCTCCTGACGCTGCCTCGGTTCCTGCCTTTTCACACCACATGGCCAAGCATTTGGTTTGTGCTACCTTGGCTAAATGGCTAAATGAACACTTAGGGTTTACAGAGTGACTTCAGAAAACAGGAATCATATGTGAGATATTCACTTTAAATAGATATTTGCTTTAAAGGTTTGCACATTTTGATTTTTAAAATACTGTGCTTGAGGGTGTATTTGCTTACAGGCAATTCCATATTTTGTTTCTTCTTCTGGGGCAGGGGCTTGGTTTCAGTGCATGCACAAAACCCACAGGACTCGTTTAAAAAGTGCTCAGTTCCCTCTTGCTGATTGTATGGATCATAGTAGGTGTTAAAGTGGTTGTTAGCAGCTGCAGAGTAATGAGAACCTGGGTTCCTTGTGAAGTGGAATAATTTATATTCACCACCACTGTGAATGTGCCCTCAAGGTGACAGATTCATGACTTCATGCATAAGAAACCTGCATAGTGCCAAAAAAGGGATATGTTTAACAGAATAGTTATTCTTACGAGAAATGCATTTTGATGCCTTTTATCTTGCTGCAAACCCTTAAGTGGGAAAAGGCTGCAAAGCCTGGCTGTTACTGTATCTGAGAGTAATTTGGCTTTGTGTGTAGAATTGGGCCTAATATATAGTTCAGTTTTGAGTCCTAAGCAAAACCAGCATTCTAGGATAGAGAGGCCATCAAGTATGTGGCTGCATTTCATGCCATTTCATCATCAGAAACAGGCAGCAGCTGCTTTAGAGGTACCTGGCTTCCAATGTTAGAGAGCTTTATCTGAAATGTGAGCTTGACAGACATATTAGCCTCCTTCATCCACAAACCTGAAACTGCTTACTGAGGGTGTGAAAAATGAGGGAAATTATCTCTACTGTCCCCACCTCCAGAGGAGTAATTTGGGGTTTAGCTAATCGATAACCATGTCTTTGAGGCAGGGATGGCAGTCACCTGAGGTTATTCTTCTGTCAAAGAGAGTGGATGGGCAAAGGGCACTGGGCTTTTGTTGTTTCTTTGTTTACATTCAAAACCTAGGGGTTGCCTTAATGTGGGGCAGATAGGTGCCTTGCTTGTTCAATCTGAAGAAAATAAGGAAAGATGAAAGATGGAGGGATGGAAAGAGGAGGAACAGAGGAGAGAGGGAGATGCTAGAACAGAGGGAGGAAGTCTATTTTCAAGTGATACGGGAGTAATGTTCCTAGGAATAAATATCTTTATCAACGCAAAGAGTACTTAGAAAGGTGAAGACTTATGACATATTTGCAGTTTTTCTTTTGGCTTTGTTTTTGATAAAGCATTTCACTTGCAGTAGCAAATCAAATTCTCCAAGGAGAACTGTAACAGGAATAGAACAAAATAATTACCTGGTCCCAGAGGTATAAAACCTCAAATTCAGTCATCACAGAATAGCAATGGGGAATACACTCTGCCTGGGGAAAGGTGAGCTGTTTTCTGTGTTTGCCATGATCTACAACAGCTGAAAGGAATTTTTTTCACTGACTTTTGAGGCAAGGTGAGAAGTTTATCAATACCACCCAGAAGAACCTCTCAATTGGTAAAAACTACCCTTGCAGAACAGCTTACCCTTTTAGAAAGCAATTCTGAGGAGCATTTGTTTTGGGTGGTTTTTTGCAGCCCTCCTTCTGCTTCCTAGAATGCAAATGTTAAGGGATCATAAAATATTAATGCTAAATATAGACAGAGTGGACATTCACCAAATCATATAAATGTTTACTGAGCCTGTGCTTGGGTTGAGAACCTGTGAAGTCTGAAATATTTAAACTGAAAGAGGTAAGGGAAAATGTGGAAAAATTGCTATTTGACATCAGAAAACACTGCTCACCTGATCCACAGGTAAGACACATGAACTCTCAAAAAGAGAGTGGGAGAAAAGGGAGGACATAAAAATTATGCTTATATGTTTAATTTTGTATTTTGAAAATTAGAACTTGGTAAAGCTTTCAACATTTTTTGTTGTGTTGTTTTAGGGGGTTTTAGCTTATTAAGGCTTTCAGCCATAGCAAATTTAAAAGTGTTCATGCTGAAAATCAAATTAACTCATTCAAAAACAACAGCTTCCAGAAGTGTGAGGGGTTTTTACCTCTGACTTCTTTCTTCTCTTTCTTTCTCTGACAAGCACACACAAAACATGCACTCCATCACCTTAGGATAGTGAAAAGGGTTTTGAAACTCCAAAATTATTTTTCTTGAAAAGTTCTGGCTTTGAAAATAATGCCTTTGCAGAGTTAAATTCTTCCAAGCTTTAATGGCTCTATGTAATTACTACATGTTCTCTGCTATTTTACATTATCTAATTTTAGGTGAAGTGTCTTCATGGCTTTTGGGAGGACATTTCACAATCTCCATGCAAGCCTACACTTACACATATTCTGTGCTTGCACCTAAAAAGACAAAAAAAAACAAAAAAAAAATTTAAAAGTCAGCAAAGAAAATATAGCTGATGCAATTTTAAGATTGACAACTAGTTAATACACTAGTGTTGCCAGTGTAGGAAGCAAGCAACTGAACAGCAGCAATTAGCACATTGCCTCAAGAATCAGAGGTTAGTATCTTCAGCCTGAGAAGTCTCTGTGGTATAGGCCAGTGAAGGCTGTGATAGTGACTCAGTCATTTATTTCTGTGTGCTTTTTCTTTCTTTTGGTTTAGAACATAGCACTTTTTAAATGATATTAAGTTTATCCAAACTGAAGGTGAAACAAAGGCATCTGTTCTCTGAAATTCGTACTGATTTTAAATCATTTTCCCTGCACACATGGATTTGTTGGTCTGTGTGTGAATAAAGGATACTTCTATAATATTGTCATAGTAAGAGACTTCTTTTCCACCTGTTGTCTACTGCAGGATCATAATAGCGAGTGGACTGACATTCCTGCCTCTTCCCCCAAAAACTTCTCCTTCCGCTTCACCTTTGTGATTATCATAATACCTGGAGAACAGCAGGTTAGTCAGATACCATCTTGGTAAATATGAATGAGAGAGTGAAGGCATTTGGTGTTTGTACTTGGGTACAGTAACAATCATGTTTCACTCCACTGGTTTTAAATCAGGCAGCTTCTTCTGGTCAGTCCTTAGCCTGCAGTGTCTCTAAAGAAAATGTCAATTGTGAAAGTGGTGTTTAACAGGCATTCTTCTATGTGTGCACCATTTTTCTTTGAGTGTAGAGCTTAAAAAAACCTGCTCCCCCAAAAGCATTTCTCTTGGCACTATTATGCCTTCTAAAACAGAAGACAAAAGCCTTCATGCACTGCATCCACTGAAGGTTGGGCAGAGATCTGCTACCACCCAGAAGTAAATGCAAACATTTCCATTCTTCTACTCCCCAAGGACCATGTGTATAGCATCTTTTGTTGATGATCAGGTTGTACAAAATGGGTTGTAGAATTATATTTCATGCTCGTCTTAAAGCCTTTTTTTCCCAGTGTCCACTGGCCACATAATCTCTGTTTTGATTTTTGTTGAAGTTCCACTCACAATGCTTTCATTGAAAAGCTTTGTGAAAGGAAGATATGCATTACAAAAGCTAGAAAAACCCAGGATACTATCAATCAAGGAATTTTACCTTAAAAATAATAGTTTTCAAGTAAATATTGTAAGCTGTTACTGTCTGTCTCATGATTTTAGGCAGCATATATGTAGTTTTTCATTTCTTACTCAGGGGTCCTTGAAAGTCCTGTTTTAAAGTTCTAAAATGTTTTGATTTATGGATAATCATCAAGTTTCATGACTTAGGAGCAAGATCAGTAATAACATCAAAAATTGATGTGGAAAATGCAGTGGAGAAGAGAACACATTCAAATTGAAGACAAAATTAGTGAGGTGAGATCAAGTTTAAATGTGATGGGAAACAATATAATATGCTGGGTATTACCAAACTCTGTCACCCCAATTACTGAAATATTCTGTGACTAGTAATTCTGGAAGGAATTCAGAGAAGTTGAAAAGGAATAACCATTTCAGACTGACAAATTTTTTTAAATTTATCAGATAATGGGTTGTTTCCTCCTGTCCTTCTGCAGCTTATATAGGATACAGGAAATATATCTTCTATGCAGAGCCAAGAGGTTATTTTCTAATCTGTATCTTAACAGTTTAGTAAACACAGACCAGCTGCTACTCTGGTAGAAATTATGTGCGCTGTGCAAGTTGGCTGCTTTTTTTCAAGTAATTCCCTTTTATCAATCAAATAAAACTATTATATACACTTGGCAGTGCCTGCCCCTTTCTCCTGCATACTGGCCCTTATGATGATCCTCTGAGTCCTTTGGTTAGTGGCATCAGTCTTTATCAAGAAGAGGAGATGATGGTCAGCCATCAGCACATTGGTTCTGTAATTCTACTTTGAATTTATTTTTTATTTGTTATCTTTGTGGAATCCTCAAATGGTTTTACTTGGAAGTGACCTTCCAAAGGCCCTCTAGTTCAACTCCCCTGCCATGGGCACAGATATCTTACAGTAGATCAGGATACTCAGAGCCCTATCAAGCCTTACCTTGAATGTAAGTCCAGGGATGGAGCATCCACCACCTCTCTGAGCAATCTGCCAGTGTTTCATCACCCTCATTGTAAAAGAACTTTCTTCTAATACCTAATGTGAATTGACCCTCCTTCCCTTTAAAACCACTATTCCTTTTTTTTTGTGTCAACAGCCCTACTAAAATATTTGTCCCCATCTTTCTTACAGACAGGTCACAAAAAGGTCTCCCTGAAGCCTGCTCTTTGGGCTAAACAATCCCAACTCTCTCAGTCTCCATAGTAGAGGTGCTCCAACTCTCTGAGCGTCTTCGTGGGCTCCTCTGGACTCACTGGGGGAGGCTCGCATCATTGCTTTGCTGGAACCCCAGAGCTGGAGGCAGCTCTGCAGGTGGGGTCTCACTAGAGTGGGGCAAAGGGGCAGAATCTCCTTCCTCTGCTGCCCACAGTGCTTTGGATGCAGCCCAGGACACAACTGAGCTGCCAGCACACATTGCTGAGTCATGTCCAGCCTCCTGTTCAGCAATACCCCCAAGTCTTTTTTCCTCTGGATTGCTCTCAGTCCATTCTGAGACTGACCTGACCAAGGAGCAGCACTTTGTACTTGGCCTTGTAGAACTTGATGAGATTCCCAAGGGCCCACTTCCTGACCTTATCCAGGTCGCTCTGGATGGCATTCTGCCCTTCAGGTCTGTCAGCCTCATCACTCATCTTGGTGTTATCTGTATTCACTGAATTACATCCAAGCTTGTGGATTTATTAAAAATTCACTGAAATGAGTTTGGACTTAGTTTTTAGTGTGTATTGTTTCACTCAGTTTATATAGGAGAGCCCTTTCTCTGCAGTGGGCCATTGACTAAGGCATGTTTGTATCCTGTTGTTAATGAGTGCATTAAAACAGCATGACCCAGGTGTGAATTGGATAGGTGACCCAGTTAGAACGTGGAGCCTTGTTGCATGTCTGGGACTCTGCTTGGCTGGCAGTTGTGAATGGGGTTTAGACCCATGTTTCTTTTGTAGTGTAGCAGTGGGTGCTACTGGATCTTTCCCATCATTATATTTCACTTCACCTTTTCTACATTCTTTCAAGTCTTGTGCAAAGTTACTGAATTACATAATTCAAATGTTTTCCTTATCACAATATCTTATGTTTCCAGCTGTGTTTCTCACTGTCTTGGCAGCTTATCTTTTCTGTTTCAGTGAAACCTTTCTTGCAGTGCTCTGGTGATTATTAATGCCTTTCTTTTTAACCCTTTGTCTGCCGTTTCTTCTGACATTTTTATCTGCTTCCCACTTCCCTCCGCTCACATAAATTCATGTTTTCCTCATGCAAATCCTAATAGTTTTGTTGTAACACTCCCTCTGAAAATATTTTCTCCTGACAGGCCTCTGCTTGCTTTTGATCCGTGCAGAGATTGTGTCCATGTCAGAAGAATCAAACTGACCCAGGCATTCAGATGAACTTTGTCGGATCGGTTATTAGTCTGTGTGTTAACACAGAGCTCACTCAGGGTTTAACTACAAGACTTGGCTTCTGTCCTGTAAACATATAAACATGTGCAGTTGGTTCCTGCAGTGCCCTGAGTGCCCTTAATATGATTTAAGTTGAAGATATTGAATAATATTGAAGAGGACTGACTGTTAGCAGGCATATGAATTTTTGAAAACAGCTTCTAGAACTTAATTTATCTTCAGATTATTTTGGTGGGTTACCTGGACTTGCAACAATCTGCTAGATTATTCCAGGGAAAATTACGTACTTAGAGAAATGCAAACTTCCTTTGATCTATTCCAGTCATACTTAGCCTCAACAAGCAAGTGCATCTGTGGTGATATAGAGGCCTTTATTTTAAAGCCTATCTGACTTTTGTGGCACATTCCTATCAGTCATACATGTGACCTTAAAGAACAAAGGGCAATGCGAAAGGCAGAAGTTGTGCATACCTTTGGTGTCCAAATGGTTCAGACTGCAACCTTCAAAAGCTGAAGTTTTGTTCAAAGGAACACATCCTGCTGTACCACTTGTGTTGATTTTTAGTGA
The DNA here is from genome assembly GCA_013400435.1 of Pycnonotus jocosus. Lineage (NCBI taxonomy): Eukaryota > Metazoa > Chordata > Aves > Passeriformes > Pycnonotidae > Pycnonotus > Pycnonotus jocosus. The sequence continues at coordinate 26,513 of VWYP01028712.1, read as the reverse complement.
TGTTTTCACATCAGAATGCTGAGCTAAAGTTGTCTAAGGTCTGTAAGGAGCCCTTCTAAAATGTTCCAGTAAAAATGTTTTATTTTTTTCTCTTGTTTTCTAGATTGTTGTCTTGGTTTGAAAGACAGGTATCTGGATAATTCAAATCCCTTCCCTCCAAATTATTATAATTTAGAAGAAATTAAAGGGGCTTTTTTTGCAGGCAGAGTTATGGGAATAGGAAATAACAGTTCTTTACTAGTATGTATAACAAAGCAAACAAAAACAACAACTACAGCATTAATAAGAAGACAATACCAAGAACCTGGAGGGCTTTGCTTCACAGAACCCAGGACAGTTTGGTCTCAGTGGCCCTGCAGGATCTTCGGAGCACGGAGCTGGAAGCGATGCAAGTTCACGGGCTGGTAGCTGGGAAGGGCAGGATGTTCCCGGCAGGACAGGGGCCGGGTGTCCCAGCAGGGCAGGCGGAAAGTGCAGAGTCACACTGTAGCAGAAAAGAGCAGTGCCTAAGAAAAGCCACAGTCGGGGACAGGGCCAGCGCCGCTCCAGCAGGGCAGGAGGAGGCGAGCTCAGAATTCCTGGACACCCAAGCAGAGATGGTCGATTTCCCAGAACTGGACATTTTCTGGTGAGAGTGAACTCCTGCAGCAAGCAAACAGCCTGGCCATGTCCTCTCCGATGAGTGCCCAGAGAGCAAGAAGGGGTGAAGCTGCCTCCAGCTCTGTCCTTTACATGCCCCAAAAAACTTGTGTTGTGTCCCCCTCCAAGAGACACTCCCAGATAGACAAAAGGTGTAGCCATTCTCCTTTGGCCCCCTTCTGCCGAAGTACCCATAAGTATCCAGTAATTAGCTCCATAACAATGTATGAGAAAAATTATGTAAGTGAGAAGAAAAAATAAACAAATCTAACCCCCAACAATAGTACAGATCAGGACTTCCTCTGAGAAGAATTCAGGACAGAGATACATAAATCAAATTGTCTTTTCCTGCCTGTTATAAAATCTTGCATGACGATAAGGAACATGCTAGTTTAACAGTGGAATGAATTTTATTCCTCTGATGGCAATGTCTTGATAAAAAGAAAGTGGGAATCTCACCTAAGTGAAGTCACTGGCAGACACTGGTGGTATCCAGACTGTTGGTGCAAAAGTCGTGGAACTGCTTTTGACTACATCTTAAAGTTTTCTGATTTTCTATGAGTCCTGCTATGTCCACAAATCATCACTGAGAGAGACTCAAAGATCATTGGAAAAAGCAGCGTCAAGTATTAGTTTGGAACGGTATATCTGCAGCTGTCTTAAAATTACTTGTAGGGCTCATTTTGCACTTTAGAATCATAGAACTGTTACAGTTGGAAGGAACCATAAAGCTCAGGAACACCTTCTACTAGACTAGGTTGCTCAAAGCCCTGTCCAACCTGGCCTTGAACATTTCCAGAGATGTTGAGTCCACAGCCTCTCTGAGCAGCCTGTGCTAGGGCCTCACAGAGAAGAATTTCTTCTTAAAACCTAATCTGAATCTACCCCCCTTTATCTTAAAGCCATTGCCCCTTATCTTGCCACTCTATGCCTTTGTGAAAAGTCCCTCTCTACCCTTCTTGTAAACTCCCTTTAGGTAATGAAAGGCATATCCAAAGCCTTTTCTTCTCCAGGCTGAAGAGCCACAGGTCTCCCAGTGGTTTTGCACAGAAGAGAAGCAGCAGTGCTCTGATCAATATAGTGGTCTCCTCTGGTCTCCTTTCAGCAGTCTGGGGACCCCAGAGCTGGAATTGTAATGTGTGTGGATGCCTGTGATGAAAACCATACACAGATAGTGTTGATAGCCCTTTCAGCTTTCTATGACAGATGCTAATATGGTTACTTTCTAATTTTTTATATATTTGTATATCCACTGAGAGTAGGAGAGATGTCAACTACAGACTTGTTCACTCAGGTTGAAACGTGGGGAAAGGCTGTTAGTTTGTGTCTGTTAACAAGCAGTGTCCTCTCTAGTTCTGTATGTTTGGTGTGCTTAGCTAGATCGTACAATCATTAAGGCTGGAAAAGATATCACAATTCCAAGTGTGCTGAAATATTTCCAAAATTTTCCATGCTAGGAATGTGTGATATATTAAATCTGATGCTTGTCACGACTTCTCTTTCTTAGATTTCATCCTGCTACTTGTTATCACCAGCACCCTAAATACTTCCATTTCTTTTTTAGAAGCTGCATGTGTTGTTCAGTGTTTTGGAGCTCAAATATCTCTTAGCAAACAGGCCCTGAAATGAAAGGATCCTTTTGGAACTAATTCTCATCAGGACAAAGCTGCAAAGTAATTACTTTCCAAACACTTGGAAAGCACTATCATATGTTCCTCATAACATATGTTATCATATGTTCCTCATCATTTGGGGAAGCTGACTGTGTTTAGTTAGGGTAATTTTTTTATGAGCAAGTGCCTCTCTTTGTGATAACTGCTGTATTGCTTATAATGGGCTCTTTAATGCCAACCATTATTAGTGTGAGCTTTACTTGATGGGACCAAAGTCAATACAGTGGATCTTCTCCTCCCCACTGTCATTCATCTCCCTGTCAATTTTTTGCTGTCTTTTTTCCTTTGCGATAGGTTGTGCAAGGAGGCGGGATTTGGAGACATTCCAGTTTTTTCAGAAGAAGCAGGTAAAAATGCTCAGCTACTGCATACAGGGAGAAGTCCTCTGGGTCCAATTCCTGTTCATCAACACTGACAGAGTGGTTGCACACACATCGATACCAGACCACTGCACTGTGGATTGCCAAGCAGTGGGAAAATTGTCTGAGTAAGGTGGTGAGCCTGTGACTGCTGAACACATTGAATGCACAGTCTGGCTTTTCTGTGGCTTTTTGGCAGCTGTAAGTGGACAGGCAGCACTTGGGTCAGAATATAGCCTGCAAATGTAGTTAACCAGTGATATTCTTAACAGCTTTTAATTACAGATGTTCTTAGTGCCTGAACAATGCATGGAGACACAGTTCTGGAACCTTTGATCCAGAGACTGGGAGGCTGAAAGCTGAATTTTTAGTAAAACTGAGACATAATCCTAACTGTTGCGGAACTCTGTTACTTATGGAAGTGTTCTCCCTGCCTTTGGTGATTGTACAGTTAGATCACCAACGCTTTGAAAAATCCAGGCTTGACCATTTTCATGCCAGCTGCGCTCTCTGCAAAGACCATTAATGCATCCGACTGCAGGAGGAGCAGAAGCATCTCCAAGTGGATGTACTTGTCACTAGCAGTGGAGGGCAACAATAAGGTCTGTGCTTGGACATTTCTGAATGATGAGCAGCTGAGACCAGCCGGGGATTAAAATGTCTCATGGGCCCTTCAGATAGCTGGTCTGCAGAGTTTAGATGTCTTTTTTAGTGTTTCCTGCGGAGAAGTGGACACGGGCTAAAGCACCTCTTTGTTTTAGATGAGTCAGCATCAGTCTCTACTCTGTTGGCCAAGATGCCAGCTGTCACACAGGTGTTGGTTGTTCCTTCTCCACTTAAAACGGGAAGCAGATGCATAATGATGGCTTTTAATATGAGCTATGCATAGGATTGTTGCCTGGCTTTATAGATTGGATGATACAACATCTCGTGATTCCATAGGAAGCTCTGAGAAGAAATGTGCAGTGTGGTTCTTACAATCCCATCATCTCAATCCCTCAATGTAGTTGGGTTCAAAATTTTATTTTGATTTTTACTTTGAGCAGACTTTTCTGTAAAGTTGGATAAAGAATAGAAAAGCCAGGAACATCTATAAGAGAGAGGTCAGAAAACAGGTATACATCCTCTTAGTGTTATGACTGTACCAGAGTGGAAGTGGAGGCTTGTTCATGCAGGTCCCTAAATGGTCACTTCCTTGTTTTTCATTGGAAAAGAAAGGCCATCTAGGAATGTGGGTTATACATTGATACCAACTCTTAGAATCCTGATTCTTGGAGGACTGTCCTGGATATTGTCCAAAATTTGCAAACCTGGCAGAAAAAACAGAACTTCTGTCCTGTAAAGAAACCAGATATGCAAGGTAATAGTGGTAAAGAGAACAAGAAATTTGCAAGCTGAAGGGCAGACAAGAGAGAGAAGATGCAACGGAGCAAGTAAATTGGGAGAGAGTAAAATTTAAGATTAGTTTTGCAACAAAATAATAAGTTAAAAGTGCTGTGCATTATCAAAAATCGTGTAAGCAGCTCCACTATGAGATTGTGGAGCTGACGTGGGTGGTTTTGAGGTGGGTAGTTTTGAGGTGAGTAGTTTTGAGTGCAGCACTAAGGCAATGCACTGCCTCAGCCAAGCTGTTAACAAAGCAGTGAGGCAGGCAGAGACCTATGGCTTGACCCATTCTTCACTTGGAAGAGCAGAAGTTCACAAGTTCTGCTGTACCCATTAATGAGATGCTGGAATTCTTCATTGGGAATTTTGGAGCACCTTGTGCTGCTGGAATAAAGGGAGAAAAAGAAATCCGCAATGAGAAAACATAGAGTTGTCCCTTATGAAATTACTGAGCTGACCCCAAAACTTTAAACAGGTTTGCCAGTGAAATTGGGCCCTTGAAATAAAAAAAAAATGTGCTTTTAAGTGAATATGGCGTCTTAAGTGAAGATGTATTTGCCTTGCCATGGCTGGATGAGGAAATGCTGTGCAAGCTTTCCCTGCAGCTGCTTAGTGGGTGCCTATAAAAGCAGAGCTGGATGTATCCCCTGCAGCCATAAATCATGGTTCTGAGGAGGTACATTGGCTTCTGCAAGGTTTAAAAGTAATATTAAAAGGTGAGAGTTGTGTTGGAAGAAAGGCCATGTGCCAAATAAAAGCATATTTAGGTCAGAAAAGATTCTCAGGGCCTGCATGTGGTCTATTAAACCAGTGGTCTTCAAAGCAGGGTGCATGCACATCAAGGTGTGCATAAAACAGTTCAATGGAGTGTGAAAAAACATGATTTTGTGCTATTAACAAATTTTTAGAACTATGTTTATTTCATCTCTAGCTTAGAGGTTTTTTTCTTTTTGTATTTTTTCCATGTTTTACAAGTTGCATAATATGTTAGGATGGTGGGGTGGGTGTCTCAGATTTTTTTTCCCTGGTACTGTTTGCAGTTTCAACACTTCGGAGATTACTGTGGTAAACCATAGAAGTAGCAAGACCTGCATGCTGCACGTAGAACAGCTGTGGTGAATGGTCTTGTATCTAATTTTAGGTCTTAGAAATATGTGAACTACATGCCCTGAGGCAGAACCCTGATAAGAGAAATAGGAGTCTTTGGGAGGAAAATAGATGATTATAAACTAAAGAAAAATCCTAGGGCTAGGAAAATACAAAGAATATACAAAATATATAGAGAATATACAAAGAAAATACAAAAACTGCTGCCTTTGCAAAGTGCATATGAGGGGAAGGAGGGTGTGGCAGGTACCTTTGCTTAGCACAAAGGTTGTGGAGGGAGTGGAAGCAGCAGGGCAGTGCTTCAGTAAATATCATGCTGGGGCATTTCGGGGATGGGGGGTGTCAGCTCAAGAAAAGAAAAAAAACCCAGTGCCCCATGTCTCTCAGTCCCAGCTGACAACCCTCAACAAGAGACAAGGTGTCTCTTGTCTTCCTTGGGCTCACACAAAATTAAAATGCAGAGACTGGGGAAAGCCTGTGGTTCGGATAGTATTGGGAGTTCACCAAGAATTAAAGGGCCCGGGAGTAGCTGCATATTGATGCCAACCAAAACCACTGCATAGCAGGTGCAGAGAGTGACATCTGTTCTTAGGACAGCTACCCTAAGGAAGCAGGTGGTGAACGAAAATGAGGAGGCTAAAGACTTGCTTATAGCAGAGCAAGGAAGGGATGCACATACAAGATGAGGCAGGCAGGGTGCTGTATTTGCTGCAGTATGTAATCCATTCCATTGCCATGGATAGTGATGACTTAGCATTTCTTGGCTTTTCTTTCCCTGTTCCTGTTTTGTTTGTACTGTCACATACGCAAACAGAGTGATGCAATATTTTTATTATATGTCAGTTCTCATGGCTGAGGTGACAGGAGAAAAATAAGAACAAAGGGAAACAGAAGAAGAAGATCAAATTTGAAACTGCATTAATCTCCAAATCAGAAAACTATTTCCTTTGTGAGAATATGTGTATTTCATATTACTAATATTGATTGTGCTTAGTAGATCAGGGAATACAGTGTTTCAATACATAATTTTTAAATGATGTGTAAATGAATGTGTGTGTATACATACCTACAGAAATTAACTCTTGTGCATTTTTAAAATATGATGTTTTGAGCACTAGAAGCAGCAGTTGTACATAGATCAGCCAAATCTAGAACTGCCTTCCATGATAAACTTAGTTTCAACAGAGTGCCTAAGTCCTTCAGTGTTGTGAATGGGGTGACCGCACCTTTGTCTAATACTGTCTTTGGGGTATTTTAAAAAAGTAGTGTACAAATTGGTGGCCCTCGGATGGGCAGAAAATAACAGTATTTTGTAAAAACCAGTTTCCTCTATGCAAAAATGCTGTATGTATGTGTGATATGTAGTCTTACACCAATTTGCTGGAAATAATTTTTCCATTTTTAAAGAGCTAATCCAATAATTTTTGAAAATTAGAATAATGGTATTCTCGAGGTGAGAGCTGTGCATCAGCTGTGGGGGACTATTAAAGAACACAATCTTCTGATGGTCTGCTTAGAAGGATGGCAGCAGACAGCACAGAACATGATGANGGGAAATAGGAAATAACAGCTCTGTACTAGTGTGTATAACAAAGCAAACAAAAAAACCCCAACAAGTGCAGCATTAATAACAAAACAGTACCAAAATCCTTGAAAAGCCTTGCTTCCCAAAACCCAAGACAGTTTGGTCTTGGTGCCCCTGCAGGACCCTTGGAGGATCGAAACAGTGCAATGTGACAGGCTGATAGCTGAGAACAGCGGGATGTCCCTGGGCAGGCAGGGGCTGGATGTCCCTGGGCAGGCAGGGGGGAGGTGCAGAGTCACAATGTAGCCAAAAAGAGCAGGGCGAAGGAGCCACAGTGGCTGGGCAGGGCCGGCTCTTCTCCAGCGGGCCAGCAGAGGAGCTCAGAATTCCCGGGCACGTGAGCAGATGATGGATGATTTTCTCAGGACCAGGGCTCTTCTGGTGGCAGTGGAACAGCCTGGCCGTGTCCTCTCTGATGAGTGCCCAGAGAGCAAAAAGAGACCAAGCTTCCTCCAGCTCTGCCTCTTACCTGCTCCCCTGAAACTCAATTATCTCCCCCTCCCAGAACAACTCTTCGTTTTGGTCAAGCACTCTTACATACACGGCATTTTGTCTTCTAGTAACCATGGGAAAAACAAATTCCTTAAGCAAAAAGAAAAAAAAAAAAAAAACCCTAACGCCCAACACATATTTATATGCTTCTGTCAGTTTTTAGTGTTCAAACGGCTGTTTAATCATATTCTGACCAAGTCAGATTGCATGCAAAATTGTTCCCTTTATTTTCAGCCATAGTCTCTCAGGCAATTTGCAGGCTCCAGTTGCATTTGAGTTTATATGAATTTGTATGAACACAGACTCATGTTGGTGTGTAAGTGTCCACAAAATACTACAAGCTAACTTTCTGTATACAGTTGACCTGAAATAGGTGCATGTCTCATTAAAACTGTTACAGAACATGATTTCAGTAACATCACACTCTTAGAAGTAGCATTAAGATCTCAGCTACAGGAATTTCAGAATTATTGTTTGTGGGCTGAGTCACTTTAATTGTAAGAGTTCAGTTGTTTGTGTAGACTGCATTGGCTTTAAAAATCAAATGCCTAATAGTTCCAACAATGTCTGTGTGAGCTTCTCTGAGATCTTTATAGGTGTCATGAGACAAAATTACACAGGGAAGAGTACAGACCTCCAAGAAGACCAAGTCTGGCCCTAATCAGGAGCTTAAATCCACAGAAGTGTTTCCAACAGTCTTGCTGGATTCATGGGTGAAAAATCATGTTTTTCAGTCTATCAAAACCTAGGGCATCCTTGTCTGTAGAAATCTGGGTTATGGCCTTGTAGCCAGAAAAATGCTGTTGCCTTTTCTAGTAGGTAGAACACAGGTTCTGAAATAATTCTGCAAGGACAAGGGTTTGTCAGATCTCAGTTGTCAGGGGTTGCCTCAAGCTTTGTTCTGCTCTTTTAACTCTTACAGCAGTTGTCTGAAAGAGTGATAGGTGTTACCTAATCAGTTTTAACTTTACCTTGCTTTTATATGGTTGTATAATTTAGTGCTTGTTTTTATATTAATCTTCATCAGTTTCTCTGCCTAATGGATAGAACTAACAAATCTCTATTGTTTTAAAAATGAGCTGTCTGAATGGCAGCTTGGAGAAGAACAGACATGGGACAATAGCAGAGGCCTGAGAACTGTGAACACAAGGTGGTACCAGAGCCAATCAAGCTACAACCAGCCACCTCACCCACTAGGGGTGTGTTTAGTAGACTAAAGAGGAATAAGCTTTCACCATCAGCCCTGGTGCTTTTCTCTTGGAGAAGAGCTGTGGCCAGAGACGGTTTGCCATAACCCTTTCTCCTGTTCCAGACTAAGCAGGATTCATGGAGGAGTCTGTTGATAGCATAACAGTACAGACAAGGGAGTGGTATTACAAGGTAATACCTTGTAATTCTGTAAATTCAGAAATATTTTTGTTATAATTTGCTGTATTTTTTATAGTAATAAATAGATTTGGACTAATAAGAACTTTGGGGTCGTTTTTTCAGACTGTTGTAGTCTAACAATACATTCTTAAATTCTTGGCTTTTCATCCAGGTAGTGTTTATGAGACCCACATAAACTGCATGAGCTGTACTACAGTACTGTCCTTAGAAGTGGGCAAACGGGGGCTATGGGGTTATAATTGGCTTCCGCTGGCTCCATAATAGACACAGGGATTAAAAAAAAAAGAGGAAAGCAAAAAAACCTGTTTTTCATTGTTGTTAAGGAGAGCTTCTAACAAGGTATTTTGTATGAGGGAAAATAGCAGGTATGCTAGAAATCCTTTGTCTGTCTTGGCAAGGGATGAAGGTGGAGGTTTATAAGCCAAGTGAACCGACAAAAGATCCACACAAGATTGAGCTTGCTGCCAGGTTTGCAGGACTGTGAGTCTGTGCAGTCATTGTGTGTCCCTGACAGCTCCACTGCTAAAACGAATACCAGAATACAAGAGGAGTGAGAGGCCCTGCCCCTAGACCTCACTGTGAAAAGCTACACTGCGGTGAGGCAGTTGTTTGTTTACTTTCATAATATTACAGCTTGCAATCAATACTCACACAGTTTGCTGAGCCCTGAGGGGACAAAATAAATGGGTTTTTTCTTTCTATCTGGAGTCCACTGGCTTCTGTCTGTTACATGACTAGTTTTTAAACCAGCTCACCATGATTTTGAGAGGAAATTTTCAATGCAAAAAGCCTCAGAAATAAATAGACACATGTTAATCACGTGATTTTCATCCCCTTACCCTGTCTAACATTGCTGTACTCTGTTCCTTCCCGTGCTCATCTCAATATTTCTGCTTGTTGATCTTTATACTATGACCTGTGTAAACTCCCTCCAGAAGTGTTCGTTTCCCAAGTTGTCATAGAAGGGTAGTGGGAGGAGAGGGGTTTGGAAATTTACTCACAGATGTCCATCTGAGGCCTGAGAACAGCTGGCTTTGCAGAAGCTTCATCCTTGCATTTAAATGTGTGGATCAGCAGCTTGCTTGGACTTAGGTTCAGCAGATATGGCATACAAGAGCACCATGCAGCATATACTTTTGAAATACATTTTTAATATTGGGATTCCCAAAATAAGTTCTATGCAAAGCTGTGAAGCTCCATTATAAATAGAAATATTTCTCATTCTTGCTAACACATAAGTAGCCAACTGGTTTCAGTAGGACAGTTGGCTAAGGACATTTTCTAAAGAAAAAACAAACCCAGTTTTCTGGAGTAAAGTGTAAATTTTCTGAATGAGGAAAATGTCTCTGAATATTTTTTATTATAACACAGCATTTTAATAATTTTAAAACAATATTAAAATATCTTCTGCAAAACCCTGATGTTTTTGGGAAGGTAAGGATGGACTGTTTTCAAGAGTCTATTACGTTGATAGACAAAATTTTCAGCCTTGTGGTTTTGCATCACAGGGAAAAGCTATGGTCTATTTTCCTCTCTATCATCCATCCCATAGGAGTTTTTCTGTAGCTCATCCAATTTTCCTCTCATCTGCACCATTACATCATTACTCTCTGTATTCTTGAAGTTTTCTTTAGCTTTCTTCTTTCCCTTCAATGCCTCTTGCCTTTTTTCACCAGTTAAGAGCCTGAGGTGGAATCTGCTGGTTTTCTCCTGTTGAAATTGTGGTTTCCTCAGTGCTTGTCAGTGCTTTGCATGGGGAGTCACCAAGTGGAATGGAACTGGTTTCAGAGAGTGAAACTCAGTCTTAGGCCCTTCATGATAGTATCCCAAATACCAGGGAGATGATTGGTTTCCAGCCAGAGTTTTGCAAGACTGTCAGGTGCAAATCAGAAATGATGTCATCAACAACCAACATGGGGGTTTTTGTGAGTTGTGCAAATGAGACACAACATAGAACTCTTGTGCAATAATTTACAATGGTGATTTAGCATAAACAGAGTACCAATATCTCAAACTCATGATTAATTAAGACAATCAGTTGCAGTTCTGCATCTCAACTATGTTACTTTTGGAATGATAGCCTGCTATATTTTCCTTTAACTAATCATATAATTAATGTCTGTAATTCAGAAGCCTTTATGTATAGGAAGAGTTACTTTAATGCTGACCACATCTGCCATTTTATTGCTGTAAATACCCTTAAAGATAGATGAAGTTTTTACCAATCAGAAGTAAAAGAAACAATCAATGTCTTTTGTATTTGTTCAGAAAAGATCACAAGGCAAATTAATTAGTCTAAATCAAGATGACTTTCCTTCAGGTGGGATGGGTGGAGGCCAGAAATAGTCTTTCCCACAAGTATTTCATTTAGATTCACTTTTAAGGCTTGAAAGGCTGAAATGAGTGCTAGAACAGTTAGCTTTTTTTGACTTAAAGGAGAGTTAGGAGCTTGTAATTGCATGGATAAATTTAGTGGGTTTGGGTTTTTTTCTGGAGATTGCTTATTTTGTTTTTTTTAAGAATTCCCTAATGAAACTGGTAGTCAGATTCCATTTTCATTTATCATGTACCACTAATCCTTTTGTAGAAAAGAGAGGAGCATCACCTATAGCAAGTAAAACCTTTTATTGATATGGTCTTGCTGATGTGACACCAAATTTAGGTGAGTTTCATTCAAACCAAAACAAAGTAAATGATATAGTGAAAATTTTCAGAAGGAATTCAGTGTCTCACCAAATGGAGCAGACCAACATGATGACACTTTCAGACCTGCTGGACAATAAGAGATTAATGGGTTTGAGAAGGTTCAAAATAGACTTGTGGCCATTATGTTTGGCTTTCTGGATATCAGCATGCATATACCTGCTATTCACACAGATCTGTTTGGGTTCATCTGTGAAATTCTGGCCAAGTGGTGTAAATGAAAATTCTGTTGACAGAAGCTGTGGCATTGAGATTTCACTTTCATCCCAACAGTGAGAAGTTGTTACAAAGCATCTGCTGTACTGACATAACACTTGAACTCTCTTGAAGATACAAGTGGTGCGGAACCCTTATCAGTCTGCCTATCCATAGACTTGGTACTGTTGCTTATCACTCAGTCATGAGGTATTTTCTACATGAAGCTGGTGGTAGGGTGTTGGGGTTTAGATTTGTTTGCTTTTTCTTTTTCTTCTCACTTATTGAATTTTTCCCCATATGTTGCTAAAGAACTAATTACTGGATACTTATGGGTATTAGGACAGAACAAAGGGGGCCAGAGGAGAACCTGGCTACACCTTTTGTCTCTCTGGGGATGTCTCTTGAGGGGGGAGGCAGCATGAGTGCTTTGGGGCAGATAAAAGACAGAGCTGGAGGCAGCTTTGGCCCTTCTTTGCTTTGCTCTTTCGGCACCCATCATAGAGGACATAGACAGGCTGTTCGGTGGAAAGAACCCCAGTCCTGGGAAGATTTTCCACCGTCTGCTCGCATGCCTGGAAATTCTGAGCTCCTCGGCCTGCCTGCTNGCCGTTCCCAGCTGCCAGCCTGTCCCATCCCACCCTTTTCAGCTCTGTGCAGGGGCCACTGAGACCACTGAGCCATCGGGACCAAACTGTCCTGGGTTTTGGGAGGCAAGGTTTTCAGGGTTCTTGGTACTACTGTTTGGTTGTTAACGCTGTAGTTGTTTTTTGTTGTTGTTGTTTGGTTTGTTATACATACTCGTAAAGAGCTGTTATTTCTTATTCCCATAACTTTGCCTGAAAAAAAGCCCCTTTAATTGCCTTTCTTGTCTAAGAAAGGGAGGGGATTTGAATTGTCCAGACACCTGTCTTTCAAACCAAGACACAAGGGAAAACAACCCTAACAGGATTCTTGATATCTGTGTCATCACTTTCTTCTAGGTATCAAACTCTGCTTTGACACCAGGGATTCAGCAATACATTTCTAAGAAAATGAATTTAGGAATCAAGATAGTTATTAATGTAGCATTCTTCATAACCAGGTGGATTTTGTACTGAGAGTTACAATTTCAGATATGCTGTAACCTATATTACTTAAGTATCACAGTTTGCCATAAAATGGTTTTCTGTGCTGAGTGCTAAATGTGAAGATGTGACTTCTGCTAGCAGAAATGGGTCAGAATTCTCATTAGAGGAAGTGTTTTTCTGCCTTAAATGCTGTAAAATTGTTTTTCTCTAATGGTGAACACGTGTGGGCTTATTTTGCATATTGTTTTTGTTCCTTTCCTTGCTGTCATCAGTGATACATAATTAGTTTCTTGTCCAGGAGTCTGTGGAGACACCTATGAGAAGCACTTTCACTGACAGGGCAATTTATTTGAATAGTGTAGCTATTGAATGGTATAGTTCTCCTGGCAGAAACCAGGAGAGTTTATAATAAAATGTATCCTGGGATGAGATCTAGATTCAGTAAACTGAGCTTCTACTTCACCAGTTTAGCTCCTCTTTTCAGTGTTCTGGCAAAGTGGGACATTGTGCTGCTTACACAGGAGTGCTCTTGGAGACAGCCACCAGCCAAGGCCTGAAACTTAGCACACAACGTTTGTTTATGATCAGCCACAAGACAATTTCACAGTTAACAGCTAAAGATCAAGCATGACTCAGACATTCAGGTCTGGAAAAACAGTTTCTCCAATCTGACACCATGTTACTGGTCTAGTGGCAATGGTATTGATGGTTGTCTGCCTCTCAGTTCACAGTGAATGGATAAAGGGTTCCAGTGAATGGATGAAGTGTCTTCCCTCTTTCCCAAGCCCCATTGTGGATGGGACACACTTCCTCAAGGGCAATATGATCCAAAGGATAACTTTCTCATTTGTAGGTTAAAATTAGTGTATTGTAGGCCACTGAGATAGCAAACTGAGTGCCATTTGTCTGGTACCTTCTAATTGTTGCAGCCATGATATTTTCTTAGTTTTACTGTTTTCAGGCAAGTGGTCTGCACTGTGTTTGGGGTGCAAGGCAGACAAGCAAATCTTATGCTATAAAGCCATTTGTGCTTTTTGTCACGCAGTTTGGCTTTTGGAGTGATTCCTGCCACCACTGTGGTTTCAATTACTTTGAAAACAGTAAAGAAATCTGTACTTGGAATATACTAACTGCCTTTTGCCGTAAAATCTTACCTTTTATTCCTTCAGCCCTTTTTGGTTCTTCGGTTTGTTTATGTGGAAGAGAGCTCTGGGGAAGACATTTTAACCCTCTATTGACCTATTTCAGCCTGTTCAGAATTACAGGCATGCTCATGCAGAGATTGCACTGCAATAATGTGGTGCTTTGTACATGTCAGGTGAAGTTACAGAGAGAATATGAGGCTGTCACATCTCATGGCATATTTGATCAGCCCTTGTTTTGTAAGGTTGCAGTGTGTTCTGCTGGTTCTAGCAGCACAGTCAGGGAAACCTGTATTCCTGAAGGGTACAATGAGGACTGTGTGGTTCTTTTTCAGAAATTAACAAGCACATTTGAAGTGCAGAGATTGTGTTGTCAAGCGGACAGAGACCTTGACAGGAGTCTGAGAAAAATGTATCTTTCTTCAGCTTATACATTGAGTCATTGTGTGATGACTCATTGCTTCAATTGTTTCCCCCCTGCTTTACAGTGAGATCTATAAGAGATAGTATAGTATACAGTGATTATAAAGATACATTTCTTTGTCAAATCTTGGATAATCATTGTTAACAGCAGCATTAATTTTGTTTCCTTAATTAAATGGGAGGTTGACATATGCAATATATGTTTCTGTTGGGCAGACTGATAGTAGATGGAATGGTGCAGAGGTTTTGGTGATTTTTTTTTTTACTTGTAAACAGAATTCTTCTTTTAATGAGAGTAAAGATCTTTATAATTTGAAGCCAATTGCCAACAGAGGTTTGAAAATTGCTAACATAAGATTCAAGTAATTTACATCAGGAAATACTGATGTTTCAAGTATCTTTTATATCGCTACAGAAACAGTTGGTGTTCCATCTAATATGATATTTACACCTTGTTTTGGAACAGTGTTAGCTGCTGCTGAAAAGATCATGACACTAAGAGACAGAAATTCATTTTTTTTGTGTTTGCATCACGTCCTGGTACCAAATGACTAGTGGCTACCCTCCTCACCTCTAGTCAGAGATTTGGGATTCTGCTGTGAGGTGGTATCCCACATGTACCAGTGTCTTTGTTGCTGCTGTGGTTTGTGCAGCAGCTCCTGGATTTGAGACTGGTGGTCTCTGAGCTACTGCAAAACAAATATGCATTGATTCTGATTAACTGAAACATGGTTCAAAACTATGATGACCAGGGCCTGCTAGCATGTCTGGATGTTTATTGAAGTATTTTCCACTGATGCCCAGGTATCAACTGGTAATACATGAAATACATTGTTCATCTTCTCTTCCTACCTATGCAGGGCATGACTTAAAAACCATAGGTTTGACCACTGTCTCCAGAGGAATAGACCACAAATTAACTGGTTTGATGACTGGTCACACAGAACAATGCTTGAATGTACTGTGTCTGCTGCAGGAATTTACGCTATAAAGGCCCAGCAAATGTGAGTTTGTCCTAGATATTTCCTTCTTGCTGTCTGCCTCATGCTCACATAAAAGGCTTTAGAACATACCTGAATGGGGCATTCTAAAAGCCATTCCCCTGGATGGATTCCTGCAGCAAGAAAATCTCTTCAGCTTGAATTCTCTTTTTCTTTGCTGTTCTTTTCATTCAGTTTTCAATTCACTTACTTATATTCTCTGTCTCCACTTGTTCTCCCAGCAGATGCCAGACAATAACCTCCTATGCTGTACATATGGGGCTTTCTGAAATTGCATAGGTGAGGTAAATTAAGCAAGATGAGAACTAATTTTAATTAATTCACAAATGTTGCATTATATGATTGTATATATTGTTTTAAGAGTGGAAGCATGTCATAATACCAGATTATTCATATTCCTTGTACAGTGGGTTAGAATAGATTTGACCTGTTCTATTCTCGTGCTGTGATAACTTATCAGGCCTGAAAAGGTCATAGCTACTGGGATCTAAAAAGACTGTTACAGTTTTGCTCACATGACTTCCTTAGCAATTCAGTCAAGTTGATAAAAATAGAAATAATAAATGGAAAAGGATGATTGTGGGATGATACCCACACTCCGAGGGTCCAGCCTAGAGGAGAGTGAGACAGCTCTTTGGGTGTGTTTTGTGAAGCAAAAGATTTTAATAAAATGTAAAACAGCAGTGACATAAACAAAATACAAAGCTGAGCACGGGTGCTAGAGGACCTCTAGCACCCTGCGAAGACACCCCTAAAAGCCCCTTGGCTTCTTTGTGTCTTTCTTTAAGTACTTAATGTTTCAGGTGGGCTTTACTGGCAGGCTGCAAATAGAAACAGAGACAGGCTTTGACAGACAGTGACAGGGTTCAATCAATGCTTCTCTTTTGGCACTGAGCCAATGGCTGTGAGCAGAGAACAGAAAGTTATAGGTAGATTTCCTAAAATCGTCTGAGGTAAATTGAAACCCCTTTTCCTTGTATAGAAATGCCCACCAAGGTGTAGGGGGTGTACTATTACAGATGATGCTGATATTGTAGCTTTTATTTGCCATCACTTTGGTCAGAGGCCTTGCATTAGAAAAACTTGTTCACTGTGAAGACATCTTTCTGAATTTGAGAAAGACTTTTACTAAAACATCTTTTACATCTTATTATGATTCTTTGAGCAAAACTGGGTTATCTCTGGCTGCTGTGCAGCCTGAAGCATCTGGGGCTTGCTATAATCTATGTTTTGCTGTCAGTATCCCTAGACTCATTGCCAGCTGAAGAGAGACAAAAAATGGTGCTGCCACCAAGACTACACCTATGTTTCCCTTTACTCTTTTGTCAAATAACCTGATGAAAAGACTAGCTTTGACAAGCACTGGCTAGCTTAGAGTTTTCCCACAATCTGGGAATTAGCTGATCATGCAACCATTTGGTCTCTTACTACTTAAGTCTGACGCAAATGTGTCATCACATAGGAGAGAAGCTGGCATAGGCAGTGCAGTTTTTTTAAAGCAGTAGTGCACAATTGTCTTAAAGGAATAGGCATAGTGATAAACATGTGTAACATCAGGGGTCTCCTAATGTTAAATCAAGCAGTTTTATATGACTGTGAAGCCTCAGTTCCTTTGCTAGTTTGTTCAGTTGTTTTCAGTCATCTGTTGTGAAAGGTTTTTAAATTCTTGGATTGCCTTGTAACCCTCTGCTTTGATTAGGAACACACATCAGTGGAACTGAAGGCATAGCTCGGGGTTACAGTACAGTAGTATGGAAAATCTTGGTTATTTCTAACCTTAGTCTGGCAAAACATTCATGAAAGTCCTGAAGTATTAATATGTCTTTGCTAAGTCATTTTAAAAACTGGATTTGCAAAGTTACTGATAGTGTATCTCCAGGGTACAGAAAAGTTTCATTGAATAATGCTCTGTAAGCGACTCTGACTCTTTAACCTGCTATTCCGCCGGGTTCCATGTGTTTGCCAAGTTACATAGCCACATGGCACAAGAGCTGGGGATATTAAAAGTGCTGTTAAAGAATGAATTACTGATTTTTTCCCACGGTCCAAATGAGGTTGGATTACCTTGTCTTTTCTTAAGCATTAACACTAACATTTGAGATAAACCCCATTTTATCCAATAAGTAAAGCTGAAGTCTGTTTGGAAAACCAGGTGTTTTGAGAAAATTTATATTTTTGAATGGGATACAGTATAAGATAGAAGTGTCTGAGGCAGTCACAGGTGACATTCCTGACTATTTTTTTTGCCCTGAAACTGTAATTCTTAATGGTTAGCAGTTCAGGAGCTGTTCTTGACACAGAGTCACTGTGAGTCACAATAGCTCTGCTGTGCCTACATCCATCATATACATTGTGTATTTTACAACTCTGGGTCAAACTGTGAAAAGCTGAGATAAGAACTATGTTAAGAGGTTCATAGGTGGTGAGACAAGAGCCTGTGTCATAGTGCCGATGGCAAGCACTGGCAGTTGATCCAGCTCCTCGATCATCCTCATCTCAAGATGAACTCACTTGTGGAGATCATGGCATTTCTCCAAGTAATCCTGCTGAGAGCTGGTGAGAAAGCAGTGACCCCTTTGTGAACCTCATAGGCTTCATATGCCAAGGCCTGAGTTGCCACCCAGGTGGCAATGAGGTCAAAGAGTCCGTGGAAGATGCTGTGCAAAGCATCCTCTGCAGAATACATCAGCTTCCACCTCCTTCCTCCTCCCTGGCCCTGACACATGGAAGTGCTTGTCATCAGGGCAGAGTTTGTGAGTGTTGGAAGTGAGGCTGGACCCATCTAAATCTATACTCTTGCTTTATGTGCTCAGGTTGGAATTAATACCAGAGGATTTTGATTCCCTCTTGTGTCTCACGCTTTGTACAATCCTGCACCTGGCAGCTCTGGGCTACACACTGCTTTTCCAGCTCTGCCTTCCCTTCTACTCTGTATCTCCCTGTAAAGGCATTTAAACCAAACTTAGCTACTTGATGTATTGCCTCATGCATGCAGAAAAGGACACACACTGTCAGTAAAATTTGTGTTAGCCGTCTTTTCTCTGTTTTTTCTACTTTTCATGCAAAAACTGTCTTAGCACAATGTTAATCAGAATAGCAAGTATCCTGAAGTAATGCTGAGTGTGTAGAGTTTGGTGTGTTAAATGTATGAATTTCTATCAGGACAGAAAGGCTCTGCAGAAAGGGCCCAGGTCTTCATTGTTGGGGTTTTTTTGCATTTGCTTGTCACAGGTTATGAGATTTTGTGCATAACACATGCTGTCATCTTGAGCAGATTTATACAGATAAACATTATGATCATGCGTAAAGTCAATGTACTGTAAGCATGTCTTTTAAAATTCAAGTTTACAAGTATTAATTAATTACCAAAGTCTTCTGGTTTAAAACAAACTGTAGGCAGGTCAGTGGGCTAAAAATGTGGTTTTACAATTCTAGGAAGAACCTTTTGCTTGGGAAAAGTATTGTATTCCTTATCACCCTTCAATCTGTATATGATGTATCTTGTAACCTATGTCTGTCCCTTCTTTTGTGTTGCAAAAGGAGAGCTTTCTCAGAGTATTTTGTACACAGTTAGACCTTGATGTTCTTTTTAGTCTGTGTCCTTGGTCTATTAGGTCAGTGCTCTGTGTTATGAACCTCATTTTGGAGTTTGCAAAAATGTGAAATATACTGAAATATCTCTGTCTTTTCTCTTTCAGGATATAAAGTTTTGAACAGTGCCTCCCCAAGAAGTGTGATGAGAAATGGCTTTAGGAAACAATACCCAGAAAAGTTATTCCATCATCCCCTGCTTCATCTTTGTTGAGGTGAGTGCAACGTTCAGCTGTCATGCATACACAGAAGACAGCTCTTCTCTGCAGGAATTAAGTCATTTGTTGGCCATTTATTTGTCTTACTTGATCACATAGATGTCCATCTTCATACTTAGTGCCATCAGATCACCCTGCAAAATGTCCTGCATGAGTTATCCAGATCTCAGGTACAAGCATGCAAGAACAAGTAGAGACACTGTGTATCTAAGATTCCTCTGTCTCGTTTTCTGGCTAGTCCTGTGGTCCTTGGCAGAGAATGGGCAATAGCTGCAGGTGTAGGTCAGCAGCAGGTGTTTGCTCGTCTTCCCAATCTTTCCTCAGACCTCTCTCCATCTTTGTGTTGCGCAGTGACTAAAACTTATTTAAGGAAATTTCTCATCTCACAGTCCAATGGTTCATGAGCTTGGGAAACAACACTAGGCTCTGATTTCAGTTCAGGTGGAACATAAAATATAGATGAGGCATGCCTGACATTTAAGTGTAATAAAGAAGCTTGGCTAGCACAAGGGCTGAGAATTGTCTAGCAGTGAATCTCCAGTTAATGCTCCATGTCTTTGTTAAAGGCAATTGGTGTGGTGGGTTTTTAAATTATTATTTTATTATTTTAATCCATACAGATGGCACTTTGTGGTTCTTCTTTTATTTAGCCTAACACTGATAGACTCACCAACATCCATTACTCAAATCCACAATTGTTTAGATGGTGCCTATAACGCTGGGACAGTTTTCCAGGCAAGGGAAGCAATTCTGTGTTTCCAGGGAGAATGAAAGCTTTCATCAGATTTAGATGGTAAAAAGGAGTTAACTGCCTGTAAATAACCACCTCCAGAGCCACCTGTCTGATGTAGCTTGGGTGGAATGCTCACTCTTTTGTCCAAGTTCTGAGACAAGTTGAGCTCTTCCATAAGAGAAATGCTATGAACTGTCAAAGGATTAATTGCTGTTCTTATGAAGACAATGGGTCATTGCTTTATTCTAACAGCTAGAGCAGGAAAGGGTAAAAATAAGTGAAAAGCAGAAATTAGATCAGAAAAACACCCAATAAAATCAATCAGGAATGAGATGTCTCAAATTTATTGCTAAACTAGAAGCTCTGAAAACTTTTAGTCCACTAAAGAAATGAATGATGAGCCTGGTTGGCAACCTATGACAGTAATATGAATTGTTCCTCTTGTAGACAAGAGTGTTATGATGATTTTTTGCTCCATAACTGTACATTCCTTGTCCTTTCACATAGTTGATTTGCTGATTAAACACAACATTAAATTTAAAATTAGTCAAAACCGGAGAGGTAGTGTCTGAAAAGATGTTCTCTCTGCTACATTTGATAAAAATGTTCTTTCTTCCCCTCTTTCTCCACAGTATAGATTTTTAATGTAGCACTACTGGGACTACAAATTCATAGAATTGTGTCAAGCATTGTATCATTAAACAACAGGAAATTTAATTTCCTGCTAGGAGTGCAGAGATGGTTGATAGTAGCTCTTCCATCTGAAAAGTCCCTGTATCCCTGAAAACCTTAAGGCAGACTGGAGGTGGTGTTCTTTTCCCACTGCTGTGTTTTTGAGACAA
>VWYP01028711.1:0-11016 GCA_013400435.1 Pycnonotus jocosus | reverse complement strand
GTTCCCTGGAGCAGCACCGAACCCCTGCAGTTGTCCTTGACATGCTTGACCACATTTCATTCTCATTTCTATTTACTCTGACAACCTCTCTATCTTCATTCCAAGTGGCCTGACCCTGTTTCCATCGCCTATGTATTTCTTGCTTGGGTAATGACAGTTCTTCATTTGATCATGCAAGTCTGTTACTCCCTTTGCCTGACTTGCGCATCGGGATGTGTTGTTGAGCCTAGAGGAACTTGCCTCTGGGTATTAACCAATTCTTTTCCCTGCAGGGGCTCTTCCTGTGGGATTCTTCCAAGAAGATCCCTAAGAGGCTCAAGTTAGCTCTCCTGGAGTCCATGGTTACCATTTTACTTGCTCTTCTTCCTCCTCCCCTGATGCTGAAGCCCCCAACCTTCACATCCCCGACACAGCTTTCCCCATTAGTATGAGGTTGAGCAAAACAATATTCCTTGTGGGATCTTCCACTACCTGTGACAGGAAGTTGTCATCACTGCTTTTCAATGTAGGATATGGGGCTACAATTGTAGAAGTGTTTCAGGCTTATTTTCACCAGAAGGCCCTATGGGAAATGCACAGCACAGGCTGGACGGTTGGAAGTTGTTTGAGGGGTGAGAGGCAGTCAGGAGTGAGGAGAGTTAGCTGAGTGACAGCTGGGAGTGAGATTGTGATTGCTGGAGGGATGCGTGTGAGCAGAAAGGTGACTGGATGTAGAACGCATGGACAGCAACACTGCAGCTGGGCCAGCCAATGGGTGACTTCCTTCTCTTAAGTTCTGTTAGGTCTTGGTTCAGTTTCAGTTATGTGGGGTAGAGGTTAAAAGTGTAAAAAAGATGCAATTTTTACAATAAAGTGATCTCCTTCAGATGTATAAGAGGGTTTGTGTTGCTTTGAGTTTCATGGTGCTGGTTCTGCAGCAGATGTCAGGATAGTTAAAGTCCCCCACAAGAACCACTGTCTATGACTCTGTGGCTGCTTTGTGCTACCTGTAGAAGATGTCATCCACCTTCTCCTGCTGCTCAAGTGGCCTGTAGCAAAAACCCATTGTCACCCCTACTGATCTGCCATTTTATCCTGACCCGTAAGCTCTTAACTCATCAGCCATACCAAGACAGAGATCTATACATTCCGAGTGTTGCCTCAAGAGAGGGTAACACTACCACTTTGCCTGCTTGGTCTGCCCCTCCTAAATAGCATTTCCTTTATTACAGCATTCCAGTTACATGAGCTCTCCCACCACATCTCTAATTGCAAAGGTCAAAGTCCTTTGACTGCATACAGATCTCTAGTTCCTCCTGTTTGTTCTCCATTCTGTATGCACTGGTATACAGCTACTTCATGGAAGTTTTTGATTGTGTTGATATCCTAGTGGGGATGCACAGTCTGTCTTCTGCTTATGTCTTTGGATACTTGTACACTCTGGAGGCATCCCCTCTTAAGCCTCCTCTTGCTGCTTGGGTGGCCACTTTAGTTCTCCTCTTCCCAAACTTTTTCCTCTGTTGAGCCTGGCTCTCTCCCTGTCCCGCTTTAAAACTTGTTTAAAGCTCTTTCAGTGAACCCGGCTGTGATCCTTTTCCCTCTTTGAGACAGCAGGATCTCATTTGTTATCAGCAGACTCAGAGTGATATAAACTGACCCATGACCAAAACACCACAAATTCTGATGGTAACACCACTCTTGAAACCATGTGTTCCTCTGTGGGGTTTTCCTGGGTTTTGCCCCATCATCCTCTGCAAATGAGAGGACAGAAGAGAACACAGCTTGTGATCCAGACCCCTTGACCAGTTATCCCAAGGCCCTGAGGCCCCTCTTGATCATTCATAGCTTTTTTATTGGGAATTTGTTGCTACCACCTAGTAGACAGGTAATGGATAGTGATCAGTTGGTTCTACCACTGGGAAGTTTCTTTGTGATGTCTCTTATCCAGGGCTGCATGGAGGCAACATACTTCGGTGTAGGTTAATTCTGGTCAGCATATTGGGCTCTTCATTTTTCTAAAAAGGGAGTCACCAATTACTACTGTTATTAATAAGGTGTGATGATTGGCTCATGCAAATGAGGAAGAGTTGAGTATGGTGGGGAGAAGTTTTGTTGGGGTTTACAGATCTTTTGACATGCACTTTTGTAGTTCCAGTATAGTTTTGAACCCTTTTCTGTTCCCCCTTCAATACTCCCCTCCCTTTTGTGGTTAGTGCCTGGCAGCCCTGGCTTACAGGGCTGTAAAACATGGCAGGGAGGGAGTATATTTGCCCCTTGTAGAGGCGGCAGGGAGCGGGGGGCACTTACTGCTAGGAGGCCTGGGAAGGTAACATGGCCCCACCAATCAGGATACAAGAAGGGCTCCACCAATGAAAGGCCTGGAAGGACTGATTGACAGGCCTTGGGAGGAGCCATACATATATGGGCAAAGCCAGGGACTATGGGAGGGGTCAGAAGGACACCTAAGGACTACTCGTGCATATTAATGACAGTGATGCAATCACAGAATGTGAAAGGCAGAGGCACCATTTTGTGAGCTGAGCCTCTGGTGGGCAAAAGGGGCTCTATCAAGCTCCCAGTGCTATTTCCCCCTTTGCTTTGTAATTTTAATGATTCCTAATTATATTTTAGTTACTCATTCTCACCCGGGTTTTGAGTCATTTATAGCAATTTTTACTGTTTTTGCTTAATTGAGGATGTCATAATGTAGAGGATAGGCTGCCCTGTCCTAGACAATCAGTCCAGTCTAGATAGACTTTCATTCACATTCTCATTTCCCTGATTCTGAGATTTCAGGGCCCTATACCTGTTGTATAAGGGCCACATGGAAGGTGAAGTAGTTTGGGAGGGGATTCACCTGTACCCCCACCAAGGAGAAACCTGTTTCCACTCACTTGTGTCTATAAGGTCTCCAGTTGCCTGATGGTGTGAGGGTGGGGGATCCATTGCTTCATGTGAAGTAGATGGTGCATGCATTTGTCTGATGTGTAGTAAGGTACGGCTCCACCACTCAGTCTGTTCCTCAGACTCCCTAATACTCCTTAGTCTTTCTACTTTGTCCCTCAACTCCAGCACCAAGAGTTCACAGCTCACACAGTTGTTGTTTCTGCTGCCCTGAGGGCAGTGCCAGGCTCTGTCATTTCCTGCAGCCTGAGACCCAAACCTTTGCATGGTTTCATGGGCACTCCATCAGGGTTGCCCCATCCTTTCTGGTGTGCACAGAGGAAGTAACTTGTCCAAATAAATACCACACCTGAGCTCTATCACTGAGACTGAAGCTAAGTGCTTGAGTTGGCAGTGCCTCAGTGCCCTGCCTGTGCAAACAGTGTCATGGGTGCCCTGGCTTATGGCTTATGTCTCATGCCCTGTCTGCCCTCTCTCTTCATTGCGTTCCTGCTTGCTTGCCTTCCCTGAGGATGGCTTTAGTACCTGTGGGGGTGGGTCCTGTCCCTTCTACTGCCATCTATGCTCAGAGCTCCAAAAGAAAAACATTTTGAAGTCTCAGTGTCATTATATTTCTAGTTTCTAGTCCTGTATCCATGCCAGAATAAAGGGAAAGGGTGTAATAAGAAGTAGGATAAAATAGTTTTGGTAGTAGCACTTGGTTTTTTTTAAGATTTCTTGGAATTGATGGAGCTCTGCAACCCAGTGAGATGCCTCTCAAAGCTCAAACACCAAAGGAAACCAATTTGCCGATGTTTAGGAAGAACATGTCTCTTTCAAGAGCTGTTTTTAAGCTTTAAAGAAAACTCTAGAAACAGTGTCTGGTATAGCAAAAGAAATTATTTGCCAGTGAAAGAAAGAAGGTCTATTTTCTTGCAAAACTTACGTTTCTCAAGTCACAGGTTGTCTAATTTACTTTTGCATATTACTATACCACACAAAGCATAAAAAAACGCTTTAATTAGCAAGAGCACTGAATACTGGTATTGCTGTCCAACAGCCCTGTAGGGATCACAATTTGTTTACTTAGATATTGGCCTTTCACCTGTGATGGCCAGAAACCATAAGTTGTTTTCTAAATTTGGCTTACCTTTTCAGTTCCTTCCAGTCATGCTATCAGGGATTTTATCTATAAAAATCAAACACTGTAAATAATGCAGTAGCACTGAAAGTATTGTTCATGCTCATACTTTTATTTCAGCATAGTAAAGTGACATATGTGGCCTGTAAATTGCATTTTGAAATTAAATCTTTTGGTGACCTACTCTATTTTTGTTTCACTTGAAGTATTCTAATAGCATTACAAGTTCTTTCCCTTCCAAAATAATTATAAAATATTTATTTAGTCAAAGACATTTTGAATTGACTAGCGTACATCTCTGTAGAAGCGTGGAATGTTCTATTTTTGTTCCAGGCGTAGCTGTATATATTTCTTTCCCTTCTGTGCTTGCAGAATGGAGGAGGGAAAAGAAACTAGGGTGCCCTGCTCACCACTTGTTTGGGACTTGTACCAAATAGAACACAGAAAAATATGTCTGGATGATACCATTTTGCTTCTTTTTAGATCACTGCTAACAGGAATAATGTCACTCCATGTGACAACAAAATTGTCTGTAGCTCAAAGAGAGGTGTCTGAAACTTAGCACAATCCTCAGTTTTCTTCACTGTATGGGCTTGTTATTCCATCCATGTTTGCCTTTTTGTGACCATGTATTATAGAAGCATTAACATTTAACTTGAGCTTTTGTGTTCTTTGTGAACAGTGCCTAAAATATATTATCTCTCTATACCGGTGGAGCCTGTTTAAATGTAGTCGTTGCTTCAATCACAGCAGGCTCTCATGTGTCAGTTTAAGTCTCTGAGATCACTTAGAGCTCCCAGCAGAGTGTCTTGATTCCAGTACTGCAGTCCGCATCCTCTAACAGTAGTCCTAGCATTTCCTGACTTGTTACCATATTAATTTCTCTATACCAGTTTGCTATTTTAAATCTCCCTCTTTCCCTATTTCAGGGCATTTAGAGGGGAAAAAAGAGTTCTTAACTTAAAAAAATCTATAATGGCTCTAGGCAAAATAAAAACTCTAAATAAAAAACCTGTAATAAAATATCTGTATTATACTGTTCTTTTGAAAACTCAGTTCTGTATGAGACCTAATTAATCTGTGAATATATAAGTAGGGGGTTGATTACAAAGTAATTAAGAGATCACCTTTACTTCCCCTTTTCCATCTGCTGCCAATCTGTCTACATTTATGTTCCAGAGCGTTCCTTATTTTTTTCCCTCTCCCTTATACTAACTTTATTTCTGCTTTGTAGAACAGTGTTCTTTCTGAAGTTGGAGCATGTAATTGCTTACTGTTAAGTCAACTAACAAAACTGCATTGTGGACAACCAGGTGCATGCTATTGGAGTACTAAGGATTATCATCAGGAGCCATGAATCCATTTGTAACTGAAGACTGTGGAAACTTGACTAATACTATTTGTTTTCATATATCTGGTTGTTAAACTCTTTTTTAGGAGAGATACTTTCATCATCATTACTAATAATATTTGTTCCTTTAGTGTGTTACTTGAATGTGAAGAAAAAAAAAAGTGATTTATCTTTTGTCTAGGTAAAAATGATTTTGTTAAGTAAAAAGACTTGTTAATATTTCTTCTGGTTTTGTTTGGTTGTTTTTTTGGGGTTTTTTTTGTTTGTTTGTTTTTTGTTTTTTTTTCTCTTATTCCAGGAATATCAAGAAGCAGCAGAGAAAAATAAGGAAAAAATTTCTGTTCTTGAAAAAAGTCAAGAGAAATTGGCTCTTGAAAGCATATCTGTGAAAAAGATGTTAATACAGTTTCAGAAGGAACATTCCTCGCTCCTGGCAGCCTGTGCACTATTGGCAGGTGCCCTGTATCCTCTGTATGGCCGACTGTGTGCTATGTCTTTCCAAAGAGACCTTCTCCAGGATCAGGTGAACATTTATGAGTTAGTGAACCAGAAGATTAGGACCCTAGTGCATGCTCTCTCTGATGGTAAGGAAAACTATCAAGATGAAGTAAAACTAAAGAAAAGAAAATCGCAAGGCCTGATTTATGTATTCCGAAGAGCTGTGATTGCAGTTTTGGCAGCCAACAGACTTAAAATTTTAGCAGAGTCTTCTAGTTCCCTCTTCACCTGGACAAATGACTTAAAAGAAGGCATTGGAATTCCAGTTTGTGTAGGAGAATCCAAGGGCAAGCGTAATCTATCAAGTAAGCTAATTTTTTTCTTTGATAAACATTGTGTCAAATGACATGGTTAATGAATAACATATAGTAATAGTATTTATAATAGAGTGTCAATACAAATTTAATGACATTTTAACAAATTTAATTTCTGAATTCGTAATTTTTAGATAACTTGATAAATATAATTTCCCCTAAAAGGAAATTCTTAGTCTGTTTAGCAATGCAAGCAAAGTTGCAATTACACACATGAGCTCCCATTTTTTGATATCCTCAATATTTGCATTGTAGATTTCAGAACTAGGGGCTATTGCATCTGCTCTATGTGATAAATTTCTTGAAATGTTCCTAAGTTATTTACCACCAACGTATTTTTTTAAAAGGTATATTTTCTTCTTTTAGTAACAGCTTATAGTACTTATTTCCTACAGAAAAATGCAAAAAAGTTTGTTACTGATTCAGGCAAAATATTAGTGTAGGATTTCTGGATTTCTGGATTTTCTTTAGAGGTTATGTAGTCTTCTTGTCCCTTTCTGTTACCAAACCAGCTCGTGCATCCCCCTACAAGGAAAAATGATATCAAAAATGCTTTCCAAACTAGAAGATTCATCTGTTTTTCTGGTTTAGTGCTTGTGGAAGCATATTTAATACAGTCTAATTTGCCCTGAAAATAGTCTTTGGCTTATGTACTTTTAGCTTTAGTCAATTTCTGAAAGAGAAAGTAGTGTGACTAAGTAGTAACGTAGTCATCTAAGTTATTCAGTTATATTGGTAGCTACAATTCTGTTCCACAGGTTGTGAAGAGAAAGATCTTGACTGTGTGGAAGCACTCAGCTGGTTTGCTAGTTCGAACCTCCTTGCTGCAATAATCAGTTCTGTCACTGAATTGCAGGATATTGTTAACAAACCAGGTAATTTTAAAAGTATATTCTTGTAGTTGAAGATTAAAAAGCATGGTGACATCTTTTCCATTTTTAAGATTTATCTAAAGTATTCTGGATCAAATCTCCTGAGAGCTGTATTGATGGAACAGATTGAATTTTCTTTAATTGATGATATGATGCTTTATCCTTTTGGTGTATAAAGTCATTGGAACAGAAGGCTAGTGAGTGCTTTTAGAAAGCATATATAACATTTGGCCTGTTTGTTTGTGAGATATTAAAAATAATCTATGGCACACAAATAAATATTTGGCTAACGTGTTTTTAAAAGCTTCCAATGAAGTAACTCTTACAATGTTCCTAGTTATCTTGTTCCGCTGGTCTAATATTCAAGAAGTGTTTTCCTGGAGCTCAACCTAATATTTTTCCATAGAGAAAATCCATCAAGTGTTCCTGTGTACAGTGTTATGTAGGAACAGAAAATTGAATATGAATTGAGAGAAATGCATCAGCAGCATGGATGTGCTGAATGACTGATTAGGATACTGTAAACGGCATGATATTTTGCCAGTTGAAGTGTATGAGAATTCTGCTGGTCTCTATTTACTAGACATGTCTACACTCAACACAGGCTTGATTTTGAGAACTAGGAAGAACCAAGCTGGGAATGTTATGGCCACAGTCAGATTGGTGATTCTTTCATATCTCTATGTTAAGTAATTTCCACAGAACCTCAAGGTCTAACTGCTCATGTATTGGAATTCTGTTGCTCATGAGATCAAGTCTCCTAAGAATCTTTGGTTCAAAAAATAGTAATAAATAACTAAAAATTTGACATGAAATTTCTGGAAGTATTGAAGTAATTAGGGTCTGAAGGTGTATATTTGAAAGCTTCCACATTATCAAATTGCATTGTGTTCTATAATAATATTTTAAATAGGTCTTATATCTTCAAACTGACTTCAATGATGTTGAATTTCTTAAAAAATTGTAAATAGGCAATCTTTTCATATCTTTAAATAATGGCAGTTCTGGATTAGACTACATGTCACAGGAGAGAGTACTACAAGAAGGTACCGTCTGGTTCATCAAGATGGAACAATACAGTGTCTTAGAAAATTACATTTAAAGATGGCTAGGTTCCGGGGAACCATTTGAGGCAGCTGAAAAAAAGCAAATCCAGATTGCTGAGATGACAGTGGAACATTTGGGTTTGTACGCTCTGACTTGAGGCACCTTTCTTGATCTTTTAAATTATTTTGTTTTGACATTGATGATCATTTCCCTTCATAGTGTTTGTTAGTTTGGGTCTCATTCCAGCATGTCTTGGAATGATCTCTTTGCTTCAGTTTCATTGCAAGTTCATTACAGTATTGGAGGTTTTTTGTTTGCTTTGGGGTTTTTTGTAAGGTTAGATTTTAGGTTTGTTTGAACAAAATCTGTACTGTGATAAACCAGAGATGGTAACAGCCAATGTTTTCAATGCAAATATCGCCAACTGTTAAATATACAAAGTTTTAAAAGTACGACATGAGCATTTTACTCTTGCATAGTATGAAGTTAATCCTGCTGATTTGGTGTTCAATTTCACCAAAGGAGAATAAACAAGAACTGTTTTTTCATCTTTCAGCGTAGTAATATTTAACACATTTTTACATTTGCTTAATGTAAGACTTAATTGCTCTTTGTCGTATATCTGTATTTGTGTTAATAATTTCTTAGACACATCATGATGTACATAATTTAATGCTTTTATTCTAATTCTTTCATCCTTCATGGCAGGTACTTAGGATATATAAACTTAGTCTATTCTCCTCTCAGTTATTGTTGATACAGTTCCTTGTGGAATTGATTTATGTTTTCATTTAATCTCTCAAAGCAATTGGTAACTTACTTCAAAATATTTCTGTCTATTTATTCAAAGCTACTCTTCATAAAAACAATGGAGGATGTAAATATTTCTCCCTATCCTGAGAAAATGCCTTAAGTTGTGCAGGCTGAACTTTACTGGTTAAGGAGAGTGCTTGCTGTGAAGTGGAATGATCATTTGAATATGCTACAACACAATTGTCTGAATTATTATTTTAAATTTACTTTTGATACAGTTAAACGTGATGTTCTAGACATAGGGAAAGGGGCTGCCATGCTAGGTACTGCACATGTGGAGAAACACTGTTTTCTGACAGGCAAACAATTTCATAAGCTGAGATAGCAAGTGAAAACACTAGTGAAAGTGAAGGAACAGTAGCTCATTGAGGGTATCTTTTTTCAATCTATACCAAAAGTCATGGCAAAGGACAAGGTTTTGGCATCATTTTACACGGAAGGCCATTAAAATGTTCTAATTTTAATTATAGATTAATTTAACTAAGCATTCAACTAGTGAATGGATTCTGACTAGAGAAGAGAGAGGGTCTTTGAAGCTAAAAGACAAATATGACAGGATAATCTGTGATGAGAGTTAAATTGATGAAGGCAGATTTTTCTTTTATGTGATCAGTAATCAAGAACCAGCAAAGGAAAAGAGAAGATCTTTTGCCAAAGTAGACAGAGCATTGCAATAGCAGTTTTTTCTGGGTACAAAAAGAACATTTTTTTGTAATTGCAAAGGGTGTTTTGTTAGTTGAAGTGCAAGATAAAAATGCCTCATAAGATTTTTAACTTAAATGATGCTATCTTAGGAATGAAGAAAAGGCAGATGTACTAGATTGCTGAGGTTATGGAGAGCATGTACTAAAAAATGATACTCCAATTAAGCACTGGAATCATTGGAGTGGTGCTATTTCAAAACCAAGCAGGAAAATGGCTTTGAAAATAAAATATTTGATTTTATTGTGGAATTTTTTTGTTATTGCTCAGAGAAATCTCAACCTCACATGTAAATTATCTTATTTACAATGAGAACTGTAATAAAAATGTATCAATAATCATGTTCTGTTTGCCTTGTATCTCTGCCTTTTTCCCTCACAGTCTATAAACAGAAATTCTTTAACTTAAGCCAGAGTTATTTTTTTCTGTTTATACTCTTAAGTAAATATTTTAGTTCACTGCAGCAACAGGAGATCTGCTGTGCTACTGAATGTAAATAAGCTCTTCCATGCTTGTCATCTTACACTGATAGTATCATAAGACAAGTAATGACAGATTAAGACCTGTCTAGCAGAGGGAAAACTAAATTACAAGACTTTTATTAAGGCATAAATAAACCTATTAACTGTTATCTGGAATACCAATTAGTGGAAGGAGCACTGACAATTTTATTTATCAACATTAAACACAATTATTAATTACAGACCTGACGAATCTAGCAGTAAGCAGGACATGTTGGGTGTGCTGGGGCCTTAAGTCCATTATATGAGAAGGATGATTACCAAAATCCTGTGGGGAAATACGTAATTGTAGCTGTAAAATTTTAATTGCCTTGGAATAAGGTAAATTATATTCTCTTGTCTCAGAATATAAATAGTATGGCATTAAGGTACCAAGCCTCACTAATTTTGAACAGCAAATGATTTAGACATCTGTAGAGGGGAGGGAAGAGAAATCAGGAAACCTTCAGAAATTTGCATTGTAAATATTACAATAAAGTGATTTACCATGTGCTATCACTTTTGACATACTTGACCTGACTTCCATTTGCTTGCATCCATCTTGCATGTTTTCTGAATTACAAAATTAGAACACTAAAGAAAATATTTAGAAAGTATGGTATTGCAGAACATGATAACAACTGAACAAATAGTCTTTGACAAACAAATCCTATTCTTTAGAATGTTATCCTAACTTCCCATTCATAAATTGATAGGATAGAGTTTTCGTTCCTAAATACACCATTTGTTTTAAAGTCTTCCTCTGCGATATTCCTTTGAACTCAGTCTTCCAGTCTTTAATGGAAAATTTCTATTGAGTATCTTAAAGATGTTGTTTGTTGTGTTTTTTTCACTGAAAGAAACTGAAACCAATAACCTACTTGATGTTTCTTTTCTGTTTTGGTTTGGGTTTTGT
>VWYP01028710.1:74478-104369 GCA_013400435.1 Pycnonotus jocosus | reverse complement strand
TCACCATTACTGGACCCTTTTTCCACAGGAGTATCTCTACTCTAACAGAACCACATCTGCCACTCTAGGAGGGCTTACTTTGGACTGCTTCCAGCACCCTGACCAACAGGGAGTCAGGTTGAATTTCTGACTCTGTCAGGGTTTCTAAGATTTTTGTTTGTTTGTTTGCTTGTTTTTTTTGTACTGTTACATTTGTATTCTTAATATTACTAGTAAAGAACTGTTATTCCTATTCCCAAATCTGTGCCTGAAAGCCTCTAATTGCAAAATTATAATAATTTGAACGGGGGGGTGGTTTACATTCTCCATTCCAAGGGAAACTCCAGCTTTCACTGGCAGATACCTGTCTTCACAAACCAAGACATCTGCTTAGTAACAGTCACACTATTTGATGTTCAGATCTTCAACTCTGGCTCAGGCAAAATTAATTTTAGCTCATGTAAGTAATTTAAAATAGCCTGGCTATTTTTTTCTCCCATTCTTTGTGGTTTTTTGGATTCCTGTGAAATGAGAAGCAGAAATTATGAAATGCTTTGGTATGCAGTATTTTTTGTGTTGCTGATATTCTACAGCAACGAGATTCCTTCACAATCAGGAAATTACTTCCAGATTAAAAATACAATAGTTAGCAGTTCTCAAACTGTTATTTTTTAAAAGGAGTTGAAATCTCCTTGAAGGTTTTAGAGAACTGTATCTTGCATCAGTGAAGAAACCCAAAATTTTATAAGCATTTCCAGAAACAGACTGAGTTTTTGTATCCTCAAATGAAGTAGCTTACTTTTGTTGAACTTGTACTTGAATATTGGAATATCATACTAAGCAAAAACATCCTTATCACAGCATAGGGACATTTTGAGCCTGATATAGTGCATTTTTCCTTGATTTTGAAAGGAAAATAACATCTGCTACATCCTTAGATGGGTTTTCTGGGAATTGCCATGTTAGCTTAAAGCATTTTGGTTTCAATTAATTCATATTTCCTAGTTTTAAAAAAGAATAACAACATATCTCTTTTATCTCACAAAACTGAATGCTGTGTAACTACACAAATTTCAACTATGCGCTTGTGTAAGTGCTGCCTGAAAAACAGGTATGCTAGAAAATACAAGAGACTGTTCTTACAGCATTAAAATCTATCATAGGTTTCAGAAAAAAAAATGTTTAGATAATTTCACATCCATCACTGTAGCTGTGGCTACTTTTTGCTTTTTTCAGGTGATTAGTGTTTACAAGAGAAATCTTATGAGTCCACCAGCCTGTTTTGAATAATGGCAGTAGGATATTTTGTTTAGAAGAAGACAGGATTCTTGATACTTATATAAGGTCAATAGCACTTGCACCTATCTGGCATTCACAGTAGTTGGATTAGGACACTACAGAGTGAATTCTGCCAATTCCATTGTGATTTCATTTACTGATAATTTAGTTTGCCTCAGTTTCAATGATATTTGAGCACACAGAATTTTTAGTTCTGAACTATATATTTTCAAAAACTTACATTACAAACTTTCATTCATTTATTTTGTGCATACACAAAAGTACTTGATCTATGGTAGCATTTCCCATGTCTTTTACAGTGACAACTTGCAGTTCTCCAAATTTGTCTTCAGCTGTCAACACTTCTATTTTCTATGTAACATAAAATTTGTACAGAAACGCAAAGTGGAGTCCATGAAAATATTTGGCTCTTGTCAAGGATTATTAGAATGTAGAATTACTGTTTAATGTATTGCTAGAAAGCTGTTATGTATAAATATGCCTTACAGTCTATGCTTTATCTTATGAAGCCATATTTTGTATGTGGTTAGAACTACCTTTGCAGCAGTGCTTGTTTGCATGGACACAGCCCACCTGACATACATTTGTGCCTTTTGCATTGGGCTGTTTTCTCTTCTCTGATGATGAAGAGATGTGAAATCTTTCTTTTTGTGCTGGAACCAGTACAAGAGATCAATTTTTCATCCTTTACATGTTGTTATCTTTTCTCACTCTTCTTTTCTTTTTCAGTTTCATTATGTTAGCAAGACAAATATAGTTATATGTCATTACTTTTGAAAAGAAAGCTAAATCATATTTTAGTTGAGCTTGTTTATTTGACAAGGGAGGGAAACCTTTTTGGTTTTGTATGTTTGTTTGTTTGTTTGTTTTTTCCTTTCTGCTGAATGAAATTGTGCTGGTTTCAGCTGTGGTAGAAGTAATTTCCTTCACAGCAGCTGGTATGGTTCTGTGTTTTGGATTAGTGCTGAACACAGTATTGATAATACAGAGATGTTTTTGTTACTGCTGAGCAGGGCTTACACAGAGCCAAGGCCTTTCCCGCTTTTTGTACTGCTGTGCTGACAAGAAGGCTGGGGATGCCTGGGAGGATGGGAGGAGACACAGCCAGGACAGGTGACCCAAACTGACCAAAGGGATATTCCAGACCATGTGACATCATGCTCAGTATGTCAAGTAGGGGGAAGAAGGGACAGTTGGAGTGATGATGTTGGTCTTCCCAAGTCACAGATACCTGTGATGGTGCCCTGCTCTTTGGGGATGGCTGAACTCCTTCCTGCCCTTCCGAAGGTATGAATTATTTTTTTACTTTGCTTTGCTTGTGTGTGCAGCTTTTACTTTCCCTATTAAACTGTCGATATCTCAATCCACAAGTTCTTTATCTTTTACTCTTCTGATTCTCTCCCTAGTCGCACTGGAGGGGTGTCACTTTATGACATCACAAACGATTTGAAACATCTTAGGTTTCATTCAGTTCTGACCTTGAGGTTTATTAGGCAGGGAAAAATTTATATAGTATTTTACAAAGACACATGGATTGGTGGTTGAAAGACAAACCCTTTCAACCACATTGGTCAACCCAGAGGGACGTCAAGTGAAGATCTCTCCTTGAGAAAAGAATGCAAACATATGTAAACATCAGTCCTATATTTGCAGAAAGTTCCTGGGAAAGGAATTTTCNTCCTGGTAAAGGAATTTTCAAGTCCAAAATATGCAAGCAAGGAACCAGGGCTACATTGTGGTGGCAAGCAAGTGGCTGAATGTGACTTTAACATAAAAATTAAATCTTTGTTAATAGATTTCTATGACTTTCTCTCAAAAAAACCCCTATCAATCACATATATAACTGATGATCTTAGAACAAGAAAACTAAGATGCAATTATCTCCTGGTCTATGGTAGGATCTTCCACAAAACAAATAAAAGTTGATCACTAAACCAGCAATAAAACCCTTAAAAAAAACCTATGATTTTTTCTGTAATTGTAAGAATGAAGAGAACATGCAATAACACAGCTCTACAGAGATATTTTCAAATCAGCATGACTACACAGTTCCCTTGTAAAATCCCCTCATTTACAGAAATATTTTGTTAACATTTTACATATATATACACATAAATACACATAAGAAACTGTATGTGATGTATAAGGTATATATGTCTTGAAATTGCAGAGAATAGAATGTATATTTAGTATAAAACATAGTATAATAAAATTTAAAATCAATGAAAATTTTCACAATGGCCCAAAATACAGAGCTGGATCCAAGCCAAATTGCTGAACTTAAATTTTGAAAATGGTGTGTGTGCATGAGAAAGGTTTGAAATTATTTTTTTAAAAAATAGCTTTTATATGCGTTAAACAATAAGATAGATATACAGCAATGATTATGATAGAAATATGATCTTTCTCATATTTCACTGGCTGGATGCAAAGAGTACCAAAACCTGACACTTTATCAGATCTACTATTGAAAACCATTGGTTGATTAGATTTTTAATGAATTATCTGATAGTCCTTATTTACACTTTATTTTTGCCATACATGTGAACTAAGAGACTAGAATAATAACTTTTTAAGACCCTGTTTGAGCCTCTGAAAAGTTATATATATTTATTAGCTTTCTTCTTCATTACTGTCACATTTAAACCAATTATAGGGTTTGGATCAAAGTTAAAACTATGTTTTCCAGAAATTTCCAGAGGAACTGTGAATGGTTGAGAAGCTGAACAAATCTTTGCATAGTACATAACCTATGTTAGATATAGTTTTTAAGAAGGTATAAACAAATATGTATATGTATACACTTTGCAATATGGTGAATTTTCTTTATTCAGGGTATTCTGTTTTTCTATTTATATATAAATATTTAGACATGAAAAATTGTAACATAATAATTATCCTTAAAAGTATTATTTATCTTAACCACAAAACATGCTTTTAGAACTATAGAATTTTTAATATAGATGATATAATACTGTATGTTAAAAGACACTTGAAGTTTTTTGATGAGTTTAGTAGTTACTTCAAGGACTGCTTTCAGGAATATGAGACTGCCTCAATACTCTAGAAATAGCCTTCTCCACTTTCACTAATTTTTGATATTAGACAGAGAATAGAAACACCAAATAATTGAAAGCCAATGAAAGGAAAGGATATATAGACAGACTGTGCTAAGAAAATTTGGGAAAATTATTGTGAATAGATTCCAAGACAGAAAAGGAATAAAGCACCGAGATCTTCACCTTGCTCTAAAGGAAAGAAGAAATCCTCCTGATTTCCTCTTCTGGAAAGATGTCAGAAAACCTTCTCAACCCTGCCCAGCAAACACAGTCTCAGGAACTGCACATGGGCAGTGTTTGCATAACAGCACCCAGCAGTAGAGCAGATACTAGGAAATGCTTCATGCAGTATTTTACAATGGTTTATCAAGGATTGTCTGTGTTGGTTTGGACTGTGAATATACAATATTGGCAACTATGCTAATGAGTCAGACTAT
This sequence comes from Pycnonotus jocosus, assembly GCA_013400435.1. NCBI lineage: Eukaryota > Metazoa > Chordata > Aves > Passeriformes > Pycnonotidae > Pycnonotus > Pycnonotus jocosus. The sequence goes on along the minus strand of VWYP01028710.1, from coordinate 99,595 downwards.
AAAGCTGTTAAAACTTTAATTGGACTAAGAGTAAATTATTGGTTTTGCATGAGGCATTTTCCTGTTTGTTTGTAGCAGGACATTTGAGTTTAACATTTTACATAAACAGAAGGATATAATTTTTGTCTTCAGATAACAAAATAAATATGTTCAATTAAGGTACATTATAAAGTAAAAATAGTATACTTTCTTCTGCTGCTGTTTTTCAAAGGTATGTGTTGAATTTTAGCTACTCCCTGCCATTTACAAGGATTGCTCCATAAAACTTACTAACTCTGACTGGATGTGAGTTAGGTGAGTCTTTTAATGCTATTTGAACACCTTCAGGAAACGTACCAGCGTATGAATGCATAGAAGCAAAGAAATGTCATTTAATAAGTTTTGGAAAGATTAAATGCCAAGAATTTCATTAAGCAGACGAAGGATCCCAGAGGAACAGAAACCCATTTGTTTAAACAAAACTAGAAGGTGGACTGCCAGATTTGCCAGCTAAGCATTTGCACCTGGCTGACAATATGTTGATACAGATGGTATCTAATGCAACGTTTGGCCATCTTCTACATTGACTGGAATAAAATATTTTTCTTTGAGACATCAAGTTAATATTTTAGCTTCATTATATTTAGGATAAAACCCACAATGTTAAATAAATAAAGTGACATAAAAGATATGTCTATGCAATCCTGCCTTTACTAGAAAGCACAAAGAATCCATTCAGTCATGAAAATGCAGATATTCGACTAAGGTTATCAAAAATGACTCTTTCACATATGAGGAAAGCTTTTGTTTTCCATTATATTTATTTATTAAATGATTATAAACTAGAAAAAATCAGCAGACCTGTTTGTTTGTTTGTTTAATTTTCAAGATCTGTCTGTGATGGAGTTAATTTCTCCATAGCGTCCTGTGTGGTGCTGTGTTTATGACAATGGTAATGATAATGGTTGATAACAAACATGGTGTTTTGTCCATTGCTGAACTGTTTGTACAGCAGAAAAGGGCTTTGGTTCTTACTCTGCCTTGCCTTCTTCCCTTGCCCCTGTCCAGTGAATAGGCTGAGGGGGCAAGAAACTGGGAGGGACACAGCTGTTAAAACTGAGCCCATTTGACCAAAGGGGTAACTAACATCAGACAGCTCCACACTGGGGATCCTGCTTTTCCTCGATAACCTTTGCTCAGACACTGGCATCAGTCTGTGGGTGGCATGTGATAAGTGGTTGTCTTTGCATTTCTTTTTTTTTTTTTTTTTTCTTCTTTACTTATAAAACTGTCTTAATCTTGATACACTTTTCTTTCTTGACTTTTGCCCTTTTGATTTTCATCTCTGTCATGTTAGACTGGTCGGTACTTGGTTGACAGGGTTCAACCCACCACACTAACCAGACCTTTACATATTTGCTGTACACAAATGTGAGATTTTCATGCCATTTTTCTCTTTATGTTGTTGTTTTAATAGATTTGAAGGGTTTATTAATTTTATTTTAACTTTACTATGGTGTTCTTACCTCTAAGCTTTCTATACTTTGACACATCTTCCTGGCAGGTCAGCTCCAGGTTTATAATTGTTCCATTTTTCTGAGGCCTTCAATCCAATAGACATAATCATCTGCCATTTAGTATGCAGTTATTAACACTAAAAATTATTTCAAATTTCTGAAATGCCACCTATGTGTGGCAACAATTTAGTGGTCCTACTTCAAAGTGATTTAATTTTCCCTTCCTAATGCAGCTTCTTCCCCTGAAGTAAACCCAGTGGATGCATAAGATACAGTTCTAATTGTTTGATAACTGTTTGATATGTCAGATGTAAGATGAATCTTCTTTTGAACATTGATTCCCATGTCAACAAACAAGAATGTCAATACATTAAATCTCAGTTTTTGAATATATAAATAAAGTTACCTCATAAGTTCTCATTTTCTTTTCTAGGACTTATCCTGGTTTGACAGGTAAGACTGTGAATATTCAATTATTTTAGCAATAAAATTCTTGGCTTGGCTTATAAAGTTAGTTTTCTCTTGCCCATAAACATGATTTTGAGTAAATTAAACAGACTAGCTTAAAATACTGCTAAAGTGATTTGCACCAGGAGGTCTGCTTGTGTGACAAACATCTGAAAAACAGGCTAATAACATTTGCTCATTTTCTTATAAATTAATTTCTTCTTGATTTTGCTTCTGATTTTGGATAAAAAAATCTTGCTTCTGATAAAATGGAAAGTTTGCATTCATTCACTGAGACAAAGAGGTTCTTTGGAATCTAAAAAAGATTTTTTTCAACGGTTGGATATATTGATAAAGTCTACATACTGATGTTTTACATGTACATGTCTATTTAAATCACATCTCTTTTATATCATCCTCTTATATACTGCTGTTGTATTCCTGTGGTTTCCATCTGCCAGACTACTTTTTGAAGCCTGTTGTATTTTAAAGCAATGAAATACACTATCAAAATTAATCCAGATCCTTCTCAGCATAATTCAGAAAACCGGGTAAGGAGTGGGAAGATACATGAACTACCCCCTTCAGATGTATCAAGTACTATTTGTATGGAACTAATGAGCTAGCTAAATACATTAGTCATTATAAATCTGAAGAGAAACCTTGAAGACATATTCAGTATTTATATTTATTTCATGATATTTCAGAAGCTGACAAACAGTTGAGTTACAATTGGAAAGAAAATTGGCAGAAAGCTGGGAGCACTTCAAAGAACTTCTGCACTCAGAGAAGCTATAGTAGGAAGAATTAAAGTTTTATTTTCAATTTCTTTACAAAAGAGGTTTATACAGAAGGAAATATCTGTGTAGCAGAAGTATATCTCCTCTCTGAACACAGTCAGTACAGCAGCTGGTTCAGGAATCATCCTTCTATTTCAGTGCATGCATTTTTTGGAATGTGGGGGTTAACTACTACTTTTGAAATAGACCAAGTATGGTTTTAACTATCTTGTTTTGGAGCACTTACCTTCTTTATTTCCACTTTTTTTTTTTTTAATGAAAAAAATAGACATGGCCAGACAAGAAAGAAATTGAGTTCCCTACTCACCCCTCCTCTCCTCAGTTAACAGTAGAAAGCCATTTACCTTGTGTTTGTAAGTCTCTGCATAGTGTAGTCCTTTTACACAAACTACATTTTCTCATGTTGTCACGGGTAAAACATTTTTACTCGAAAAGCAAACTGCATCTGTTAAGTGTGGATACATGATATAAAGCTCTGTTACTTTTCAATAATTGTTTGAAAGGTTCCATGAGACTTGATAAAGACAGACCAAGATGAGGTTAATTGCAAAGGAAAAATTTCTGTGCTAATATAAATTTGAACATGTACAAAGATTTCCATGGAGTTCAATTCTCCACTGAAATTTTACTTACACATGGCAATTCTACACAGAAGAGAAATTGATGTCTAAGCTAAAATCTAAACACAAGAGAATTTTAAAAACTCAGCAAAAGGCAAATCATTTAGTAGCATTTAATTCTCAACATGGCTCAGGCTAGAGACTGTTCCCAAGGCAGGTCAGTTGTGATAATCTTGTTTTAGAGGGTAAGAGAATTCAATAGTATGGATAAGGTCTATTCTGTGTTCTTTTCTAGATGGATTTTTTCATTAATTTTGAGTAAAGTTTTTATTGTTCACCCATAATGAAAATTAAACCTGTCTGGCTTTATGGTTTGTTGCGAGTTTTGCGCGATCAGCTGGAGTCCCAGTCTGTATTATGATTTTGCTAAGATCTTTTGATCTTAAAGATTTCTCAACTGTGCCATTAAAAGCAGTTTTCAATGTGTGCTTAGAATACAGTCTCAGATTTTTTGGTGTGATGCATAAAACAATGGGCTTCTGTTTTTATTAAGATGGTAATTATAGAATACACTGCCTTTTCATTCCTCCGAAACAAAATTTATCTCTTTAACACAGTCTAATATTAACTTTATTCTTTCCATGTTTAGTATTGCCCATGTCTATTTGCATGGTAACAATCACTCTTACTCATACAGTATCAACAATGAAACATAAACTTTCATGCAAATTTGCTATACTCATTCAAAATGTTCCTGACTAAAAGGGCTTATTAGGAATAAATCAATTATTTTTTATATTTTAACATGAAAAAAATTTAAAGAGCAATACAAAGCAACCTGGCATGAGCATCTGCTGAAAAACACTCTATGTAAAGTTTAAAGACCAGTTACCTTAGAGATCTGTAACAGCCATCCTGCACAAGTGTTTGGCACATAAACTTAATTCATAACATGTCTAGAACCCACCTAGACTTGTAGCTATGAGAATATGTCATAGGAAACATTCCTGGTTTGAGAATTTTTCCCTATTTTTTGAATGGCAAATCAACAAGATTTGGCAAGAAACTAAAAAACTAATGGTAATTTGGAAAAAAAAATAGGAAATAGGCAAAAAGGGCCAGCTGTGTCTTGGAGTGCATCAGTGAGAGCATTGCCAGCTGGTCAAGGGGGGTGATTGTCCCACTCTACACTGCAGTGGTGCGGCCCGAGTCAAGTTCTGTGTGCAGTTTTAAGTACTTTGCTATAAGAAGGACTTATTAGAAGATATTGAAGTGTGTCCAGAGCAGGATGACTGAGATGGTGAAAGGTCTCAAGGGCAAGACTTAGAAGGAGTGGCTGAGGTCCCTTGACTTGCTCAGCATAGAGAAGAGAAGGCTGAGGGATGACCTCACTGCAGTCTATATCTTCTTTAACGGTGTCAGCAGAGGGTAGGCATTGATCTCCTCCCTCTGGTAATCAGCAATTGGACACAAGTAAATGAAAACCAGCTGCATGAAGGAAGGTTCACACCAGCCATTAGGAAAAGCTTCTTCACTGAGAGAATAGTAAGTCACTGGAATATGTCCTCCAGTGGAGCAGTTGCATCATCCAGCCTGTCAGAGTTCAGGGAGCATCCAGACAATGCTCTCAGTCATGTGCTTTAATTTTAGGTAGTCCTGCTACCCAATATCTGCATTTGATTCCATCAGAACTCAAGAACTTATAATTGCATACAGTTTTATGTATGATATGGATATGAATGATGTGGATATCTATGCTAATGAAGTGTTACTTATAAAATATTTTATAGAATAGAAAAATGAAAAAAAATAAAAAGTTTGATTATAGCATACTTGGACTTCTTCCCCTTCCTTTGTTTGCTAAATCTATTTGAAGGATACTAGAAGTACAGCTCTTTCACATAAGTGCATTCAGGCATGAAATAGAATCATGCATTTTTAAGTAAATTACTTTCTAACAAATTTATTTCAGAATATGCACATAATTAGAGTCACAGCTCTGCATAGTAGTCAGTCAGTATTATATCACTATTTGCCAACCACCACTTTGTAAACAAGATGTGCCATCCCAGGATGTGCATTCCATTTTAAAATTTTACTAGTGCTCTCTCAGAGATAAGAGGTATTTCAAACCAAGACAGTTTATTGACTAACCTGACGTCAGACTTTGATCAAAGAATCCTGTTGACAGTAGGAAGTTTTATTTCCATGTAGCCTGGTTAAAATAATAGAATTTTAGAAACAATTGGAATTGTGTCATTGCATATCAGATAAGATGCTGCATTTGTCTTTTTACTGTGATGTGAACTTATCAAGACTTCAGTGTATTTTTTTTCCTGAAGATCTGTTACACAGCAGATGGGATGTCTAACATCCTTTTCTATTTGAAACATGCAAGCTCTAATAAACAAGAGAGTTTAGAATGTTAAACCAGCCAGCCATACGAAATATGTCACACAGTTTGCTGTCAACCTAATTAATTAGATAGCATCATTTGTTGTCCCCAATGAACTCTGATGAGCTCAATGACTGATAATAGCCTCATTGTTTTGAGGGATTTTCTTTTAATTTTATCCACTTTGATTTAAGAAAGCGTGTTTAAAGAGGGAAAAAAAAATCCTACCACTATGAAGGGTTATTCAGAAATATATACTTGTGACTTATTAATATGAGCAAACATTTGGCCTCTTACTAAGGTCATTTTAATTTAAAATCTTCCAGAGTAATGTTTCTTGAATAATTACTATTTCAGTAATTATCTTGCACTTTCATAACATAATTCTGGACATGTTTTGTAATAGAGTTCTTGCCCTTCAGACTGTAGAAAGACTCAATAAAATTATGTGAACGCCACTTATAATACAGGACAAACAAAATCATATGGTTAACATAACATACAGGTCTTCAAATCAATCTTAAATAAGGCTATTTCCACTCAGGAAACACAATTATTTGCTTTCCTTGTTATTTTCATGTTCAGATTTGCACTAGAACAAATAATTTGATGAACTTTACGAAGTTCCACCTCACTGCAGCACCTCTCTGCCCCACAGTTTCATTTCCAGCCATACCACTGGTCCTTAAAGAGACAATTACAACCTTGGGCACAGATAGTTGAGGAACACAATAACATTTTAGGTTACCCAGGATACTATGAAGAAAATTAAAAGCTGGTCAAAGAAAAATCTGTAGGTAGTGAATGTCATAATTGGACTTTATTACTGCAAATTACAGTTTTGCTATTGTTTGTGGTAAATATATTTCAATGAAGTAAAGTATTAAATTACTCAGTGGAAGAAGAGACATAAAATGAAATTAGCTGATCCTGAAAAAGTACATGTCCACAAATGAAGATGATTCCTATGAAATACATATGCTGTTTCTGAATTTCTAGGTGCTTAGGCTTTATTATTTGGATTATGTGTTATTTTTGTCTGCACTCCTGCCATATCACCATTTTATTAGTTTTGTATTGATAGATCAAAAAAAATGCAGCTAAGTTAAATTTACAAGTTTGCATGGCTTTTAACTAATACACATTCTGGTGCACTTCTGAATGTTGACATGCAAAGAGTGTTGCATAAACAATCAAATACTCTCAAAAGAGTGAAACCAATTGGTATCCTCTTTGATAATATTGTTTACATTGACAGCAGGAAATACAATGAAAGAGGGCAAGGACACATACCTTTCTGAAGGAAGCAGCATTTAGTTACACTTTAATGACTTTAATGGCTTTAGTGACTCTCCTCTATGCAGAGTTCAGTCTTACACTGGTAAGAGAAATGCTTTTTTCTGCAGGCCTTATCTAACTGGTATTTCAGTTTTCTCTTTTCTTTTTTTTTTTTTTTTTCAGACTGAAGAAGCACAGGGGTCTTTTTGCCTTTTCTACAGGAGGCATTTCATTTCCCAGACACACAGTTATCCTTCTAGGTGCACTTATTCATCTATGTATATTTATGGGATCACCTAGCAAAAACTTTATAAAGGGATCAATCTAAAGGTATATATACTTTTAACAAATTTCTCTTCAAACTCTTTTCTTTTTGCATAACTTTTTTTGAAAGCTTGTTTTTTTAATTATAATTAATGACCAGAATATCTCCTTCTTTTTCCTTTGCTTAGACTGTTTTTTGAAGAGTGATTTAAAGTTCACAACTTTCATTCTGTGTCCTTATGGTCTCCCTGATTTTTTTTGGGACAGTTGGTGGTCTGTCACCATGTTCAGTGAAAATATAGCTCCAAAAGCACATGCATCCCATCTAATAATAGTAAAAATAACTATAAAGATTTTAAAGTACTAATAATACAATTAATTTTTTTGATTCAATGTATTTCTAAACCTCTAACACTATTTGTTCGTTAGTCTAATAAAATATGAATGAAATTTCAGTGGCAATTTGTGCACTTTTATTCTAGCCTTTTCCACAATATTTTCTATAAAGTGTGTGCCTGAATTGCACATAATTTTAAACAATGTACTCTTCTTCACCTTCTGTTTTTTCCCTTTTTCATCTTTTTCTTCTTATACTATTTGAACAAATTTACCTTGGGTGCTACTTCTTTTTAAGTCTATAGCTGCTTGTTCAGAGAGTAAAATGCACCTATGGCCTTTATTAAATAACTTTAGTGAATGATTAGGCCATGTTTAAGAGCTATAGAATAAGATTAAATGCATTTCACTCCATTATAATTTCTCCTTTGTGTCAGACAGGAACGCTGATGTTGATAATTTCTTAATTTCATGAAGAATCACGCGGCTTTTCTGGTCTTTAAGCATTACAAAAATGTTAGAATAAAATAAGCAGAACTTAAATATGATTTTTTTTTCAAAGAATAATTGTACAGCCAGGGTACAGTTTAAGTCTTGGGTTAAGAGTTATGAGATATACTTCAAAACACTAGAAACTCCTCAGATGTTTTTTGTGAAAAGTTTAAATAAACGTTGGTTTGATAGAAGAATGGCTTCTCTGTGGTCAGAGAAGGAGTTTCTTTAACATTCACTATAATATACAGAGTAAGATGTATTAAAAAAAAAGAAATTGATTAAGGGGGGGTTTTTTCAGCTTTCCATCCTTAATGAAGCGGATGTTGCAAAAATACTGTAAATATTTTAGCTGTTCTAAAAAATCAACTCATGTACAATGTAAGGTTTTTATTTAATTTAAAACTTCTTGATATGAACATTTTTGTATTGCAAGCAAACATTTGCTATGAGCTAGAATGAAGAAAGATGGAAAGGTTTTTCTTCACAAATAAAAATATAGTCTACCTTTGAAATCTCTAGTGAATATTTTTGGATTTATGCTTGTAATTTTGGATACAGGACTGAAACTATTTATTCAGTTTCTTTGCATTTCCAGTTTACCAAAATCTTAATTTACCTAAATCTTAAGTATGGACTTCTGTTAAAGCAGTGACCGGATGCTAGGTAGCAAGATACCACAAAAAACATGTTGCAGAGAGAGACAGGATCAAGGAGAAACACTTGTTAAGTGATTTTTGCAATTCTGGCTACCAGCATAACCTGGATGAAGAGTTATGGTCAGCCTAGTCAGGCCTCTCTGACCTCCACGCATCACATCTCTCAGTGCCAATCACATCTTTACTTTAAACAGGGAAGAAAAAATATAAAAATCACATAATATGAGTGAGTACATAAAAAAGTATGCCTCTTTTTCTGTAGTAAATATATCTGGGCAAATAAAAGGTGACTTTTTTGATACCTCAATTACCTCTACCTCCCATAAAATCAGTTTTGATTTTATGAAAATAATAATATTTTAATACTTTTTTGGGGGTAGGATTCCATTCATGAACATGTGAGATTTTAGGTGTTTTAAGGCTTGTGTTGTTGTTTTTTGGGGTGTTTTTTCTTTTCTTTAAATGAAAGAGCCAGTCTCTTTTCTAAGTAACAAGTGTTAGGTCAAGAGGATATGGTCTCAAATAGTGCCAGGGGAGGTTTAGACTGGATATTAGGAAAAGTGTCTTCCCTGAGAGGGTTGTTAAGGATGGGAAGGATTTTTCAAGGAAGTGGTTGAGTCAATCTCCTTGGAAGTATTTAAAAGACGAGTAGCTGTGACACTTAGGTATGGTTTAGTGGTGGATTTAGCAATGCCACATTTATGATTTGACTTGAAGATCTTAGATGTCTTTTCCAACATAAATGATCCTATGATTCTATTAACCTTGAATTCTTGGTAAAAATTCAGTGAGGACACTGGTTTGCACTTAATCTAATTGGCAGCAGTGAGGACACGATAGCTGTGCTTTTAAAGCCTTGAAGTTCTGAGCGGACTGGATGCTGCTTGCTCAGTGGATACTCTGTAAAATGCAGGATGAGAGAACCTGAAAGTGGCAGCGACTGCTGTGTTTTAGGGTGACTTCAATAGTTGGTGTTTGATAGGCAGGCTTTATATACCAGATGCATCTTTGGAAACTGGAATAACAGGGGACCTAGTTTGTGTGACTTCTCTTTGATATAAATGCTGAATCCAAGTAGAAAAAATTTCTGTGAATTAATGGATTTGATGTTCAGGATTAAGTCAAGATGGAGGCAAATTCCAAGCTTGAAAGTGTTCTGCAAACCAGTTTGTGGAAAACATAGATAAATGTTTTCTAGTAAAAGGAAATTAAAAACCACCAACAAAAAAGCCACCAACCCATTTCCCCCCAGCTAACTGAAACTGAAAGAAAACCAGAACAAAATTCCTTGCTTGCATTTTTTTCTCTTATTTTTTCTATTATTTTCTAACATATATGTGTTTAGAGAACACATCACTATCTCATACATTTCATGAAACTTTTAAGGTTCTCTCCAGGAGTTTGGAATACATTTTTCAGTCATTGCAGCAACATTTGAAATAGTGCTTTATCACTGGTGCTTTTTTTTTTCTTTCTTTTTTTTTTTTTCGTAAACACTAGACACACAGTTAAATCTCTTTCTAAATCCAGGAAGAAAAAAAAAAGAATAAAGTGTTTTTTCTGTCTTTGAAAATTCAGGTCAAAGTTTCCTGACACATAGATTTTCTTGAAGGATATATAGTTAAGATCAATATAGTGTCATTAAAAAAATACATTTCTGCTGAGTCATCTGAAAGAGGCTTAGGAGTCTTTGTTTTTAGCAAACACAATTACACAGTCTGTATATACTCAGTGATCTGTGAAGGTTAATATCTGTCCATTAAAGTGATGTCTTGGGTTTCTTTTGTCTATTCAACTACATGTTAACAGGAATTTTCAAATATAATTGAATTCTTCACCTTATTATAAACTAATACTCACTATAAACTTTTACTTGTGGGTCAATGGGTGGATACCTTATGATTTTTATAAGCTACTTCAGCTTACTTTGGATTTGTGTCCTTATATCACAAATCTTCACAGTTTAATCCCTTCGGGGGCAGTTTTCAAAAATGTTTTCTTTTTCTTAACAGCTATGACATTTTTGTAAATGGCTACATACTAGCTGTCTGTCTGGATATTCAGATAATACCACCTTATTTAAACAAAGCAGAAAAACTCAAAATATACATATATGTAAATACATACACACATGTGTCCATACATGTGTATGTGTACATGTATGTGTGTGTAATAAAATATATTTTGTATCTATATTTGATATAGATACATTGAGCAATAACATACAATTATTATTTTTTCAAGGATCAATTCCTCTCCTGATTTTTCCATATGCTTCTACCTATACAACCTAGAAATGAAATTCAGGAAAAAAACCCATGCAAATCAACACTATAACACCTCCCTCCCTCCCTCCCCTAAAAATAAAATAAGCCCAAATTAAAAAAAAAAGGTGCCTAAACTCTTCTACTTGGAATTAATTTGCATTACAGGGACAAATAATTATTATTTCAGATATCTGAAAAGACAACTTCCTATAGCAAACTGATGCTTTTCCCCCCTTCTCTCTAAAGAGTGCATTATGTGAAAAAACATGGTTTTTAATAATCGGAAACTGTTGTTACTATAATTTAGATGATGTAGGAAAAGTGCTGTTCTAAAGAATTCTTGGAGGAACACTACCATTGCTATTGAAAAATGCATGGCTTAGAATGTGTTATGAACAATTTATTAATTTACCTCCCTTTTAGGGATATTAAAGCTAACTGACATACCAGTATTATCATAAAGACAAAAAGATATTCCCTGCACAAAACTGAAAAGTGCTGTTAGAAGAATATTTCTTCAAGCTGCATGAAGTAGTAGTGGCTCTGCTACTATGAAAGAAAGGGAATTAAAAAAAAGAAATAACCCAAAAAAATTCATAAACTTTGTACAAAGAAAAGATTCAAAGCTTCTTTCTACAACAGAGAAACTTGTAAAAAAAAAAAAAAAACCAACAAAATCAGTGTGAAGGTATAATGCTGTGAAAAATTGTAGTATATTTTTTACATGCACTACTCAAATTTAATTATTTTGCAAATTTTAGTACAATTTAATAGGATTAGCTTTGTTCTTATACCACTGTAGGGCCATTATCATCAACTGAAAGAAAAACATGTTTCTTTTGTCACTAAATACATGTAATGCAAATAAGTTATCATCTTATTTTAATATTGACTCTTTAGTTAGGCTGTAGAGTGGCTGTCATATCCCAAAGGCATTATTTGATGTGCAGTCCATTAATCTTTATTGAGTAGAAACCATGGTCAGTCTTGGGTCAGCTTGGGATGTTTGCATGAGAACAAGCTGTGTAAAACAAGAGAGACCTATCTTCAACACCAGAATATTTTTTGATGGGAGGCCGTATTTACTATTCCAGCAATCAAGAAAAGTCTTTTATCTGAATGTGTGATTTGCTACAGGGAATAAGTGGAAGTAATCACTTAACAGACCAAACTGATGGTGAATTCTTGGTCATTTTTATATCAAGGAGGTTCTTGGCATTGAGTTTAGCATTTCAGTATTTTTCAAATCTGGTAGAAAGGTGCAATAGTCAGAGACAGCACCATTAAAGTAAGAGAAGGAAACATTTGGGTCCTACATAAAATCTAACACAAACTCCAAGGAATAACTGAGCTGAAGAATATTCTCTCAATAGAAAGTGAAACATTCATGACCTGGATTTTTAAAATCTAGGCTTGACTGGTTATATTTATTATACAGATAGTGACTCATATTGGCAAGGAGAAAGACAGATGACTTTTATAGATCCTGTTCAGCTTTAATATCTATTAAAGCATGGATGCATTCCAGGAATGAACTGACCAGGTTCAGGGAAGTTCAATAGCTCCCAACATGGAAGCATCTGCCTGCCTTGCTACTTCAATTCAAACTAATTTGTAAATCTGTTCTTCACAAAGCTGCTGATTAAATGAGGGAAGCCACACACGCTTTTTTTTTTCTGAAAGAAATCTGACCAAAAAAAGTGAAAAAATAGGTGCAGAGGCACATAATGAAATTAAAGTATTAGGAGTACTGCAGTGCCAGCATGTTTTTCATCTGCTCCTCATGTACACATGCAGCTTTTTGCTAATACAGTCACTAGAAGGAAGGGAGACCTTGTATATTAAAATAGAACCTTTCTTTGTCAAACAAATTGTTAATGAGATTTCCAACCAGGTTTTTTAAGGCTTGTGTGTTTTCATTTGTTAAAAGCAGTTCTGGAACAGGCATGCTAGCATTAGTGGAGATTAGTCTCCAATATTTAGTAAAATGGGCTGGGTTAAAATGAATGAACAAGTCTTGGAAACTGTCCCAAAGACCTTTTACCTTTAAAAGGCTAAATAACGATGAAAATTAGGTGTCAAATAAATTCTAGGTAAGCAAAATCTAGGTAAAATTACAAGGTGGCCTACTTTTTATTAAAGATTTTTTTAGATAGTGGTAAAAGGGATTATAGAAGGGTGTAAATGAAAATAGTCTGATTTGTTTATGTGAACTCTGGAAATACTTTTCCTTCCATAAGCAATTAAATAGCAGAGGATCCCTGTGATTCCCCCTTTACTCAGCTTTCATGAGACCCCACCTGGAGTACTGCGTACGGTTCTGGTGCTCCGACATGAAAAGGGAATAGAACTGTTGGAGCAAATCCAGAGGGAAACCATGAGGTTGAGAAGGGAAGCAGAGCACCTCCCCTATGAAGGCAGGCTGAAAAAGTTGGGGCTGTTCAACCTGGAGAAGAGCAGTGGATCCCTCATAACAACATCCCAGTATCTGAAGGGAGCCTAGAGAGAGCAACTCTTCCTCAGAAACTGTAGTGATAGGTCAAGGAATAATGGGTTCAAACTGAAGGAAGGGAAATTCAGTTCAGTTGTATGGGACAAATTATTCACTCTGAGACTGGTGAGACACTGTAATATGTTGCCCAGAGAAGTTATGAATGCCCCATCCCTGACAGTGTTAAAGGCCAGGTTGGATGGGGCTTTGAGCAACTTGGTGCAGTGGAAGGTGCCCCTGCCCATGATAAGGTGGGTGGAAATAGATGATTTTCAAGGTTCTTTCCAACCCAAACCGTTCTATGATTCTGTGATTTTATATTGTAAATGCATTGGAAAAAGTTCCTTGTACAGCATTCCAAAATTTGAACTTGTATTTTTTTGTAAAGACCTGCCTTTCCACTTTGCTTTTTAATATTGGAGGCTTCTTCGAAAAGAATGATACGTATTTAAAAAAAAAAAAAAATCTTAACAAGAAAACCGGTGTATTATTTCTTTGGTCTTCCTTAGAGAAAAAACTCAGTGTTCCATTTAATGAATACCTTTTTTTTCCTTTAAATTGTGCTCCTTATTAAAACAGACTGAAAAGTACTGATTACATGAATTACATTAAAAAGTAGGGTAATATTTAGAGTTAAAATTACAGTGACTGATATATTTTAAATGGTGATCACCTACCTGCATGCATAGTTAGGTCACAAACTGTCAAAAGGAAGGTCACACCAGTTGAAAAGTATAACACAAAGCATGGGAAATATCAGTGTTATACAACCATAAATATGGGTGATTTTCAGATTTTTAAATTATAAACTCTTGCATCCATAATTAAATTATGAGGGAANTACAAACTTGAATTACATGAACTGATAAAAACCCACCACCACATAAAATGTCAAAACACCTGTAAATACTGTCCAGAGCACTCCTTATAATGGAGTACAGAACTTTGGATACAGTTTTGAATCTCAGCCACCATCTACCAAACCAGTAAAAACTGTCCACCCTCACCTTTCAATAATCCCTGATGCAGTTATCAATGTGATTTCTGGTGTGTGTACTGCTCCAGGACTTCTGCAAAGTCATGCCACCCGTTGATTTTGATCAATTACAGTATCCACTAATACTTATATTTATGTATATTATATATAAATGTTGAAGAATAACAATTACCTATTGTACTTATTGATGTCACTTTCATTCTAGTCCACAAAGTGGGAATTTTACTGATGACTTGAATGAGGCTAAATGATTTGATGCAGTGAAAAAACAGCTCTCTTTTAACAAGCTGCCAGACCAGAGCAGAGCAATGTTACCTGATGATATTTGTGCTGTTTGCTCTATTTTACTTTACAATAGGTATGCTTAGTGACTTTCACATACAGCTAAGGAAGATTACTTCCTACATTTCAGCAAAGGAATAATGCTTTTTAACAATCTGTTGATCACACTGTAGGTGATATAGAAAAGAATAGACAGTCTGCTTGCTTTAGGATCACCATAGAAAAGAAAAAGTTTCATTTCTGACACAATATAATTTTACAGAGACCCTAAAATATATGTCTGACAGTGAAATAAAAATGAAAGGTGAGTTTAAATCTTTGATCTGATAGAAATGTTAACAGAATTGAGAAATGTGGGGCTTCTAAATCTGCTAACAGGTTTATACTTTCCTGCATGTTATCAGCACCATATTGAGGTAGTGTTCCTTGAAGAGCCAGGAGAAAAGGTAGTCTTGACTCCCTTCAGTCCTGAAAAATTCAGCACTGAGGATTAGCACATCAGAGAGTCAACCAAAAAGCCTGGACTGGAAAAAAAATAGAGGAGGAATCAAACAGCTAGGCTTTCATGAATTTGTTTTTCTTTGATTCCTGTAATGGATATCAGCTTTTGGATTTACCATCTGAGTTATCTTGCTGACTGCTGTCACACAGTTTTTGAGAAAGTAATTTTTTTAATGGGGTGAAAAAAAATGAGTTAGCTCTGGCCTCTTCCAGGAAAATGAGAACTCCAAACGTTAGTGTAGAGGTCAGTAACTTCTGGCAGCAGGAACAGAGAACAACACAACAAGTAATAATTTGGACAGTAAGATACCTTCCTTTTCATGACTATGACGGAAAGATGACACACTTTAATCTCAGTCTGGGTTTTTCTGTTTATGTTGATATTGGTAAAATTAACAGCAGATTTTGTGAAGGAGGGATTAAAGTAATTGAGGTAAACACAACCAAAACAGGGCAAAACCCCATTTTAGGCATTATTACAACTTCATAAATTAGTAGTGACTGCTGTGATCAGCTCCAAACATGAAAATCAAAATATAAATATGACTTATGCCATTACACAAGTATAAACCTATAGTTAAAGTTGTAGATCATAATAAGTAGCAAGAGCATACTTGCTATCAATACAAGAAAAAAATCAGAAGCATAGCAGAAATAGTAAAAAATACTTTACACAATT
The DNA here is from genome assembly GCA_013400435.1 of Pycnonotus jocosus. Lineage (NCBI taxonomy): Eukaryota > Metazoa > Chordata > Aves > Passeriformes > Pycnonotidae > Pycnonotus > Pycnonotus jocosus. The sequence goes on along the minus strand of VWYP01028710.1, from coordinate 83,651 downwards.
ATCAGACACAGCCTCAGTGTACTTCTAGTTACTAGAGTTGAATTCATTATATGGGATTTTTTTCCCACCACATTACAAAAGTTCTGCTCGGAACATACTTTCTTAGTTGCACTTTTCACCTCTAGATAACCTCCACAGCCCCCTACTTTAACAGTATCTTTCTTCAAAGATTCTTCACACTGCTTATGCCACTATCAGAATTTTAATGTGAATTTCTGAGTATATGGAGTGTTATGAAGCATTAACACTTAAACCCACTGCTAATCCCCACATGGCTTGCTTTATTCTTTTAGATCTGTATATTGTATGAGCTACAGAGAACAATAAAACTGAGCAAGTACCTTGGAGAGAGAGCAAGAGTCTGTATATGAAACAGGCTAAGTAATTATAGGGGTACTATAGAATGATAGTCAAGGCTGTTTTAAATATAGAATATTTTCGATCAGATGATTAGCTGTAGTTAAAAAGTGTTTGGTGTCAAAGTTTGTCTTGAGTCCTTTTGTTACCCAGGGGTTAATTTGGATACAAAATGAATATCAAGTTTGCTTCAAGAAGCAAAAATATGAGGTTTTCAACGCATTCACATGCAATTTTGAATTCGTAACACAGTGAAAAGGGTTTTAATAGCAAATGTTGTTTGCTATGTTGTAACTCCAATTCAGCCTCATGTTTATTCAGTGCAGTAAGAAAAAAATAATTTAAAAGCTTTTCATTCATAATACACACAGAAACTTAATATTGCTTTTCTAAAATGAAAAATAAATCCATTAATAATTCAAATCTAATGTGGGAAATCAAATTGCAGTCTGTTGAGGTTATTCACACAGAAATAGCATATTTCTCTCTCTCTCTCTCTCTTTTTTTTTTTGTTCTTTTCTGTCTGTTCTGATATGCATATCTTCAGATTTTGTGATACAACCAGAAAATGGCATAGCAGGTTTTCATACACCCTTTGTCTTAAAGTCATCATTTTTTTTAAACATTGTGGCTACAGATGACATCACTAAAAAGAAATAAACAGCTGCATGATATATAAATGCATTAAGAGCAAAACAACACAGAACCCATCTCCCATTATTGTCAGATTCTGAGTTTACATTATAATTCAGACAAATCCAAATCCAGTGATACAAATGTAGCTGAATTTCTTCAGAGTAGAGTGTGAAAATGTTGGTTTATATAACTTTTGGTACCAATGCGTAAATTAGCACACATTGTGCATATAAATCTATATCCTGATGTGTTTCATAATGCACTCTTAAGATTTTCAGTGCTCTTGAATGGTGGGGAGTTAGCTTGCTCAAATGAAAAAGCATGATTGATTCAGCTTTGTGCAAAAGAAGTACCTGCAGAAATACATATAAAAAACTGTACAAACAAATAGGCACTGCCTTCAATAAACAGTGTACTTTAATAGTGGACATCTGTCTTATTATCTTAGTTTTAAAGAAAAAGAAACAAAATAATGTACATAAGTCTTGCAATTCCTGGAAGAAGGAGCGCCTTGGTTTAATGACGGTAAGCAGAATTTGATTAAAACACAAAACAAACAACAACAAAGCCACGAGAAATTTAGCCAGTAAGGTAAAAAGGACATTTATAGAAAAGAAGCACTTTTAAATGGATAATCAAAGGAAATTTGAAAGAAAACACATTACATAGAAAAGCTGGCTTTATTGCAGTCTATTAGACATTTTCCTTTCTACATTTGCTAGTGCTTGACAAGTAATCAAGTCAGACTAGTTCTATTTAAAATGGTTATGTTGCAGAGAGAAGCAAATAGTTTTAAATATGTACATGTACACTTCAGAGCAGAAATATAAGGACCAACATAAACTGCAAAAGACCTTATAACAATATATATCTCAAAAAATAATGCAGAGAGCAGATGAGACCAAGAAAAACAAATTAATGTGCCTAGAGCTTCTTTGTAGATCAGTACTGAGCACACAGGCTCACAGTGAGCTCTCCCTTTTGAATATAAAGTATAACAGATAAGTGAAGAAAAAAGCTCTAAGCAAATTATATAAAAATAATTTACATGAGCAGTTTAAATGAGCTTTTGACAAGAAATAAAACCAAAGGAAGATGAAGTTAACTTACAGTAAGGTCATAGAATCCCAGGCAAGAAGTTAGATAACATAAGATATTCCCCTGCCACCAATGAGAGACACAACTTGTTATAAGTATTTTTAAAGGATGCAAAAGTTTAGTTAAGTTAAACCTCAGGCTAGAAATTAAGAAGGAGAAATTCTATTTTAAAAGGATATTTATGTGTATCTTAAGCTCTTACACTTGAGGTTTGGTGTTATACATGGAATAACACAGAATCTTGTTTATTTAATATTTCTAAACAAAAAGTTATTTTACAGACTACAAGAAAAGAAATTGAAACTTCCAATATGAGGAAAGATTTCATTTTAAAAAATGAAATGTTGAAGATGGAAAAACAGTCAAGTCATATTTCAGTTTTTAAAAAAGTACAATGCTATGATATATTGCATATGAACTAGTTTATTTTATACTAGGTTATTTTAAAAGTTATTTTAATCTTGATTTCATAAACTTCTTCAGAGACTGCAGAAGTCTTTCAGAAGTCTAGATAGTTTGGCTTTTTCCACAGATACTTCAATTGGATTTTAAACACCAACTCAAAATTTTGTTACAGTTCCTTAATATGTTCCTAGCATGTTTTTCCAAGGAAAAGTAAAGAGAGTTCCCATCTCCCTGTAAGGCCTTTTATTTGACAGGAAATTATTTGCTATGAGTCAAACATCTGCAGTCCACATCCACACGTTTTAGCACTAACATGTCTCATCTGTACTATGGGATTAGATCCTGCATACCTACAAAAAGACAAATATATATGCTGTCTTTCATAGAATTTCTTCTGCAACAACTCATAAATAGATCGTTTTTCTTCTACAGAATTTCCTTTTTTGCCCTTGCAAACACTTACAGTAATTCAACCACTACAGTGCCACCATCCCTTCTCTGACTGGGCTCCCTTATGCACAGCTGAATGTATAGAACAGTTGACAGCAGAACAGTGATATAGAACAGTGATAACCAGTTAGCTAGTTGTTGTTTCAAGACTCATATACCTTCCTTTTCTTTCTCCTCCTTCCAAGACACACCTCCAACATCACCAACTTACTTAGCCACCGGCTCATATTAAGGAAGTGTGAGGACTCTCTGTAAGTTCTCACCTGGAATCCTGCTCGGATCCAGTGGGTGAAGCTCTTTAACTTGTGTGCAACACAGTACTGCAGTACTGATTGCAGTGTAGTTAAGTGGTTCAGTGCAGAATTACAAAAGTAATTACAAAAAATCTCAGCTTCAAACTTCCCTGCTGCTGTGATATGCTGTCTTCTTCCTACACACTGGTATTTCCTAAGCAATTCACAGTCATATGTAAGCAAAAATGCTCCTGGTTGAATCTCAAGTCTTTAATTGGGTTGTTGAAGTGCAGACAGCTCAAGTTTCAAGTAACTATTTTTTATAATTTTGGCATCTGTTGTAGAGATATCTGTCTGCAAAGAATGTTAAAGACAATCCTGTCAGGATCTATGTATAGTTCATTCACACAATCACAGTTATCTTCTCTTTTATAACTGTAATTACTTTTGTTCATTTAATGAATTTTTAAAAAGCAGCTGAAATTTTGTAAGCTTGAAATGAGATTCAACTTGTGAATTGGAATTTGGGTCTACATTCTCAATTTAAAAGTCATAAATGTACAACAAAAAATAACACAATATGCAAACTCTCAGAAAAAAATTTAAGTTTTCCAGCTTTCCTATTTTCCAGAAACATGAGGATAGTTAAACACTTACTTGTGAAGGGACTTTTTTGATAACTCCCATATTTAACTACCCTTGCTTTCTAGCTGACTATAATCTTCTAGAAATACTGAATTTCTATAGAGTGGATAATTAATTAATTAAGAACATGGTTTCTGAAATTATTTAACTGTTTGCTAGATGAGGCTCTGACTTATCTTATGTAACTGAAACATATTTATTCTAACTGATTTGTGTATCTTCAAACTTGAAAGTTCCTGGTATTTTACTGTCATGTTATCCAAGTGAATCTGGAGCTAATGCCAGAAATTCCAGTAGGAGGAGAAAACAATTGCAGATAAGTCTGCATTCCTGTTAATTTATGCATGTTTTCTGGAAAGTCTTTCTGAAAATACATGCTGATAATCATGTTGTATCAGTCAAAAAATTCCTACTTAATCTTAAATGTGTTCCAAAGAGAAGGTGAAGCTCTGATTATTGCCCAGAATGTGTGAACTAAAGTTGTTTGTGGTTTTTCCCTAGTGGTAGGCTTTTTAAAATAAAAAATTATTATATTTTTACTTTCTCCCTGGTAGGATCTGATAAACTTAGGTGGCTTGAGGTCCACCTTCTAAATTACTAATTATAAGAGTACTCTTGAACATCTGCCACATCCTAAAGATCTCACAATCTGCTTCTTTTGTACTTCATCATTTTCTGGATTGCTCTAGCTTATTCTGATCAACAAGACACCTGGCTCCCAAGTTCCATAGGTGTACAAAAGAAAGACTAAGAAACAGTTTAACCACTTTAGCTAATACTTCTTAGAGAAACTGTCACATCACAAAATAAATTTATGACTGAGGAGGAAGGTCTGCAGCACTGAAAGAAAAAAATAAAAGCTGATTACAGACAGTATTACTTCTCAGTCTCTGCTCACTAATTCTACTTAACAGCACATCCATTTAGTTTAAGGAGTAAAGATTTCCAGTTCTCAAATGCATACCAATCTTAGTTATTATGTTTTAGTTTAACATAGTTCCTGTTGTCTTTCTGTCAAAACGGACAAAAACTCTTTCAACTCTTTCGAAAGCATTGCAAGATCCTTCACCATAAAAAGCTTGTGACTTACTTTTGAGGAAATATATATGAAACTTGAGGGTAGAGTTCTTTATGCTAGAAATTGAATATTTTTTCTCTTTTCCATCTGAGAGTGAATGCAGTATTAATGGCAGTCAGTAAGATAATCTTAGTAATGGTGGTATATTTCTGAAACTGTGCATGGACTTGTTTTCCTTTGGCCCTAATTCTGTGTACTGTATATACAGCAAAACTCAGATCCATACACTTAGTGTTTCCTGACCTGATTTATGCAAATTTGTTGTATTTTATAGATTAGGTTTCTAAGGCACTCTGTGGGCTTCTCCTGAAATGTATACACTTATCTGGCATTTTTAGAACTTTCTTGGTGGCAAGAGACTTGGGATTTAGGTAGGTGTTTCACTTACTATATCTTAAATTATATTTAGCTTTTAGTTTATGTTCATTTTTACCAGTTAGTTCACTCGTAATTTATAGTTCTTTAATTTTTGCCTTTGTGCATCCCCAAGGCAACATAGGACTCAATAAAGCTATTTGTTGCTATAGGCAACAGAATTGTTTTTCAATATATTGTCAGACTGATGATATAATTTGAATTTTGATGCTTTGCTGCAATACTGTCTTTATGATTGTTGTCATGGAGGGGGATAAAAATATTTTGATTGTTTGGCACATTGTACATGTGAGCTATCACTGTTTCTTGTACTGCTTTTTAAGATGGAAATGATAAATAAAGGACTAGTCCCATCTGAGTGGGACCCTGGAGAGAGATAATCCTTCAATTTGATAAAAAATGGCCCTGTTTGGAACAATTTCCTGGGAATTTAAAATACCAATATATTAGCAGTCACACTGTATTTTATAACATGAGTGCATGTAAACACTACCATATTTCACTCATTTAAATATTAGAATACAGGGTAAAAACCTAGGATTTATTTTTTAAAGTTATTTTTATGTAAGGTTATCACCAGAAATATCAGTCTGTGTATTATTAATAAATATCTGGGTTATTGCAGAGAGTAAATATGTGAAAAATATGTCATAAAATAAAAGCAGTACTACAGATGTGAAAATTTTACTGATTTTGGCCCTCAAATATTTTTGTTCTCTCAAATTGCAGGATCAATGACAAGTATGATCACTGATAAAACCCTAAAACTATCCCCTCATGAAAATCCTTTTCCCCTTGAGTAGGTCTCATATATACTAGTAGAATTGTTTGTTTGTTCTTCTTTGCATGCATTTTATCTTTCTTTTATTTTCCTCCTGAGATGTAAATTAATGTTGCCCAATGGTCGGCTGGTGCTAATTGTAGAATAGAAAATAATCATAGTACAGAAAGTTAACTTGAATGTTAAATAAGTCTCTCTCCTGCTGCATCAATTTAGTGAATTGCTGAGCATTAATAGTATCTCTAAAACTAGCTTGTTGCGGAAGATGAAGTCAGAGAATTGTTAAGGCTGGAAAAGACTGTTGGATGTAACTGACAGCCTAGTACTGCCATATTCACCACTAAACCTTGTCCCCAAGTGCCACATCCACATGCCTTTGGAGCACTTCCAGGGATGATTCTACCACTTCCCTGAGCAGCCTGTTCCAATGCCTTCCTTTTCAGTGAAGACATTTTTCCTCATGTCCAATCTCAGCCTTCTCTGGGCTAACTTGAGGTCATGTTCTCTTGTTCTGTCATTTGTCACTGGTTGCTTGTGAGAGGAGCACAACCCCAACCATCTCCCATGAGCTCCTCTTCTCTGGGTTGAAAAATCCCAGATCCCTCAGTCTCTCCTCATAAGACTTGTGCTCCACATTCTTTCCCAGATTTGTTAATTTTCTCTGGACATGCCCCAATGCAGGGTGAAAAAGGACTAGCGGGATGCCACAGGAACCTGGTGCTGGTGATGGTATCTTTCTACTTAAACTCTCTCCCTTCCCTTCCCTCCTCCTATTTCTTTCTCTCTCTCTACATCACATTAACTAGTTAATAAAATCCATGGTATTGACTTTGGCATAAGGTCTCATTCGCAACTCAATTCAGGCAGAGATATCTCTTATGATCAGATCACAGCACCATCAGAAGCTTCAAATATTATCTCAGTCTTGTGTCAGGAATTTTGTCCTCAGCTAACAAAGATTTATTGATCAGATTTTTGCCATGGGTGTTTATAGAAACCAATACAAATTCTATGTTTATGGTATACTATGCCAGAACTTAGAAAGAAGGTTAGAGATAGAAGTGAGTTTACTAAGTACATCCATCTTATATATAATGACAAGATTTGCTGATTTAACTCTTATTTTAAACCTTGTTTATGTCTTAATTGGTAAATGTGAATGATTTGCTGGCTACAGTGAAACTGGGCCACCAAAAGCCTGAAGAAATCAAAGCCTTCATTAAAAAATAAAACAGACCAAAGAAAACTCTCTTTTTTTTCCTTGCAGATATTAATGATAACAATTAAAAAGTACTCATTAAAAGGAAGACTGCAAATGACAAATAAATCAATCAACCAAAACTGAGACAACCAAAATGTTCCTATTGTAAACTACACTATGTTAAACAAGAAGGAAATAAAAGAAGGTCCAAACAACTACATTATTTTTAAATGCTGTTTTTCTCTAGTTTGAGCAGACAAAGGAGAGAATTAGGATTTTAAGAATTTCTCTGTGGATTGTTATCGAAGCTCAATAACTAAGCCGAAACAGAATGGTGTTTGGCAGATGTTACAATCGGGGAACAGAAAGACTAAAAGAAAATATGTCAGTGCAGCCTGTTGAAGATGTTAATCCAGGATCTCCCACTGAAAAGACTGGGTTTATAATGAGTTTTGTTATAGATTGTTGCATATAGAAAACATAAATTGTCTTTATATGCTATTTTTTAGGTTTGGGATGAGAAGATAGCTGTAGTTCTAGGAAGTCAGCAAAATTGGACTTTTCCCCTGAACTACCCACCTGCACTCAAAAATGTCAGAGAATTATAAACTACTCTGAATAATAAACTTTACTTCTATGTGTGACCAGCATAAGAAAGCAATGGAATATCTTTTTTCACCTCTTTATATCATCTGTGGAAAGTCACAAAGAGTAGATAATGCTCAACTGCAAGAATAGTAATTGTGTTTGTTCACAAAATAAGAATAGTCTCTATGTATTCTCCTTGAGCATCTGTTCAAGAGAGGCCAGAAGCAATTCTTTCATTAATCACTGAATGTCATGTGCAATAAATCTACCTCAACTCAGCATGATATAGTTTTTCCAAGTAGTCAGTTCATTTGTAAATGTTATGGGTATGTCAGTTCAACGTGGGTTAGCCCTTCCCTTCATCATGCTGCTTAAGAGTTTATTCAGCTCTGACAGAGTTACCAAGACACTACCAAGACATTGTTAGCAAGCTAATTAGTGGTGACTGTACTATGCTTACATACCAGTAACTATTTTGTAGATAAACAAAATACAATATAGATATACAAAATGCAATCTGCCATCTACAACTTGGCATCTGTAAGAAAAGATTGTCATTTCCATTTTTTCTTCTCACTTTCTTTTTTCCAATTCCAGACACAATTAAAAAGAATATGTAACAGTTAATGGAGCAGTTTATACTGAGTGTCACCACACAGCATTTACAGGATGGCCAGGGTATCAGATCCAGCCAGCAGGGGTTTAGGAGGGATAGATCGTGTTTGACCAACCTTGTCTCCTTTTATGACCAAGTGACTCGACTGGTGGATGCAGGGAAGGCTGTGAATATTGTGTATTTGTACTTCAGCAGGGCCTTTGACACTGTCTCCCACAGCACACTCCTGGATAAGCTGGCAGCCCATGGCTTGGACAGGAGCACTCTGTGCTGGGTCAGGAACTGGCTGCATGGCCGGGCCCAGAGAGTGGTGGTGAACGGGGCTGCATCCAGCTGGGGACAGGCACCAGTGGTGTCCCTCAGGGGTCTGTGCTGGGGCCAGCTCTGTTCAATATTTTTATTGATGACATGTGTCGCTATAGGACAAAATGAACAAGACACACTAAAGTCGAGTTCAGGGAAGAAGAAGGCAAATTTATTTTTCTGACTCCACTTACATAATTTTCTGGCAATGACTATGGATTGGAGGATGAGATTGCCACCTCTCCAACCCCACTGGTCAAATTCACAGTCTGTCATTTGCCTCCTCCTCAAGGAAAAGAATGTAAACAAAAGGAACGGTTACAAAAACATCAGTCTGTTTACACGAAATCTGTGAGAAACTCCAGTACAAAAATGCAAATATCAGAAGGCTGAAAAGATCAGAGCAA
>VWYP01028710.1:285-74324 GCA_013400435.1 Pycnonotus jocosus | reverse complement strand
CAGAGGAGGCAACGAGGCTGGAGAGGGGCTTGGAACACAAACCCTGTGAGGAACGGCTGAGGGAGCTGGGGGTGTTTAGCCTGGAGAAAAGGAGACTCAGAGGAGACCTTATCACTCTCTACCAACCTCCTGAAAGGTGGCTGTAGTCAGGTGATCTCCAGGCAGCAGCTGACAGAACAAGAGGACACAGTCTTAAGCTGCCCCAAAGGGAAATATAGGTAGGATAATAGGAAAAAAGGTTTTCACAGAAAGAGTGATAAAGTACTGATATGGTTTGCCTGGAGAGATGGTGGGGTCACCATCCCTGGATGTGTTTAAAAAAAAGAGTGGATGTGGCACATGGTGCCATGCTTTAGTTAAGGCTGGGTTAGACTTCATGATTTTAAAGGTCTCTTTCAGCCTAGTGATTCTGTGATTTTTTAAATATCTTGTATTTTGAGCAGAAGATCTGTGGAAAGTACAAAAGAATTGTTATGTTTTCCAGAATGGCAGGTTCAACAGACAACTGAAATGAGCAAGGTAGCATAGGACAGCAATTTCTCTTTCATTCCTGATTTTCAATTTCCCTGTGCTGAATTCAGTAAATAATTACCAAGTGTTGAACTTCATGTTACCAAACCACAACAAAAAGGAATTAGTAAAGTATTCTGGGAGTTTACAGTACATTTTAAAGGACAGATATTCAAAGCAGACTTTAGATTTTAAATACAGGCTTTTATTAACCCAGTCACAGCACATATAGAAAACAATTTGATCAAGTTATAGGGTATCATGTAACTGCCATAAAATATTCAGAGGAATAAGCTATGATCATTAGGTTAATATCTTATTCTTCTCCACAGCTAAAGAGAGAGGCCTTGTACTGCCAAATCTCTAGGAACCATAAATTTGAGCATGAGGTTTTTCTGACCATAAATTAAAGTTTCCTAGGGGTCAGCTTTGACCCCTGGAAAATCTACACTGTAATAGAGTTACCCCTAATTACCACAGGTTGCCTAATCAATTGGATTTAGAAATTTTATGATAATAAAATAAAGAAAAAATAGTAATTCTGAACAAAATTAGTCTATTTACAATGTAAATTTTGTTTCCTGATTAAAAAAAAGGAATTTTTGTGAGTTCTACAAGGGGTTTTCTGAGATATGTATAATAATGGGAATAAATGAAGCACAAATCCTCACCAAACAGGAAATAATAGAACTGGGATCAACTCTTCTGAATTTTACAGATGTCCCTATAGTGATAGGGTGCATCTGTGAGGTGTACTGAGAAATTTTGATATCTTGAATTATTTATTAGTTTTTAAGGAGGTAGAAGATCTTATTAACCTGGGTGAGAAGGGACTAGTTTGATAAGGATCTCTTTCCCTTTTTTTGTAAGTTCAACTTCATTCTTTCATGAGAAAATATGAAGAAATTTTAGTAGCCATTTCATAACTTGCACATACTCTATTTAAGTGAAAGCACACAGGCAAATAAATGAAATCTGGGGGTAAGAAAAAAACCTCACAAAGATCTTGTAATAAAAAATTCTACTAATCTTTGCCAAGTGTAAGGAATCTGCACACATTTGTCAAAAAGATACTGAATGATATACATTTATATTCTGATATGTACATTGAATATAATGGGTGATGACTGAAGACTTTGTGACAATAACTTCTAATGTGTGCTACCTCCTTTGCAATTAGAATTTCCATAAATTTGGTACAATAGAGTTTGTTTTCTAGATGTCAAGTATGTTGCATTAATCCATAAGAAAATTAATTAGATTATATTTAGTAACTGTTAAAGAAAATGAAAAGTCAATATTTTCAAAATATTTTGAAATTTATTTTGTATTCAAATATTGAAGTGTTGTTAAAAATGCTGGCTTATGTTTGCTTATCATTGCATAAAAAAAATGAGATACTTCAGCTGTCTACTGATTTGAGACGTAAAACAATAATCTAGACTTCCCACTACTGTGAAAACGAGTTGTCAAAAGAGATTTTAAAAGTAGGGATTAATGAAAAAGACAAAATAACACTTAATATTGTGGATATTATAAAATCTTGAATTATTCCAGCACCATGCCTACATTTTATTTGGAAGAGCTGTTGATGGTCAAGAAAATATAATGAGAAAATTTATTTGCAGTTGGTTTGGCTTTAACTTAACTGCCTTCATCTGAAAGTTTTGAGGGTTTTTTGGATTTCTTTGTGTTTTATTTTTTATTTCACAGGCTATTTTAGAACTAGGCAGTGTGTCATAGCATAAAACACTACCATCATGACTAAAATACATCAATAATTTCAATATTGTCACAATTTTACTTGTTGTTTAGAGTTAAAAAAGGTTTCCTACAAGATTTACTCCTTGGCTAAAGAAAGGAATTTGAATTTCAAAAGGGATTTTAATTTCTCTATTTAGTTTTGTAATCTCCTGAGTTATTAAAAGTCTTCCACTTGCCTAGAACTATGGATATTTGTACTGTCCTTGTCCCTTTTAACTTTGGTCAGCATTAGCTGGAGTCAAACACAAATTATATTATGTTCTGTGCTCAATAAAATCTTATAGAAAACCTCTCTAATTGTAGTTATCCTCTAAGTCTCATATCCAGCACTGATATTTCTGATATATGAAAACTATATGGATTATTTTTGTTTGTTTAAGCAATTACAGCTCAGCTACTGCATGTTGTATTGAAATGTAGCTACAAATGTCACAAAAACATTAGCCAAGAAAAATGCTTGGTGTGTTAAAACGGTTTTGTAAAAATCTGTTTTTAGCACACATCTTGATTTGTAAAGTAGTCAAATACCTGAAACCTTGGCAGCGAGATAAATCGGTTCATATATTTTAAAAAAAATCTGTTGCTCTACAAACAATGAGTGCATCTGCTTTCTACCCACAATAAATCACACTGGAGGAAGACATCTTTAGAAAACTAACAAACAGCCTCACTATGCATATTAATACCTACTGCCCCTGGACTTGTGCTTGCAAAAGTCTTATTTTTCATATTACCTGCTAACACTACAATGTCACAAGTTACACAGACACTGGAATTTACCCAAATTTTTAAATGACAAAAAAATTAACATAAACATAGAACATAAATTAGAAGTAAAGAAATAACCTTCCCTCATTGAGAAATGTAAGCACATACACCTTGGCTACACTCTCAGTATGTTATTATCACTATTAACATTTCAGAAAGAATAGCTTGTCCAAGATTTACTATGTCTAATTGACAATTAATGATTAAGAAATATGTTTGTTTTTATTTTATTTAACTGGACCAATAAAACATATTAAGTAATGATGTTAATCCATTGAGACTTCTGTCAGTAAGCAAACCAAAACACTTTTAGTCATGGAAAATAAATATTAATTATCTATGCTATTTAAGAGGTTTTTAATTATATATTTTTTATTTATTCTGATAAGTCTGAAATTAAAGGGTATTACTTCAGAGAGAAAATGACAACATAAAAAGGAAAAATTCAAATGCAATTTAAGTGATATAATAAGATACTTCTTATCTCTGCTAAACTAGACTTATACAATAAAAGTTTTTTCTTCCTAATTACAAGTTTGTTTCTTTTCCTTGAGAAGGAGTAACTGAATGAATAAACAAAAAATTTTAACTGTAAGTTGAAATTGTATGTGTCTAATTTTCCTCTACCGCTGTCAGTCTGGCTGGTAGGTTAGATTTCAGAACATTGAAGTCAAGACAATCATACTTGTCTGGTGGCAATAGGCAAGGACACAGCTCTATGTATACAGTATTCCTTAACAACAACAAGCCCCCAAAAACAAACGTAAAAACTTGTTTCTTTTTGAATTGTGAAAGTCCTTAAGTTTTCAATAAATGTGTACTATATAAAAAGTTATTCTTCCAATAAGATGCACATTATATTCTGGTGGTTAATCATTAGGACTTCTTTAAATCTATGCCCATGGCTTGGTGATCTTTTAGTCTATATGTGCATGTTTTACATCATGTCTACTCAAATATGACATGATTGCAATTCATTTATAGTCTGATCTCTGAATCTGTATTCAATCCTTGTTTTATGGCTTAGATTGTAGCTTCTCTGCTTCTGGAAACATCTTTCACAAGGTTATTAACAAACCAACTGATAGAGACATTTTCAATCTCTTTTGGTTATTGAAAAAAAGAAAGCCAAAACATTGAAATAGAGAAAAATTGCTTACCTTGTTTTATTGACCTCATTCCCTTTCAGAATGTCTCATGGAGATGGTATGCATAGCTATGCAGTATTTGGTTTCATCCAATTAAATTTCTTGATGGTAGGCAGAAATCTTTATCCTTGAACTTATGTCAGAGGCAGGAAGATATTTTCTGAATAAGCTCAGGCCTCCACTGAAGGCAAAAATGAACCACTGAAATGGCATAGTTTTATGACAGAAAAACTTAGGTAAAAGAAAAGGCTGATGATGGAAAAGGTGGCTCAGACTGAAAACGTTCTCTTACCTATAGCTTTCAACTGATGCATCTTGATCTCATTTTTGGTAGGATCCTAATAACAAAAATCTTATCTTTCCTATGCTTCAAACACCCCAAAAGTAAGAAATAAATGATAATAAACATTACTGATACCTCCAGAAACCAAATCTTAAATATTTATTTTCTAAGAAGATATTTAAACACTTATTGGAAGGAAAAACTTAGCTAGTGACAAAGTATAGGGAAAAAGATAAAACATAATGAAAATATGACCTTATTATTTAGCTTATCTTTTTAAACTTTTCTAATAATTTTGGTGAGCTTTTGTGTTTTGAATTAGTTAGCAGCACCATTGTCTATATTACCTTTTTTTTAGTTTTTTAAAGTTATATATCATTCATACTGAGCCATGACATTGTTTATAAATTTGAAAGGTAGAACTATTTTATTTGCATGATTATTTATTTTTTATTTTCCTTCTGGCTCCTGAATCATTCTTCTTCACTTTCTTTGAGTCCTCAAGCTCTTTATGAGAAATAGAAACACACTTTTTGTGAAAGCTGAGATTCTAATACTGCTGGTTTTCTTCAAACACTGGACTATGTGACAAATATCCAATATTACTGTATTTGTAAAGAATGGCAAGAGTCAAAACCAGCAGAATCTTGCAAATGGGTTTTCTTCTTCTATTGTGTCAGATAGATGGATGAATTTTAAAAAGAGAGAACGTAATATCTTAGTTCTGACTGGCATGCTCTTCCTAAAAATTAACAAGACATGAAACACTTCAGGAACATGAGAGAAAAATAAAAATGGTATAAAGACAATATTTTGGGTGTGCCTTGAATATCACTCAGAGGTGCACTAGAGATTCAGAGCATATAAGTGGGAAGCTGTTATGAAACATAGTGAATATTATGGCATATAGGAAAATAAAGTGACAGAGTTTTCACCTTTCTTAATTAGGGCAAGGAAAAAAATTAAAATTTTAACAATGTTTAAGTTAAAATGGATTAATTTTTTTTCTTTCACATTTTGAAAGAGTTCCCAAGACATTTGACCTTCCATCAACATCTCACAGATGTTATTTTATGCCTGCCTCGCGGCCTGTTTCTCAAGACAAGGCACATTCTGAGTATTTGTGAAGGAGAATGTGAATGGCTGTATACTTGTCTTCATAGTTTGGAAATTATTCCCAGACAAAGCTTTTCTTGACTCAGAATCCTGTCTGATGCCTGTAGGTTAATCCAGATTCTTCTGTTTCAGAAAATCCTACCTGATATCCTGCCTGAACTTTTTGTGTTTCTGTTCCAAACTATTAAATGCACATAGAAATTGCAAAATAGCTGGATAGATGTTATCTATGTTAAAAATTCATTCCTCAGAGATCTTGAAAAAATTGAAATATAAGGCTACACTTTTCATTCTTTTCATTCATGTTTTCATTTTTAAACCTTAATTTGATACACTCACTAACATATGGGTTATCTCCTCTTCATGTTCTGTAGCTGTAAAGCATACTATATATTTTGTACAAGGTTTATCTACACAGTTCTACAATACTACAATATTTACAACATTCTTACAATAGGCAGTTGGTTTGATTCATTGCTTGGTATAATGTGGGTTAAAAAAATTTTATGTCTGAATGTGTCCCAAATTATCTGGCAACAAATATGCCCTTATTGATTAAAGCATGCTAATGGTTACCACTAACACTTTGTTTTCTTCACATTGCTATTGTCATTTAGACTGACACTTACAATATGCCTTACCTAGCTTGTACCTTAATAAAATTATTTAATAGGTTTCATTTTAATAGATTCAATTACTATAAACTCACTAGAGTTTTAATACTTTTTTAAATTAGTTCAGGGCAATTGCATAGAAAGTAGAAGCCAGTAAATATAACAAAAGAAATCTTCATTTAGAACTGCCCAATTTTATTTTCCATTATTTGGTATTTCCATAATTTTTATTATTAATTAACCTTTAAACTGCATAAAAATAATGTCACACAATAAGCAACTAATTTCTCTCTGTTCATTGCTAAACAATTTGGTATTTTTCTTCAACTTAAATTTTATAGGTTAACTCAAACTCCCTTTGAATGATCACCAAGCAAGAAACATTGATAATAAAAAATATTTTCCCACATTTTTATATATATATGCTTATACTAGCATAAGTTGGATTACAGGAGTGAATTTTAGTGCAAACAAGAATATTTGTTTGATTTAATTTTGAGTTTGTTCTGGAAGATGAAAGTGCAGTTACAATGTGAACTTATTAAAATTAAGATAGACCTTAAATATGGCATAAAAAAGTATATAATAGGTGACATCTTTCAGAGTAGTAAACCCGTGAATAGAGACATTATCTGTAGAATGGCTTCAGTCTCCCCATTTCATTTTAATTTGAACCTTATCTCCCAGACAACATTGGATTTTTCCTTCAGGCAATAGCCACAGAAAATCACAATTGCATTTTCAGTACAGGAATACCAAAAAAGTGTCACTAAAAAGATGTTTAAAATATCTGCATTTGTTTTTAAACATAAAATGTTGTCCTTAGTATCAGACCTGTAGTGTGAACTATTAGTTATTCTGCAGAGGAAATGATTCTATATTCTCCAGATAGTCCAAATCATGAATTTGTGATGCAGTCATGTGTGCTATATAGCTTCAAACATGAAGGAGAGGAAGAGGAGGATGAGTTCAAGCAATTCACTTGTCCACACGCATCTGTATGTGAAACATTTAAGAAAGTGTAGATATCTAACGGAGAATGCAATAGCAGTGTTTGAGCATATCATGTTTCAAATCAAGATACAAGTAATTATCCAAAGTCAACAAATTAATTAGGTTTGAGATTAAAAAATTAAATATTGTTACTGAAAAAATCACATAACTAGGCCTTTTTTTCCTCTTTCATCGCTTGTAAAAAGGATCTGAACTGTAGCTTTTCCAAGCCTCAGATTTGAGAGGAAACATTCACTGCTCACATACATCAGGGTATTAACAAGTCTGGCTATCCCTGTCAGCTCCCCCAGGGCTTTCCCCAGCCCTGCCCATGGTCTAGAATCCCATTGCATCCTAGTGCAAACCCAGCAGTCCCCACTCCAGTCATGCCATTGTCCCATTCCTGAGCTGTTATCGTGGTTTCCTCAACCTGTTATCTTGCTTTTGCCTGATGAGCACTGCACTTTTAACTGGAGCAGTTTCTCTTCTCAGCAGCTCTGTGCTCTGTCCTGTTTTGTGCTCCCCTCTTCCCACATCCCCAGGGAGCAGTCCAGCTCACTGTTCCCTGACACTGTGTGTATAAACACAGATTTACCTGTGCATTCCCACTCCTCCCTGCTGCCAGCTCACCTTTAAATCTGAGTTTGCTTTCTTTCAGTTCACTTCTCTGAAGTGATGCAATAGCATGGCTAACAGTGAGCAGGAAGAGCATTCTTTGGAAATATGAGAAAGAAGAAGAACCAGAACTCCTAGTGATAGTTAACTCACTCCTAAGTCTGGTTTATGAAAGTTTGAGTCACATTGTTGTTTTCTTACTCAGAAAATTAGAGATAACGACCGATAGTGATTCGTATGACTGACAGTTACATGTACATCTTAAAAACAAACAAAAAAGAATAACAAAAAGTCCCCTACCCTTCTGCCCCAAAACTGGAATCATGAACATATAGTTGGTAGTAGATGGCTTGATTTTCCTTCCACAGACTGATTTTACCAGTCTAGGAAGACAATTTTTAAATCCCTTTAAAAGAAGTCTCACTCCACAGAAACTATAGTGTATCTTAGCTAGCTCCATGAGAAACAATTCTAACACTGTAAGTATACTGCTGATCACACTTAAAATACTGATACATAAGTCTCATGCCTGCCTTAAAAATGTAAACATTCCATCAATATGGATAAATAAACTTTATTCTCTGCATTGTCCTTGTTCATAGGTATTTCTAAGTTTTAGAGACTTGATATCCCTGCTGAAGGCTGCAGAGCACCATTCTCTGTAAAGCCCGAGCCCCCGCTTGGCTAGTTTATTTAAAAGGGACTTAAGGTTCTACTTTTCCCTGAGGTAGGGACATGGAATAAATGTGACATTGTTCTTAAGAGATTAAAAAACAAACTTGTAAGCTTTAGAAGATCATTGCATTGGCACAGAATTTTCTCACAGCAGCCCTCTCAGTGCTGTGCAGTGCAGTGGTGGCTGGAAAGGTGTTGGTAACACAGCAGTGTTTGGGGCACTGCTGGGCAGGGCTGGCACAGCAGCAGCGCTGTCTCTCAACATTTCCCTCCCTGTTACGGGGCTGGGAGTGGGAAAGGTCCTGGGAAGGGACACAGCCAGGCCAACTGACCCAAACTGACCACAGGGATATTCCATACCGTGTGACATCAGCTCAGATATAAAAGCTGAGAGAAGTAAAAACAATGGAGAAGGGGCATTAATTATTTACAGTGTTTGCCTTCCAAAGTAACTGCTACACACATTGAATCTCTGCTTTCTGAGAAGTGGTTGAATATCACTGAGAATGGGAAGCTGAGAACAAACTTTCCTTTCTCTTTGCTTATACATACACAAACATTAACATTTCCTTCAGTAAACTGCCTTATCTCAATTTAAGAATTTGTTTCCATCTTATTTTCTCTCCCCTGCCAGCCAGGAAGAGGAGTTGTAGAGTAGTTTAGTGGGCAGGCACCTGGCACACAGTAAAGGTCAACCCACCACAGTCAGGAACTTGGTAAAATTTAAAGCAATCGTTCAATCAAAATAAAACATTTCATAAAGCGTTAACTTAGCAAACTCTAACCCACCCAATTATAAATTGCCCATATTTCAAGAAGAGGAATTTGGGAGTTAAAAAGGATAAAATAAGACAGAGAGCAAAACAGACTTATCACCTCTTGGATCCAGTATGGTCTCACCTGCCTTGAAGTCCAAGGGCAATAGGGACATAACAAGGTGGATCTCTGCACAGTGGTTTTGCTCTGGCCTCATGCAGCCACTCCTTCCTCCGTGGGGCTTCTGGTTTTATCAGCACTCTGGCTAGATTGGGGCTCAAGGGGCAGGTGTGGGATATTGCTTCAGGTGTGCCAGTGACTAACAGCCCTTCTGGGCTGGTCTAGAGGCTCCAGGGGGCTGAGGTGTGGAGCAGTGCACCTCTCACTTTTCACAGCTCTTGCCTAGCTTGCATTCAAGCAAACAAACATATTTCAGACCAATGGTGCAGAGTATTGGAGCTTGCACACTTGAAAAACAGAGTGCAGCTGAGCATCATGGCACCTGTTTACTTAACATAACTCTCTAATTGTTGCCAGATATGTGAAAAATCACCAGAGACTCCATTTTATGTGAAGACCTTTTTACTTCTCTAAACTTTATTTTTACTCTTCTGGTTATTTGAAAGAAAAAAAAAAAAAGTAAAAATGTGACAAAACCAGGCATTTCCAATGATTTTTTTTCTGCTTGTATTCACATTTCCTTGGATCACTGTGGCTTTACTGTGAAATCACAAGGTGCATTCTAAAGCTGAAAACCAGAAGAAAAATAAAACAGGACTTACAAATGGGCATGGGAACTAGCTGAGATAGTGCATACTGTTATATTTGAACTTTACATTTGGCTCCTGCTTCTTTTTCTCTGAACTACAATGTTCAGTTGAAATGTTCTTTGGCACCAAGACAGTCTTTTCTGTTCATTGTTTGTGATGCCTAGCACAGTGGGGTGTTGGCTTGTGACACTGCCTGTTAGGCAGCCCACAGCACAATAGAAATGATAAAGCTAATTTAGTATTGCTCAGTATGTAGACAGAAATGGCACATTCTTTGGGTTTAATTATGAATATTAGGAGGCAAGAATCTTTGCTTCTTTAAAATAAAATATGTTGCTCTCAATATTTTTAGTATAAAATCCTGAGGAGGAATTCAAATTTTAAGGACCAACAAGAACTGTCACCTATTCCTCCCCTCTCTCTCTACATTTGTTCAGCACTGCCAAAGTAGAAGTATTTTTCATTTCCTTTAAAAATCTGTGGTGTTAACACAAGCAGAAGAGAACAGCAGGTAGAGTTAGAGCTGCCTCTGCCACTGGTCGTGAGTCCAAATACCTAAGCCATCAACACTGGGAATTTTAGGATGCTCCAAATTAGAGCATATGGTTGGTCATGTCTTCCTAAAATTAAGGAAGAGCCTAGTAGAATCCTGTCTAGAGACACATAATGTTTTTATGTTCTTTTTTTTCTTAGTACTATATTACTTTTCCAATGCTCTTATAGACAAGCATTCGTGCCACACATATGCAGAAATATATAATAGGTCTGTTTTATGCTTAATAGTACACACCTTTGTACTGTACAAATACCATGACAAGGTTGATTCTTCCAAATAGCCACAGAAGGGTGATGGTGATGCAGGCAGCAGAATCATATCAGCTAAAGAAGAGCTCCAGCACTCAATTCTAATCATGTCTAATGCCTCTGGTCTGGTGTGGGGGTTGCACATGGTAATTAATTGTAGAGCACTTTACTGTAGGGACATAGTATGGGAGCCAAGGACTAACATCACTACAGAAGCTCTTGGCTCATTTTTTCTATTGACTGTTTGGAAATATTGCTTCTAACAACTAGTTCATCAGAGGAAAAAAATTTCCTGATTAAGCTATTGCAACAGCAGATTTAAACAGTTTTCAGAGCTAATGTATTTTCATTTCACAGAAATTAAAACAAAAAAGGTCAAATTGTTCTGTGCTTCTTCACCTTTTAAATGTGCAATGGCAGAGGCTGAATATCAGAACTTGACCCTAACAAAGCATAAAGTATACCATAAGGATGAAGGTCTCCAAAAATCATTCTTTGACCTCACTGTTGCAGGTAGTATTTATTTATATTTTTTACTCTGTCTGTAATTTCAATATCACAGTAGTGTCCAATAGTGTTCTACAAATAGTGTTCTACAAATACATCCTAATCTGATGAATTACCTTTAGCTTCCTGTTCATGTTGCCTTGTCCAATCTAGTTTCTTTTTTTTCTATCACTCAGTCTTCTGACCTAGCACAAGCTATTTCATGACCTTGGCTCATTTATCTTTTATACTACCCTTCTCAGTTCACTTTCCCCCTTTTAGTTAGAATGGCACACAATCTAAAGTTCTGCAAATGATATATTAATATAATCAAAATTCTACAGTGTCTGGACTCAATAATATCTGGAAGACTAGATACTAAGGACCTGTCCCCCTTTATTTAGAAGAGAATTTTGTGATATGTACTCCTTTATATAAAGTCCCTGGATGTGGGGTGAAGGAAGAAGAAATAAAAAGTCCCCTTACTCACTGTCCCACTGCAGTAAGCTTTTGACACTTTGTAGAGGAATAAGTTCAGAGCATAATGGTGTGGAGTGATTCTTAAAGGCTCCTCTTATAATTTAAAAGAATATTTCAAGTCTTTAGTATCTTTCAGAAGACAGTGGCACTTTTCAAGTTTTCAGCACTACACTTGTTTTACACTGAAATAGTCAATCCTCAAATTTTAGAAAGAAAAGTCTTTTGATCCTTATCAAACACACCTGCAGATAATAAAGGAAGAATGCCACTATTTTCCACTCATGTGATCTCTTCATCATCTTAAGTAGAAAACACTGAGATATCACTGTGATGACAAATCTCTTGCTATCTTCATTTAACTGATGCCATTGATTTAGTTTATTTCAGCATCCTCTCCCGCTCTGTTCAAAATGTTATTTCTTAAATTTTACTAACATCAATAGCTCCTTGGGTTTTGATAGACTACATTTCTTGGAGATTTTTTTTTTTTTTTGGTAAAATGTAACTGAAACTTCCCTGAATGAAGATACTTACTTTGAGTAAACCTGTTGTAGTGGTTTTATGTTGCTGATTCAGTTTTGCTTAATTTAGTGCTGTGGTTTGAGTATCTACTCTCTTTTACTTCTGGGAGGTAGGATTTGGGAGGAAAAGGCAAAACAGGCCCAATTTAATGTAAACAGATTTATTAACACACACTAAGAAGAAGAAAATAAGAAAAGAAAAGAAGAAAACTAAGTGAAACTTTTAAAACCACTTCTTTTTCCATGACAAGATATTATTTTCTCACAAACAATGTAAAGAGGCAAAATTCAAGAACTTTAGGTCAGTGCCACTTATAAAATAGTTTTTCATTCAGTCTTTGAGAGAGAGAAGTCTCCTGTTTTTGGTAACTCTTGGTTACAAGAGAAACAATTTGTTTGTGGCTTCTAACTCACACAAAAGCAGCCTGCCCAGGAACTTCTGCAGTTGTGGAACCTCCTGTATTCACATAGCTTTTCCCATGACCACACATATGGGCTGTAGACTCACATATATGTATATATTGGGGTCATATATATCACCTTTTAAAGATAAACCACTTCAAAGACGAAGGATTCTTCATCTCAAGGAACAGCGATGTCTTCTCACTTCTTTCACTGACAGGAACTTCTTATCTCTCTCAGTTCAAACCTCTCATGGGATCACCAAATCACAACTTCTAATTTAATATTCACTCAGTAGATCACAGATACCTTTGCTCAAAAATCCACAGATCATCTCCTTAATTCAAATTTTCCATGATTTAAAGGATTTTTCTAGCATATTATTGTTAGAATCTGTTACCACAACTCACAGGAGACTTCCAGCCCCAAAGCAAGGCAACTTCTTCTGCCTAACAGGTCACTCTTGTTTTACTGACTTTGATATCCCCATATTGTCCTTTTACATATCTCTAACTTGTCCTTTTCTCATATCTCTGAGAAGGGTTAGAGTTTAAAAAAAGTTTCACGCTATGTCAGGAAAAAGTTAACATTCTTGCCCGGGGCCTGCAGATGGTCATGTGAGCTCTGCCAGGGAGCAGCCCTGGGATTTTCAAAAGCCACTGGGATGGGGGAAGAAAACTCAGGCTTACAGCCCTTCAAGCAGCCTGGCTGATGGATGCCTCCTGCCCCCACCCCTCAGTGATAATCCTGCTGATAGCTCTTATCAGGGGCCCAGCCTGCAGCTCCCCAAGCTACAGCCTCCCATTCCCTGCTGAGAACTGATGGAGCCTGCCTTGGACACACTCAGCTTTATATGGGTATGACTAAAAGTCACCTTCAGCTTTCTCAGTGGTCAAACAATATGTCAGTATCTAAGAACTGGCCTCTGATAGGTCCCTGTCTTTTCCAAAGCAATTCCAAGGTCCTGACAGGGCAATATTCCATATTCCTTTTTAACCAAAAAACCACCAAACTATGTTAACCTATGACACCTGCTATATTTCTTGAATTGAAATATATATTTTCTGGTGTGATATAACTTAGNATATGTCAGTATCTAAGAACTGGTGTGATATAACTTAAAAAAATATCATACAAGATTGTCATCATAAGATTCTACAGCATTTGGTCTGTTCTGCTGTAACTATTCATGTATCTGAAATTAGCTGTTTTCTTTGGAGATGGGGTTGCTTTTCCCTGTAATGAATGATTGCCTTTTGTTTCTTTGCTTCTTCTACTCTCCACATAAAAGTCATGGATATTTATACAGAGAAACTTTTAGATGGCATGAAATGTGACTTCTGGTCAAATCCAGGGATTATTTACACCAAAACAGTAAAATGCATTGCATTTTATAGTGATTTAAGACTGGATCACAATATTGAAGCTATTATGAAAGGAAACCACCTGTCCTCATTGCACTACTAGAGATCCAGCCTTCTATTGTATTAGTTGTACAGACAAATCCTCCTGCAATGTGCTGAATATTTTCTTTTAACATTTCTGTGATGTTCAGTAGACCATTTACAGGTTCATTTTATTTGAGCAAATGTACCATCATTTATCTTATCCCATGCAAGTCCTGCATGTCTTATGACAGTTTTCATTTAGATGGTTATTATTCACTTCTTTTTTGACTTCCCATTCTTTGCAGTCCTGTCTGCTGATGGAATTTCTCCCTTTAGTTATTCTTTTCTATTTTGTAGGTATTCCATTTCTCTGCATGATTGAATTTCTACTGTTTATATACAAACTAATCTTGGCAGGTTAACTCTTTACATCTGCAGACACCCAAAGCCTGCACACTTTTGCTTCTTGTAAGTTTCCAAAAGTTTTATCAGGCATGTGCAAAGGGCAATACTGCCAATTTTATTCTGGACAAATATAGCTCAAAGTCACATAATATTAAAACAGATGGGCCTCTTTGCTAGTTTTGGAAATATAATGACTATTTGTTTGACAGTGGCTTTTCTTTTGAGATATAGCACTAGCTCCTTCTTATGTCTGTGGTGTGTATAAATTATTGACCTTCACATAACTTCTACAGTTCTTGCTTTTACATGTAAGTAGTCAGTAATGTAATTAAAACATACACCTCTGAAATAAGATATATTGTAGTCTTTTACATTTGATTCAAACTTTAAGCCTTAATTTGTGGTTTTGTTTGTTTGCTTAAAGTTCCTAGCTAAAGTTTGTTGCCCTGATCTTTTTCAGCCTTCTGACGTTTGGATTTTTGCAATGGAGTTTCTCACAGATTTTTTGTAAACAAGTAAAGTTATTGTAACTGTTCCTTTTTGTTTTCGTTCCTCTCTCTAAGGAGGAGACAAATTATGGACTTCTAGTTTGGCCAGTGTGGAGAGGTGGCAACCTCATCCTCTAATCCATGGTCATTGTCAGAAAACTACATAAACCCAAGCAGGAAAATAAACTTCCCTCTTTTTGCCCTGACGACTTGACTATGTGCGTGTCATTCATTTTGTGTCCTATAGCGACAAAGATTTTTTAAGGTAGCCTAAGATATGCTTACTCTTTTTCATAGACTCTATTAAAAGCACAGTAAGCCTTAATTTTCTCTGTGAATTTACTTCATGTTATACCAGTACCTCTTTTAAAATGCTCCTGTTATTATTTTTCTTGTGTGAATTCATCTGTGTGGTAAGAGGTTAGAAATGGATCTCCATAAGGTTTGGATCACTTGTTTGACCTACAAGGTAAACTGTGAGCAGGTTGGTAAACAGAGGAAAGTGAATCAGCTTTGGCTCAGTAAAGAGACTGGATAAATCCATAAAGGAGTGCCATGATGTATGAAAGCAAGACATAGGATTCACCTCATGTTTTCCTATTTTTTTCTGTTTCACACAAATAATTTTTCCTCACCCCTTTCACATTTATCCCTGAGAAACAACTCATTATTTAAATTCTGTTACGAATAGCTGTAATTTTTCTTATTCATCAAAACTTTTGGTCTTCTTATCTAAGCTTTTTGTACTCTTACTTAGCAGTTTATGTAGTTTGTTACTTCTCCCTTTGCTAAGCATACTTGGCCTGGTTGCTAAGTGCCAGAGGAAGATCAGGACTTAAATCTCCCCTTTGCTTTACTGTATTTCCCTTTTCTGCTTCCTCATAGTTTTGGGATAAAACAAAGCAAGAAGTTCTTTAATGAAAAATCTCTTCTAGTCTTCTGAGTACTTGCATTCCATTCCTTACTTCTCTCATCTGACATTTGAATTTCTTAGCTGTTGCACATTTAGTACTTCCCAATCTGTTCCCAACTGTCCAGATGTTATTAATTAGATCTGGAAAATATGATGCAAAACCCTCTCTCTGAATATTAGCTGGAATTTAAATATGAATGAGGATCCCTACTTGACCTTGCTGAGGCAAAGAGTGTTAGTAATTCTGCTGAGGCATCTTACAGCTGAATTGAAGGACTCTTCTTCTAAATGATCTTGTGCTAATTTTTTGAAGGAAATCTTTCTAATTGCATATTTTTTTTAAACAAAAAAATAGTATTATTTCAGTTCAGATTTAAAGTATCATCATATTTTATTGAAAAGGTAAAAGCGAATTTGGGAAAACTAACACAAAGCTTTATGAAAGGGATAATTTGTTCAGCTTTGCCCTAATTATTGCAAGCATATTTTTAAAGGGGAAAACCTGAGAACAAAGACATAACTTTCAGGTTTGCAGGTTTTTTTGTTCTGTTTGGTTTGGGGTTTTTAAAACAAGAAATTTAATTGTGGGGACTGTTGAAAAGTATGGAACGATTCAGGCTAGGCTTCATGATGTTTAATGTTTTGCTAAAAACATATCAGTATAATATGCAGAATACTTTTTGATGAATGATCTAATATATGTCTATTAAATGGAAAATATAACATGTACATTAGTGTACATATCTATTGAGTCATTGAGAGAAATCTTGTTTCCTAATGTAGACTAGATGTGGAAGCTGATTTGGTGATCTCAAAAGCATGAAGAGGGCTTTCCCTGACCTTTTCTAAAACTGCAAAAGCCCCTAGCTCCCAAAAATTTCTGTGGTTCAGTTGCAGCTGTCAGTTTGAGCATGATTTTGCAAACCTTATTGGATACACCAGATATATGCATTTGAGATTTCTTTTTTCCCTGCCTCAGAATAATTCAGTGGTAGACTCACCCTCAATGATAGACTTTTTATTGTCTTCATTTTATGTGAAATCTGGAAGTACTCAAATGTTTATGATTAATAAGAATGTAAAATTGTCATTAATAGTTCTGTTACTTATTTAGTACTGGGACACATTTCTTGTCACACCCTCTGGGTGTCACTTTGGGTATTTCAGATGGTGATGTTAGAGCAAGCAACTTTGTTGGCACATAATTGTTTTCAGAGTTTTCATGATCTAAGCTAATATATTAATAATGAAACATAAGCACTATTATTTAGAAAATTTGATTACTTTGATTAATGTGAAAATATATTATTTTTAGGTTCAGAAATATGTTAATCTAGAAATCATCAACAGAGAATGCCTTAAATCCAGAGAAGACATGAATTTGGTATTTTTGTCTTTCCATTATACATTATAATTTTAAACTTATTACAAGTCAGTTTAATATTTCAGCATAATGTTAGTGTCCGTTTTAAAAGCTACTGTTATCTGTGTTTCAAGATGGCACATTTTTAATATCCTTCTTACTTAATCACTGTTAGGATCTTGCCCTGTTCTTTTCTTTATATTCTCCAATTGTTCTTTTTCCCTGTATGTGCATTAAGTCTTAATCACATAATATTGAAGACTACTGTGGCTATATATAGGTTTTCATATTTACGATATCAGTAGTGGCTATCTGCAAACATAAGCATTGATATTTCTGTCTTTTATCTGTGTATTTGTTTTTGTAAAATAATTAGTATATGTATATATATCTATGTAACTGTACATATACTCATGCTTCATGATAATTCTTTCCTCTCTTGTCAGGTTCACAACTCATAACTCAGAATTTCAACTACATTATGAATGTCACTTTAGATATCCCATTGACTAAGATTTCTTAGGGGTAAATAGTTATACACTAAGTATAGTATGTTATACATTATAATTTTTCTTCCTATGTCCTCAGACTTTTTATGTCTTTAGATCAGATTGTCATTTTTTTTTTAACACAGTCAAATTAAAAATAATATATATAGACTCATACAACCATTATTTAAGTTGTATCAGAACTGTGGCAGCTTTCTAATCCAGACCCCTAGATAGAGAAGTTTTTATTAGGTTTGTTGCTCAATGATTTGTCCAAATATAGAGATTTCAGACCTTCTTGAGAGTTTAACCAATATTGTAAATAAAAAACAAACAATCAAACAGAAATAAAAAACACCAAACCACCTTACTATCTAATCAGTATTTTCCCAAAATTAATTATCCCAGGAAAAGGGAACTGTACACCTTTGATGGGAATATATAGCCTCATTTTCTCTTAATTCTCTGATGAGATAGCTGTGTATATATAAATACATGCCTGATCTCCTGAGCTTTTCCTTCTTCAAGGTAAACAGACCAAGTTCTCTCAGCCTGTCTTTATATACTCTGTGCTCCAGAATTCAAGTGTCGGGGCGGCCTCTGATGGACTTTTTCTAGTATGCCAGTATCCCTCCCACACTGAGGAGCCCAAAACTGGACATAGGATTCCGAATGGAATCTTAGAAGTGCTGAATAGAGGGGGAGAATCACTTTTCCTAGTCTATTAACTACACTCTCAATAATACAGTCTGGGGTATTTGACCTCCCTCACAGCAAGAGCACATTTCTGGGATATTCTCCACTTATTTTTCACCTGGATCCCAGATTTTTTTTGCAGAACTGCCTTCTAGGTAACTCTCACCCAGTCTCTACTGCTTGCTTGGGGTTATTCCAACCCGGATGAAGAATGTTGCATGTGTTTTTATTTACCTTCAGGAGGTTCCTGTCAGATCATGGCTCCAGTGTGAACAGGTCCCTATGAAGAACAGCCCTGTCCTCCAGCAAATTGCTTGCTCTTCTCAATCTGGCATTGTACACAAACTTGCTGAGAATGAACTTCATTCTACACACCAATCACTGAATCCCAGAGCAGGTGACTGTAGGATATAATGCAAGCATGTTTCCTAGCATGGGTGTTCTATGTTCAAAAAGTAGAACAGATATTTCACCGGCCTTTTAGGAATAATACAAATTCAGCAAAGAAATGTCTCTGATTAAAAAACACCAAGATGTTATTACACATAAATTGGCGTAAATTTGACTTTTCATTTTTTATATTGAACAAAAATATTTCAACAAGATCAGATATGGCTGCAATTAGAAAATATTTTCTGGTTGCTCCTCTACAGCATGAAAATCCCTCAAGAATTTGTACTCAGTGAAACAGTCCTGGTGATTCAAAGTTTATTACTTGAATTCATTAGTTGATCAAGTATGATTTAGTGTATGAAATAAGATTAAATGAAAATACTGTAGGTTTTGGATTATTCTTGTGAGAATTCATTGTTCTGCTGTAATTGGTTGATTGTTGTTGGTTTTTGCTTTATTCTATTAAACCCAAACATTTAGACTCTGCTTTTTACTCCTGTAGGCTCTCAGAGTCATAAGGACATTAGTACACCTTAATGACTTCAACAAGGAACCTGCAGGGGTGTCCATCCACACCCTGGCCCGTGCACCCAGGGTGCCCAGCTGAGTCCAGCCCTGGGCAGCCAGTTCTTGGTGAGCTGTGCCCAGGGTGTTCCTGTCCCCAGCCCTGGCTCTCCTTGCTGTGTGACCTCACGCCCAGGGTGCAGACACCTTGTCTCCTGAGGTACTCTGTGACTTGATTCCAAGCTTGTCTTTGGGCCTGTCTCTTGCTGCTCCTGACTGGGCCCCATGAATTGGACTTCAGATCTACTTTTTTAATTTTCTCTAGTCTGGAGCTGTTACTGGACCCAGTTTCCAGCAGCTGGCTTTGGTCAGAACCTGTGGGGCATGGCCTGTACTGGGATCGCCAGCTCATAGCTAACCTTCCCTTAGGGAATGACTTCACTTCTCTTGTCTATGCCAGCAGGGTAAAAGTTTATACTAAACTAATCCTCAAGAGATGTTCTTATAATCTTTTTGGCTAAGTTCTAATTTTATTTGGTCTTTTGCACTTTTATTATTCAAATAATTTTCCATTTAGCATAATTGATATTTCTCCTCTATCTGTAAGGGCTTACTGGCAGATCACAAGCAGAACGCAGCTAACACAATACAATATAAAATAATGAGGCTGATTTCTCTGACGAAAACTGTCTTGCTACACAAAGTCTATTTTTCCTTAAGTCCTCATGACCAGTGCTTTAAAGACAGAAAAAATTAAAACAAGTTGTCATTAAAAATAAAAGAGATATATTTTTTATATCTCCACATAGATAACAAGAAGGTGCCTTGTTGTCAGCTGAGCTAAAACAAAATGAGTGCACAGTAGGTATAAAGGGCCATGTCTGATTTTATTGCATTTTATATCCACTTGCATTTTGCACTAGTAGAGAAAGACATAAACACAAAGCCAAGACTGAACTGAGGCTCATATATCAAAATGAATTTAGTTGAAGCTTAGAAAAACTTCATCTATGGTTCTTGGAGTATTTTAAAAAACTTCAAATCTCTATTCCTCTATCTTTTATGCACTTCACTTGAAAAACAGATTGCTTCGTATTATGAAGACTGTATGAAAGTAATATTGCAATTTCTCCTCTTTCTTATCTGAAATAAGGGAATTCTAAGGTTTTTTTTTTCCATGTGCATTATAAAGAACACAGCATAAGAAGAAGTGAATCTCTTTTCCCATCTTATTGAATCTGTTTCTATTTTACTTTGCACTGAGGGTTATGTGACAGGGTTAGAGAACAGACCTATTTTTGAGGAGTAAACTCTAACTAGGTCAACAGGAAAGAGTGATTTGTACTCTGAAGCAGCCCCTCCTCCCTGGTTTACCTTGTATTAATCTCAAAGGACTCGTTATCTTCTCCCAAACTAACAGAGAGCAACAATGGAATTCGTAAAGAATATTTCAAGTCCTTTCTGTTATAAATATTTACTGATCTTTCTAGATATTGCTTTATGAAATGCTATAGCATTTGTTATAGCAGTATTTCTGGTAACTTTCTTTCTATGAGTATTTGTAATAACAGCGTTAAGTCTATTACATATTCTTTATTTATCCTTTTAAATGTTTTTAATAACAGAATCCAAGTGTTAGGAATTAATTTTCTCAATTTTCTATTATACTTCTTGGCAGTCTTTGTTATCTCTAACACCTCGTTACCTGATAGCTATTTTAGTGGTTATTCTCTTGTTATCTAGTACAGCTGTTTACTGTTATTTTGGGAGGCGTCTAAGCTTTGTGTTACTGTAAGGTTGATTAATGTAAAGTATTAAAATATTCATCTTGAAGGTCAGAAGGAACACTTGAAGATAATAGATATATAGAAATATAAGTGTTTTGGAGGAGGGGTTGGGAGGGTTGGTTGGTTTTGGCTGTTGAGTTTTTGTTTGGTTGGTTGGGGTCTTTTTTGTTTATTTTTTGGGGGAGGTGGTTTTGTTGTTGTTTTGGTGGGTTTTTAGTTTTGCACAGCTCCTTTTTTTTTTTTTTTCTCCTTTTTTAAAAAGCTGTCAAGTAGAATTGCTCTATTTTTAGGACATATTTTTTAAATTTTTTCTCTATGTGATTACGACCTTAGTTTTAAAGCAGCCTCTCCTCTCCAGCCACTAGGCTAGGAAAGTGGAGACCTGGTTATTATGTCTCTCAGCTAATCAAAGTCACTTTGAACCCTTGTTTTGCAGAATACACATAATTCAGAATGAAGGAGATTGAAGGATACTGCCGTAGTCCTGATTATCTGTAGCTGATGACCAAAATGTTTGGGATGATGAATATTTTTTTTCTACAGTGATACTTATCTTGCTGAAACTGACTGTAAAGTAAGGTATGTTTCTTGAGCTTCACCAGTTAGAGGATCCGAAGTGTTATTTCAAGGCAGGAAAATTGCCATGGCTTATAACAAGGCATAAGGCAGAAACAAATTATGTGCTGTTACTGTAGTTTTTCCTTTACTTGGCGTGCCCAACAAATTATGCAAGTTTCCTGGCAACTCTATTGTGTTTTCAGTTATAAAAGGTCATAATAAAAATACCTCATCACATTGTTGCTAAATATTTGTTTTATAAAAACAAAGTATCTTTTCACCCTGTGTGAATGCTTGCCCATCATTCCACATTGCATGTTACTTGGTGTGAATACTGGTCAGGATATTACTGCAGATGGTAATTGATGTCAGGTCAGAGAGAAATTCTGAAGAAGAATTGATATTCATAAAAAAACAACCAAACAAAAAACCCCACATTGTGATTATGTGACAAATGAGTGTCATGGATTACTGAAAAGTAGGTTGTCTTTGCTCTTTGACAATTGGTGAGATCTGCCTCTTGCTATGCTATTGCCAGTCCTTTCTGATTGTGTTTTCTTATTTTGCTCCTGTGCAATGTTCAGAAAAACTGAGGTTGTCTGGGAGTATGGCACCCTGAATGCTGGCACACTAACAAAACGACAAGGGTGATCCTTAGTCATTTTTCTGCAAGCAAACAAAGCTTGAATGACTATACTACCTGCTGTATATCCCTGTTATTCAAAAGAGAAAAGAAACAAAGCAACTTTGTCTTGGTTCCTGACTTCTGCTTTCACTCTGCTTCATCTATCCCAGCCATGCTTCATCTATCCATGTACCTTCACATTGAATGTTTTCAGACTCTGCAACCATTACAAACCCAGCACAGAAGTCTTTTCTACTCTGCTTTGCAACCTTGTCATCATAAGCTTTGCAGGCTTTTTATATCCCAGCTTTTCAAGCTGTGACAGTCTGAGTTCTTTAGCCTGTTTTATTTAAATTTATTTATTTATTGTAGACATACAGATCTTGGCAGCTAAAATTCCTACACATTTAGAGATCATAGCCAAAGAAATAAGTTTCAACTTGCACAGTATGCAAACAGAAAAGTGAAAAGAGTTACTGAAAGTAGAGTACGGAGGGATAGAAAAAGAAAACAAACCACAAGGAGAGGAGGGGGACCAGAGTAGCTGGCAGAGTTGCTATGCTGGATTTGGTCCCAACAGAGGCTGATAAACTGTTCCTACAACCTCCTGCAAGTTGTGCTCCCTGTCTAGCCAGGAGAGGAGGAGGGCTGGATGGCCTGTTTCCCAGACCTTACACAGAAATGCCAAATAGCAAGCTGCTAGTGTGAAGCAGTCAAAGAAATAATTGAAGGGTGCCTCTCCAGGGTCCTGCACCTCAGTTCAGGTAATGCTAGTTGGAGAGCAACTATCCTGAACTTTCGGGAAGGCAAAGATTGCATGAGCTGCAGCAGGATTCAGCGAGATACTAGGAGATGTAGAAGTCAGTGAAAGAACAGGGGTCTGCTGGGGATGAATTTGATTCCTCCCAAGTATTTGCACCCCAGTTGAGACATACTAGATCAAGAATATACAATTTTAGTCCCTAAATCAATCTTAATAATTTTAAGTGTGCAGCAAGAGAGAAAAAATAAGGACTACTCCGTCCACTTCTAATGCATAAATACACATATAGTTCTCTATTAAGAAATAGATTTTTATTTTGTATCTCTACATTATTCTAAGTTAATCAAAATTCTATACAGATCAGAAAACATAGATGTATTCACAAAATGTTTTGTTGCAGACAAAATGAGGTAGATCAGATTAGCAGCCTGGTAATGTTTTTTATGTGAATGAGTTTGAGCATTTTTACTATTTTATATTTTTTTAGGAATACTGCATAAAAATGCAGAAAGTCACTCAAGAACATAAAAAAATTTTTTTCCTTTGTGGGAATTGGCTGGTAAGCCCTCTAAGTCACTGATTAATCAATCTTATATTTCAGATTTCATTTTTCTTTGTTTAGGGCTGGCTTTGATGGATACCACATATTTTCACAATCCTTTCCACAGACCAGGTGATTGTTCATCAGGACACCTTTTAGAAAATTCTAAAGCAGTTCTCCAAAGATATCAGGTAACACATATGATTTGGCTATCAATTTGACAGAAGAAAAAAATTATAAGGTACATCTGGAAGAGAAAATATCTTTTAATTATTTTAATTGTTTAAAATGTGTAATTACTTTGTTTTGAGGGGTTTTGTTTGTGATTTGGGTTGTTTGTTGATTTTTGTTTGTTTTTGTATGTAGTTTGATGAGGGGGTCTGTTGTTTGTTGGGGATTTTTGTTGTTTGCATTTTTTAAAATTATAGATGTCTGGAATTGAGCAAAGTAGAAAAATATTGTATTTATTTAAAAATTGTAAATTCATTTTCCTTCAGATAATTAGTATGTTTCTTTAAAAGGAAAGGTCTTTTTTTTAGCCAGTAACTATATATTGTATTTTCTGCTCTTTTACTTCTTTGTTTGTTCTTCGTATGGAAGGCATTCAGACAACTTGAAACAAGTTTTGTTACTTCAGAACTAGATTCTTAAATTTAGTACATAGCTACCTAAAACGGCTTTATTTTAGATGTGAACTGTCACTGAGATCTTAAAAATAAAACTCCCAAAACACAATCTTTCCAGCTGCCGTTGAGCCTCGGAACATGCAGGCTACCTAGATAATGCCCAGCTTCAGTTTTAGGTTCTCTAGTAAGGTACTCTTGTGCCTGGCCACATATCCAGACTTTCAGAGTCCAATTAGTTCAAAATCAATCCAGACACAAACTTCCCCTAGACACGGAACTTAGACATTCTTTCACCAAAACCTCTTGAAAGTGTAGAACTCAGATATAGATTATTCCTGAGCACACAGCTGTTGGGTTTTATGTGCAAATTCTCTGCTCAACTGGAAAAGCTCATAAGTGGTGATCTAATTGTAAGAATTTTATATTAGTATTTTGACCATGAACTCTTTTCTCTAAGTTTAAACATATACATGCAGAAGAACATGGTACATAATGAGAGTATGACAATTACATTCTCAAAATTTCAATGAAATATTCCAAGTTTACAAAGGGGAGAATTTTGCATCCTGTGCTTAGCTTGAGGCTTTTTTACTGGCTAACTCTGCTCAGCAGCCAAGTTCCCTGGGTCTCATCTTGATATAACGTGCTGATTATGTTCATATAACTGGTACCTGGTCCAGATCCTTGATGCCTTTCTGAGAACATAAATATATAAAACTTTCTGATATTAGTTACCCATTTACTATGTTTTCCATACGTTGGACATTCAAATAAGTGGAATGTTAGGCATGATATAGTTAGAGACTAATAATGAAGCAAATATATTATTTCATAAGAAAATAAAGATCTATTATGACTCCCTTAAAGCTATAATTTCTGTCTATCTGTAGAAATACTTTTTTGTTTTTAAGCAGTTCCTCATAAGATCTTAAAGGCATATCTTTTAAAAACAAGTCATTTCAGAAGTCATTTCAACTAGTTTTAACACCTTAAATTAAGAACAAACACACCAAGTTTTATTTGCATCACAGAGAGATAAATAATAAAATTCCTACTGCAGATAAAAAGCAATGAAAATGCAAATAATTTCTCTTGTTTGTTTCTCTCATAAGTTCTTAATAGAAGCAACACAACCATTTGCATAGGAAAATAAACAGAAACTAGCAGTCTAGCATTTGGTTTTGAAAAAGAAATTTCGTATGGCCTAAATTACATCTGAGTTCCTTTGAAGAGCATTTTGCTAAACGCTCATGACTAAACAATTTTTCTAGAGACAACTATTAAGAAATATTAGGGATAAGTATTTAAGTGGCGTACAATCCCTTTGACCATAGTGTTCTGTGTATGCTTGTGTCTTTGGGTTTTATCCTTTGCATAAATATGATTGTTTGCCTTATAAAAGCTATTGACAGATGAAAGGGTTTTTTCTGACACCAATTTGTAGATGCACACACTCCTCCACCCCCTCCACAAACAATTTTATGTAATTCCCTTTTCTGATGGATCATGTTGAAGGGTAAAACTGTAAGTTCCTTAACTCTGTATTTCATCTATAACCAATGAATAGGCAACCTGACATCAGTAGACAATGAACAGATCTATAACAATAGGTACTTCACAGCATAAGAGATTGAAATTTATGTTAAAATGAAAAGGGAAAAACTGAACAATTTTGCTCACTCTGTAATAGCAGATTTTTAACTGTAATTCAAGTATCCATTTATAGCATCCTTTTTTTTTTTCTTACCAGAAAACCATGTTAAAGTCATGTTAGTTTTTGTTCATGTGTTCCACAAAAGCCAAACTTTGAGCTGACACAGCTCTTTTAAAGGACTTACTCCAAATTCAAGTACAAGATTTTACAGCTTAGTAAACTCTGATCAATATCTTGTTCCAGTCTCACAAGGGTCCTTAATTTTTCTTGCCTTACCACAACAAGAATGATAAATGTCAGTTGTAGATGGCACTGAAGCATCAACACTCTACTTGTTTCACCTCCCTACTCACAGATATTTTTAGAAATCCAGGATTCAGGTGTTTCAAACTGGTGTTCTTATTCACCATTCCTTCCCCTTTAGTTATTCAAAGGAAGATTGTCAAATAACTAATAGAATGGTGTTTATTCTAAACAGAAGTAATAGTGTAGAATATAGTGGAATATGCAAAATTCTTTTTAATTTAGACTGAAAACAGAATAGTGTTGGATTAAAAGGAGAATTATCTTGAGTTGTTTTAAGGAGGAAGTAGATATAGTACTCATTCATTTCTTCCCAAATTAGCATATGTCTCCAAAAAAAGTAAATCTTTTTCTAGAAAATGCATAGTAAAATCTGGAAATATTCTAGTTCTAACATCACCAATCAGGTTTATGTAAAACTACATTTAAATTAAATTTATTTTTATTACTAAGTATCTTTACACTATATTTCTTTATTGATCTTTATTTATTTCTCTTTTCCAGACAAAAGCAAAATAACAAAGCATTATTTTATATTTTATGAAAAGAAATTCAAAAGTTGTAAAAAGTTGTAAAATTTCATTTTGATGAAGTTTGAATACATGCTTGAACCTCCTGCTCCTTCACTGGATAGAGTTAATTGGTCTATAAAACATTGTTTTTAATATTTTCATCCCTTGTAGTATTCTTGTATTTTCTAACGTAACTAATAACGCCCCCAGAAATTTAGCGTATATTGTTGCTTTGGTTGATATTTTTTCCTTTCTTTTTGTTTCCTTCCCACTCAAGAAACATGTAGTTTTCCAAAGCAAAAACTTGTAACATTCCAGTGGGCACATTGATAAATTTCTTAGAAGGTGAGTATTGGAGAACTTCAGGAAAGAAATCTTAGAGCTTTTTAGTTAGGGGAGAGAAGGAGAAAAGAGTGGAAGGAAGGGAGAGAGAGAAAGACAGATACAGAAACAGAGAGATTCTGAAAGTCTTAATAGAAATTACTGTGACTGAGAGAACTTGTTTCTCATCCTGAGCATGTAATCACACAATCTTGACAAAAATCAATGAACAAAATGATAAAAGAAATTGGCAGGAAAGGGTACTCATATGTGTGTGCAACAAACCAGAAAATGTGTGTGTGCAGTAAAACAGAAAGTGCTGGCTTTCCTGGGCATGTGGAAGAATTATCATTACTCCCTTTTTTCTCCTCAGAAGAGACAAGGTTCTGCATACCAGCAA
Organism: Pycnonotus jocosus; assembly: GCA_013400435.1. NCBI lineage: Eukaryota > Metazoa > Chordata > Aves > Passeriformes > Pycnonotidae > Pycnonotus > Pycnonotus jocosus. The sequence goes on along the minus strand of VWYP01028710.1, from coordinate 46,891 downwards.
GCTGAGCTGGATTCTGCATGAGCAAGTTCTGAAATAGGTTTTAAGCCTCTTCCTTTCCTTGCTTGTCTGGTTTCACTCCAAGTTTAAACAATTCAGTTTCTCCCTCTTTACACTTTAAAACATTAAGTTTCAAATCCTCTTTTTGGATTCAGAAGTTGAATGGCAACTATCACGCGATATATTCTGGAAAAATTTAAGTTTCGTTCCCCAATAAACTGCTTCTATTGCTCCATTTTTTTTTCATTATGAGTGGCAATTTTGTTTGCTGACTGATAAAAGGCTTACCTTGCATTCTTAAATACAGCTAGAAGAATATGAAGCTGAAAAACTTAATAAAGATTCTGTATCAGTCAGTTTTACGCATAAAAAATGAATTAATTAATACACTGGGCTGTAAAGTGATGAGACATTAAATTTTATTACAGTTGTAAATGTGATTAAACAACTTCTTACCTTTTATTTCTATGATTAAGAAAACCATTTACAGTAACTTCAAAAAATTTGATTTGAAAGCAAAAGCCAACAAATGTTACAAGTAAAATTTACATCTTAAAAACATAAAATCAATTAAATAAATTAATGATATGGTGCAACTCTCAACCATTTCTGTATTAAAAAGTATTTTTTTGCAGAGAGTAATACATGGTGATAGTTTACAGTGTCACAATTGCACTCCATGTAATATGTATCTGTAAATATTAAAACAAATAGAAATTATTTTGTTATTAAATGATTTTTTTTATAAAAACACAGTAATGTTTTATTTATTGTAGTGGATTTTATAATACATTTGTAGTTTCATAATCAGCATAACTGATTTTTATTGCTACTATTTGGTTTTTTTGGAATTCAGTTATAATAGATTTTTTAAGATCTTTGCTCAGACCCCAAAACTCAGATCTATGTGACAAAAATTGCTATTAGTTGCTATTTAATGAAATGTCTCCTATATGAGCTGATCATTTTCAAACTTGCTGCCCTTGAATATAATACATGGAAATGAGATACTGCTGGTTTTTTTAAGTAAATTTTATATATATATATATGAAGAGACAACAATAATGACATCTGCTGACATTTTTGGTATTGACAGGCCTTGCTAACCTCAGATAAATTCAAAATTCCAGCAGACTGAATCAATAACATACATGAATACTTGGAGGAAAGAGAAATCTGCTATTTACTATTCCATTGTGAAAGACTTCCACTTCAGGCAGGCTCCTTTATTTGCTTAGGAAATGATGAAATGCAATTTACTTTAGGCCTCTCATGCTGTTGTGTGTGAAGAAAACCAGCCAAAACTGTATTCATGTTCTCTTGTGACAAAGCCTTTTTACATGCCCAGCAAGTGGCCAAGGAAGAGGTTAGTGCTCAGTGCCTTTTTATTTGTGATGTCTTGTATCCTACTTTACAAAAGGAGAGGAATTGGCGTTTGCAAGATAATTGATTTCACTCAGTGATATTTCAAAGCCGCTGTGCTGTTGGAGTGAAAAACATTAATATCTCTGCCCCATGTAAATACTAAGCTAGTTAATTCTCATCAACATGCAACTGTCACTAATTTTCACTAACACAAAGTGCTCCATAAAGGTGATTAGAACCCATTTTGTCACTGAAGAGAGAAACAATATGCCTTGGCATGTATTTTGACCTTTTAATTGAGTTCATCATCACTTCTAAGTCGAAAGTAGCATCATGATTGTGGGTGTAGCAGAAAATAGAAACATAGGTAAGGGAGGCATAGTAGAGACATGGGGCAGATCTGTTTGCTGTGGTTAGCTTAACTTCAGCTTGGGTGGCATAAACCTGTGAAGTATGAAGGAAAAAATGAATAGCAACAAAGCTGTTGTTGCTTTTGAAAGCTTTTTAGCTGGATATCAGCTAAGCATTAGGAAGAATAACACTTCTCCCTTTCTAAAATGGTGTTCTTTATTTCCTGTGTCTCACAGACTCATTTTCTAGTTTCAACCTGGCCTGAACTTTTTCATAGAATATTATTTTATGCCATATTTTCAAGAAAAAAAGTGTCAAAACAATGTCTTCTATAATTCCTTCTTTACATCCTTTTGTGGTAAGGTACAAATACTCAGAGAAGTATGTTGTAAATTTAAAAATATTCTACCCACCTGCAGAATAACAAACAATAGTCTTACTAAAAAGAAAGACACATCTTGCAAAAATACGATTTGAATTTAATACGTCCTTACTTCAGCAATGATGATGGTGTGGAAAACTTTTATTTTTATAAGATAATTATGTTACAGAACAGTTCTGACACAAAGTGAAAGAGGCCATGTTCATGTTACTTTAAACAGAAGATCCTACAAGAGAGATTTTATCACAGACCATAAAGTAGAACTGTCAAAGCACATTTCCTTCTTCTTCAGAAATGAAGTATCCCTTCAAATTTAGAAAAAAACCAAAAAAGGTAATGAAATCAATTTATGTTGCTTTAATCAGAATTTAAAGGCTTTCAACCCTTAAATGAAAGATGAACATATAAAAAATGCTTTACGAAAAATATTGGTTGTTTCAGCCTGATGCAGGTTTCCTTGATAATTTCCTAAATTAAGATGAATAGAAATCTCCTCATGAATAAATTTCACTGTAAAGAACTGTCTAGTTGAGTACAAAATATTCCATTCCAGATATCTTAACTTTGACATTTTCTGAGTGTAAGGCAGAATTGTCTCACTTCATTTAAGTTTTCATTTTCAGCTGAGTTTTTCACAGAAGTCAGGCAGTTGTATGTTTTTGAGAAACCTGGCCTTGTGGAAGACATCTTTTTTCATGACAAAGGGGTTGGAGATAGGTGATGTTACCTTCCAACACAAGCCATTCTATAATTCATGTGGAAGCAACGATGTTAAATGCTTTGAAAGTCGTGACAATAAAGCAGAGTATTCAGGTCAGAGAATCCTAATAATAACCCTAATTGCATGCTCGTAGGGATTTGGACGCCTGCTAAATTCCCACTAATACCTAGTCCTCAAGGGAATTAGATTCTGTTCCGTATGAGAATTTATTACAACTGATTATCAGCATAGGAACAAAAATATGATAATACTTTTAATAATAAATAAAGCACTTACTACAACTTAAAGACACTTCTAAGGATGTAGTTAATTATAAAAGCTTATTTTGCAAACTTTGCAAATGTGTTGTAGATTACAAAAGTCTGGACTATTTTAAAAGAAAATTTCATGATCTATCAGCTCTTGATAAAAATGAAGGAATGAATACTTCTTTAGAAGTAATAAAAGAAAGAATTCACTCTTTTAAATATTTAGGGAACTTTTGCCCACAACAATAAAACTAATACAGAAAAATATGATGCTACATTTTATTGCCATTCATGAACTGAAACCATTAAAATAAAGACAGCTCATGGTGATACTGAACTAGTAAGAAGATAACAGCAACATGTAAAATATATATGTCTTCAGATAAAGGGTTTCAATGAAGTTGGAGAAAAAAAGATGATAACTTTTTGAACTGTAAATGCCATTTATTTTGCTGACAACCTCACAGTTGTCCTCAGCTTCTCAGTTTTGCTCTTTGCTTCTCTCCTGGTCTTACTCAATTTTACCAAGTGTCTTGAACCACATTTCACTCCTACCCTAAGCACTGCTGTTTCTTACAGCTGTCACTTCTGTATCTCTTTACCTGAACCTTCGGCTTCTTCTGGCTGTTGAGCTTGGACTTGCTATTCCCTGCTCCATCAGGCAGTGCTGGCTGCTCCCCATCTGCCAGTAATGAATGGACTGCATTACCTTTCATTAGCTTATGAAAGTACCAGTGATAAATACAACACAATTAACTGTTGTATTTGCATATGAAAGATAAAGAGAACACTCACTTTGTCTGTTGTGTGTGAATAAAATATTTTAGGGTTCACTGATTTTAGAGCAAACCTCAAAGATATTTCTCAAAAGCTCTCCACAGAGGAATACAAAAAAAAGGATTGTAATTGAAGGAGTAACTGTTTTTAAATATGTTCTCTTCTACACATTATATTTAATAATAAAATAATTATTATTGATAGCTCTGATTTTACCTTTTTTTTATTTGGGGGGGTGGGGAAGAGGCTGTGGGGAAGGTATTGTGTATAAATGTGGCATCTTATGAAGCATGGAGAATAAATCTGTGAGGAGACAGAATTTTTAGAGAGAGAAAGGAGTTATCTTCAATTTTTCTATTTCAGGACACTAGGTTCATTGCTGATATCACCAGCACCTGTCATACACAAATACTCCCCCTTGCCTGGCCCTTCAGTCTTAGTGGTGAGGACTTCTAATAATGCTTTATTATTCAGAGATGACAAGTTTTAATATAAATTATCTGATCACATCTCTTGACTGCATCAGTCCATGTCACTTTCTATCATTATTTATTCAGTATCAATATTCAGTTGTCTCCTATTCCTGCTGCAAATTCTTTGCACTTCCAAACCGTTCTCTGGAGTGCCTGCAGAATTTGGATTAACTGAACAGATGAACCTTAAATAGAATTATTATGTAATAGAACTCAGGTAATCTAAAGTCAAGTACACACCACAGCTGATTTTTTTCCTTTACTGTTCCTTTGCTTTACCACAAAGCTGTACTTTTCAACCAGAAATAGGCATCAAGACTTTCAGTCCAAGTTTTAAAGTAAACAGCTTCATGAGATGCCAACTCAACCGTTCTTGTATTTGATCTGCACCATTTCTAATTGCAGGAAATTACTTTGGTGTGTAGATTCTGTGTTTTTGGATTACAGTTGTTAATTTACAAGAAGGAAACTTCACCTTTCATCAAATTTCTTGAATATCAAAATAAATGCTGCTTATTTGTGGGGGTTTTTCTGTTGATTTTTTTTCTTTGTTTGTTTGGGTTTTAATCTGAGAAGCTAAGCTAAAAAACAAAGGGGTAAAATCAATGACATGTAAAAAATACACTATATGGATGCAAGTCAAGTCAGATATTTATAACTGGCACACCTCAAGTTCATTGCTAAAGTCATCTCCAGCTGGAATCTAGGTCTCTATATATATTTAATGAACATTTTGCCCAGTCTTGAATGTAATAAATAATTTATTCTCTTTGAACTTCCCATGGAAATGGTGTTAAGAGGTAGACTTTGCCTACAAAATGGCACTGCTTTACCATTAAGAGAGCTGCTCAAAACAACACTATTTATGGAAAAACCCACAAGTTCCAGACATTTAAAGGTCTTTTATGTTTCAGAGAATATTCAGAAGTGGGAAAGAAGCAGATGGTTATGCTACTAAATATGGTGTGCAACAGTGTGATCTGATGACGGAAAAGAATTAAAATAGACACACACCTACCCCATCTTCATCCCCTGCTCTCAGTTTCAAGCTCTTTTCCTAATGAGATAAGAACTTAATCTAATTAAAAGATGGACTAGGAAGTAGAAAAGTCCAGTAACCATTCTTTTGTTTGTTTGCTGATGTTTTAAGATATGGAGGAAAAAATAATATGAAGAAGCATGATGGTGTGGAATAAAATCTTACAAGAATGTTAAAGCAATGTCAGAAAGAATGAGGCCAGATATGTGCTCAGAGGAAGTTATGTAGTGCAAGTGAACTGATCAAAGTGGTTTCAACATCTGCTGCAGCGCACTTCATGTTCCTCAGCGATCCACACTGTGGATGATAAGAGGGGAGAGATTAAAGATTAATGTGACGTCATGGAGAATGTAAAGAAAGTTTTTACTTGCACAGTATTTTATTAAGAGTGAGACATAAGTTTATGGAAAAAGCAGAAGACACTAACAGATTAGAAAATTTGTTAAAGAATTTAAAGAAGGTAACTTGCACACTAGAAAATTAGGAATAAAATGTAAAAAAATATAAAGAATAAATTAACTCTGCTCTATAGGGTGTCTTCTCAGATGCATATTTTTCCTAGTACTTTCTGAAATGCATTCTGCTGTGCAGATCTACCACTTTCAGATTGTGTGGTGCTGCTCCTGAGTCAGTAACAGGAAGTCTTTCCTCTCTGCTGCTTCCAAGAAACAGTAGCTCTTTTGTGGCATGTTGCAGTTTACCTCTTATATAGGTACCATGACCAAGAAGATTCTTCTTATGTTCTTGGAGCTGTAGCTTATGGATCTTAAAGTCGCATGTAAACCTGACACCTTTTTTTTTTTTCCCCCCAAGGTTTTATAAGTAGCATTACCTTTCTGGGTCCAGTGAGTTAGTAGGACCACTCAAAGTTAGACATTTTAAATGCTAAGGATAACAGACGGCCAACACCACTACTGAAAAAAAAAAAAAAATCAGATTAATGGTTCTATACAAAAGAAAGGAAAAAACCCAAAATATTAAATGAAGGGGGAAAAAATACTGCATACTGACCTGAAAAAATTGTTTGGGAGCTATTGCTTCCAAATCACAAAGCTTCATACCTAGGGATCATCAGGCTTCATGCCTGAACTTGAGACATGAAAGAAATAACCATGATCCTGGGTCAGAAGAGACTATAAACAAAACATTATATCTATTTATTATCATTATGAGGTAACACTGAGTAGATGTTACACACAGCACTGTACCACTGACAAGGATTAACCTCTCAGACTTGATTTACTCTGTTGAGCCTAAATACTGCAGGATCCTCCAGACTCTGAGGTTATGTCAGCTCCTGTCTATTGTGTGTGTCCAGACTCTTGCATGTGCTTGACATCACCCACAGCCTGTTTCTTTGCAGAGTTAATCTTCTGCATCTCAATCTGAAAAGGAAATGTTAGTCTGTAAGGTGTAAGCTTACAGGTAATTTCATATCAAGATTGTAATTATTATGCCTTATTCATCTAAAGTCTGGAATCTCATCATGCTACATTATTATAGCATTAGAAGGGGCAGAAGAAACATGCAGCCTTTAGAATAGGCAGAAGGTGGAATTTGCATCCTGTTCAAGCCTTGCAGTAGGCAAGTATGTGTAATTTTGATTAAATACTGAAAATTTACATGTTAAGTGGTCACAGAAAGAGGGAATTATGCTAGTGGAAGGGAATGAGGAAAATCAGAAGGGAAAAAATAGGAGGGCCATGCTAAATATAGACTTTAGAATTACAAAGAATAGAGAGAAAAGCAAAAGAGTAAAAGCTGAAAGAAAGTATTATTGTTAATTCTACAATGAGAAGGATCCCCATTATAATTATATTGAATCCCTGATAAAAGAAAATAATAATTATTTTATTTTAAACTATTATATAGTAAATTTCAGAAGCAGGCATTGTATAGAATTTTTCATTCATTTATCACTCCTTGTCTTATTACTACACACCCTTGTAAAGAGTCTCTCTCCTGCTTTTTTGTGTGACCCCCTTAGGTACTGGAAGGCTGCCTCCCCAGAACCTTCTTTTCTTCAGGCTAAACAACCCCAGCTCTCTCAGTCTCTTCACAGGAAAGGTGCTCCAGCCCTCTGATCACCCTCATGGACCCCCTCTGGATTTACTCCAAGAGGTCCATGTCCTTCCTGTGCTACATGCAGAACTCCAGGTGATGTCCCATGAAAGTGGAGTAGAGAGGCAGAATCACCTACTTCAGCCTGGACAGAATTGGCTTACTGGGCTGCAAGTTCACATTGCCACCTTGTGCCCAGCCTCTCCTCCACCAGCCCTTCCAGGTCCCTCTGCTCAGCCTGTAGTGACACTGGGGGTTGCCCCAGCCCAGGTGCAGCACTTTGCACTTGGCTTTGTGAACTTCACGAGGTTCCCATAGGTGGACTTCTTCAGTTTGTCCAGGTTCCTCTGGATGGCACCACGTCCTTCAGAAACGTGTTACCTGTCCTGACAGTAAAGCAAGCCTGTTACAATGCTGCGTACGAGGTCATACAAGAAACAACTTCTCTTTTAACAGAGTGGAAAAAAACTGTGCAATCACATAGCAAGCACAATGGGAAGGGAAGAAGCGCTGCAGTAACACCATGGGGCTCTGCTAACCTAAGAAGAAGGAAACAACAAAATAAAAAAGATGAGTGAGCAAATGACAAGTATGCAGAGGATGACAGAGAGTGTATCTTTGGACACAAACTCTGAATGGAACTCTGACAGACTACAGAGTTTAGACATGATTTAGTGTAAATTCTTACGGGTGCTCTCAGCTAGCTATTTAGACTGAAATAAACTGCTGAAAACATGGACAATAGGAAGAAACCTATCCTGAGTAAGACACTTGAGATAGCAAAGTTGAGCATGAAACTGCCTTTCTTGGTATATGTTTCTTTATATAAGCATTATACGGCCAGAAGACTCTCCTTTCAGCAGCAATGAAAAATTGCTGCCTAGTAACAGAATGGAAAATCAAAGGACAAAAAAAACCTCAAAAACCCAAACACAAACATTAAACCATGAAAGACCCCAAAACCTTACATTTGAGAGGGATGGTGAACTAAAACACAGGGGTTTTTGTTTCTGTTGTTCACTGATTTTTCCAAGAGATAAGGTAACATTTTGAGTATTCTATTAAATGCTTGTCAACAGATCATATAAACATGCTTAAAATATTATAATTATTATAATGTATTATCTAATATATAATTATTATAATTAATATATTCCATATAACTGTTCAATGAGTTGTTGTATGATCTACTGTATTGAGTTTGCCAGTATGGCCAAACTTTGGTAGTGGAGGGTTACAGGAGTGGCTTCTGTGAGAAACTGCCAGAAGCTTCCTCCATGTACAGCAGAGTGATTGCCTGACAGCTTCAAAAACAGGTGTGCTGCTGGTAAAGGCTGGACCAAACAGAAATGGTGGTAAGACCTCTGTAATAACAAGAAGAAGAAAGAAGAAAGAAGAAAGAAGAAGAAGAAATAAGAGAGAGGAAGAAGGAGAAGAAGAAAAGAAAGTTATTACACAGTTTTAATTACAGTCAGAAAAGACCTAACTGAGATGGACTCACATTAGAGAAGTTCGTACAGAGCTCTGTGGGAGAGACCACAATGCTGGAGCAGGGTAAGGACTCCTCTCCCTGATCAGTAGGAAAAATAACTTTTGATGAACAGACCATAAGCCTTGTTCCCAGTCTCCCTGTGCCACTGAGGGAGGAGGTGGAGCTGTGAAGGAGGGAGGGGTGAGGGAATGTGGTTTTAAGGTTTTATTTTACTTCTCATTATCTTGTTCTGATTTTATTAGTTATAAATTCAATTAATATCTTTAGTTCAAGTCTATTCTGCCCATGATAATATCTGGTGAGTGATTTCTCCTAGATCTTATCCCACCTCATGAACCCTTTGTTATATTTTCTCTCCCTTTTCCATCTGTGGAGGTAAGTGATAGAGTGGCTTTGGTGGGAGCCTGGAAGCCAGCAAGGGTCAACCCACTACATCTACTTATCTAAAAGCACATATTACCTTAAATAGCTTTTGTTAACTGCCATGAAATATCCATGACTTTTGGATGGCAAATTTTATGTTATTTATGTTGGCATTTCCATAAAAAATTAACTTTTTTAAACATTTACCAAATCTATGTGGCAAATAAGCATCCATTACAGAAATCATATTGGAACAAAATTTCATTAGAACATAATTTTCCTAGATTTATTTTCCATTCTCATGACATCAATTAATTCTCTTAATTACATTTTGTACTCATTCTCAACTGTTAACAAAAAACCCCCATCAGTTTCAGGTGTGATAATGAATTTAATTTTATTGGTATGATGGAATAAGCTGATGCTATTCATGTCATTCAGTTAGACAAAATTAATATACACCACACAGGTCTTAAAAGTGGAACTAAGTTCTGCTGATAGAATGGAAAAAACAAACAAACAAAACCCAACAAAACAAACAAACTCAACCAATACAGTTTTTTCCTAGTTTTAGATAAATTACTATGTCTGTAACTGAAATTCATGGATTCTGGAAGATACACACCAGAATAATTGCACTTTTATTTCTGTGTATGGTATGTTCCTGAGATAAAATTCTTGGTATCATAAATTTAGTCTACAGGACACCTATACATTTCTGAGGCAAATAAAAGTTTTTAGTTTGTTGAAAGAATATCCTAGGGGTTGCTCATGAGCACAAAATATCTTCAGGGCTGGCAGGAACATCTAGTTACGTGCTTTTTACTGTTATTGCCAATGGCATTCTAATGAACAGCTTGTCTTATCAGCAACCTGTTCTTTATTACAACAATAAATGGTACCATACAAGGCATCATTCTTCTCTGCAATAAGCATTAGGATAATATATTCCTTTTGTTCAGAATCTGCAGGGAGAAGGAATTCTTTTCTTCTTTTATGTTTCAATCTGGGGTTGTTGACTATGCATAGAGAGCTGTAACAGCATTTAATGAAATCTTCCTTGGAAAACAGAAAGAATCCCATAAATTCTAAAGCAGAGCTATGCCAGAAGCAGAACACCTGCCACTGACTCCTTCCCATGGATAACAGTAAAAGACTCACTGCTTGTAGGTAACAACCCACTGGCAGTATGTGTTCAAAAACAGCTTTTGAATTTGATAGCTGTGTGCAACACGACCTGATGCAGCTCTTGTATGTGCTACATTGCACCACCAGCTTAAAGAAACTAGATGTTTTGGGGTTTTCTTTGTTTGTTTTTATTTCACATACTCAAGGATGTTGTTTCCTGAATAACAAATTAAGCTTATTCTGATACCCACTTTTTAAATAAGAATTTTGGCCCGATGGGTCATAGATTTAAAAATCTAATAATATTATTTCAAAGCCCAAAATCAGTTCCAGAAGAAAGAATGCTTGATAAAGACCAAACATGTTTCTGTACTATCTGGAATTATTTGACTAGTATATTTCCCAATTTATTCAATCATACTTGATTCTAACAATGTTTTCCTTGCATTTATTCTTTGAATCTTTCCACTTCACAGCAGTATTTCCCAGTGTAGTTCTGCAATGTACCTAATGTGTAAAAGATAATCTCTGAAATATTAAAGACGTAAACCTACTGTCTCAGCATACATAACGAGTCTTTTCAATTCTTGCTTTTTAAAGTGATAAAGTACATTAAAACCTGATCACATAAATTCTTTTCAATTTTTCTTTTCTTCTCTATCCACACTTACACACAAGCACGCCTTGTTAAAAAAGTAAGAAATTACTAATTACCACAGAGCTTAGGGAGTTATGGCAAGGAATGTACAGGCCTCTTTTGTCAATTAAAACCAGGTGATTGGATAAATAATTAACATAGATACATATGAAGCAAATTGTGAAGCACAGAATCACAAAAAGGTATTAGGCTGGTACTGTTTCCAAAACATGAAATAGAAACCAGAGACCCTACAGTCTGGAGATCTCTTTATGACTGGGTCACTTTATGTTACTTTCTTTTTCCCATTAGTTGTATAATATAGGTAAAATTGCCATTTGGAGCCATGACCAATACAGTTCTGTTTCACAACTCCAATGTTGAACCTTTGCAGTGTTTTCTCTCAGCTATGAGTGAAATATATTTTGTATTGTATACATCCTCTTTTGATCCTCCAGTGTCAAACTTTTAAAATATTTTGCATTTTTTTCTTCTCTGCATTATTGATTTTTCTTTCTTATCTGTTGATCCTAGCTACTGCATCTCCAGTGATTTTTCTTCCTCTTGAAAAAACCAATATTGGCATATATTTGACTGTTTCATACACAGAGTACAGCAACTTTGCTCTTGATCCTAACATCACCTAAATAAATTTTCTGCTAAAAAATATTTCTGCTTCAGTGTCTTTATTTAATTCAGCTCCCTTAAATGTCTCCACTGGTAACTTGCCTAAAAGATGTCATGTCAACAAACTTACAATCCTGTTACTTGTAGTCTGAGGACATTATCACAGGTCATGTCAGGAACACTAAATGATATATCATATGAGTAGAACTCTACTCTATTACCTGTTAATTACCTGGTTAACTAGTAATTAATTGACAAATTGTTTGATGGTACAATTCACACTAAAAGTAAAACTTGATCTTAGTGTCTCAGTGTTTTAATCTTTGTTACTTTACAATGTACAGTGTAACATATTTTAGGAGACTGATTACAAGCATGACTAAGAAACTTCTTGAAAGTCACCCTTGTTTGAAGAAAGAAAATAAATTGAGAAAAGTCTATAGGTGATGTAAATTACTGTAGTATAAATACTTCAGTTTTCATTGTCTGTTGATCTAATCTCTTAATGAATGAACAATTGCTCTGTGTTGTTTATTCTATTCTCCTACTATAGCAATGATAATTTTTCCATTATCCCCCACCTACATTGTTGAGAGAGATGTAACAGGAATCTGAGATTTCGCTCCCACAAAGGTGAGCATTTCAACAAGCACAAGGTTATGTAGCTAAAAACTTTATACATGTGACTGTGAGTCTCGAAAATCTGTTTTTTATAAATTGCTAATATAAACTAAATTGTTAATTATGCATATTACTTCCTACTGTGAACTTGATAAATTTGAACTTCAGAGCAAGAGCGTTACAAGAGTGTCAAGACAAAATGGATTTTCAGAGTTACAGGACCTCAGCAGCAAGGTCAACAGAATCATGGACAGTGGAACAGCCTAAAAAATTGAGTTTGTTTGTTTGATTTTTTGTTTTGTTTTTAATTTTGTTTAGTATTCTTAGGTGTAGGATGACCACAAAGAATGCTGAAATAAATTAATATCAATAAATAAATAATTAAATTATTAACAATAAATTGTTATGATATAACTACCTGGCAAAATAAAACACATTTAACTTTAATTGAAAGCTTGAGGAAAACCCTTTTTAAACAAAATTCCTTCGTGTCAGTTTGTGTCTGCCTTTGTAATTCAACTAACATCTTAAATGGTAACAAAAATTTTATGCATTTGTTCTAGTTTGCTAGCTTTTTAAGCACTGTGTGGTAGCATAAATCCTATTGGAGTAGGTGCATCAATAATTATTGTTAATGTGATTGTTTAAACACTCAGGTACGGATCATTGTGTGAGACCTATGCAGTATTTCCTCACTGAACTCCAACACTTTGTGATTTGCCATCTGTGTTTTCTGTGAAGCTCACTGGTATGGGTAGCAGATCTCTAAGAAAATAACTGTGGAAGTGGGAGCACAGAAAGTATAGAAGGTGCATTTCTTCATCATAGAGGTTTCAGACTCAGAAACTGACAGCATCTTCAGAAATTTCTGTACAAAATTCTTTTACCATGTGATTCACTTTGATTTTATCCATTTAGGGAATCTTGCGGAACCACTGTCAAAATTCTGCCTGTTTGATGCCTGTTTCATTTTTTCCTGAATTCCCCTGTGCTGAGAATTTTCTATATACAAAGTAATCTCCTTCACTAGCTGTATTTCCCATGTTTCAAGTGTTACAATTTACTATTCTTGACTAGCAAGGACTTCGATTCAAACACATCTTTCTGTTGTGTAAAATGTCAGCAAGAGCACTTATCAATTGCAACAATCCAAAAGTCAGAATTACTGTCAAAATTTAGCTCAGAAAATATTTTACTGTTTCCAATAAATTTAAAGATATTACATTTTTTCTGTAACAGCTATTTCTTAGGAATTAAAAATGAGTGATTGAAAAGTTTTTGTAGGAATTTGGTGTACAAGTCACACTCAGTTTCCTTGTTGAAATGTTCCTTGGCTCTTTTGGAGTCATCCAAATAAATCATAAATACACATAAAGTTTAAGAATTTATTGCTGTAAGGATGTGTTCTGCCCAGCTAATTTGTATGCATATTTTGTGAACTGAATTTCATACAGAAGAACCAGACATCCAACAAAAGATAAAAGCTGGCCTACTCTGCACACTAGGCACATAGATATCTCTGAGAACAGGTATCTGAATCTAAGACAAAAAAGGAGCTATGCAGCAGTTAAGGTCAAACAAACTGATGAGATCTGATTCAAATACTTCTGGCTTTAACAGTTTCAGAGAAACTGCTGTTTCTGATAGAAGTGAGCACAGAGTCAAAATGTTAGAATCTCTGCTCCTGGAGCTAAATGGCAGTTCTATTAAAGCTTTTTTCAAGCTACTCTGGGCTATATTTTTATCAGAGTTTTGTTTCTTGGTAGGAAATGTAAACAATTTCTTGCATTTGCAAGCAAAATATTGAATTTTGCCTATTCAGGTATACAGAATACTGGTACATGAACATATTTGAAAATATGAAGGACTTACTTGCTTAAAATTTCCTTTAAAAACACTAGTTTAGTAATTTTTTCTTTTTTTTTTTTTTTTGGAAAGGTGTCCTTTTTTGTCTCTATTTTTAAATAATAACAATTATCATGATAAGAAGTTTTTAAATTTTTTATCTTTTTAATATTATTTTGCAACATAAGGCTTAAAACTCAACAAAACTGTGGATTACATCTGCATTGGTCTATAGAAGTCAGAGATTTTACCATGAAGGAAAGGTCATGTAAAACAATCCAAAAAATAGTGACCAGAGATGTTATATTTTCAGAAGGTATAATATTAAAGAAGATGCTGGGTAGCCTTGAGATAGCTCAGGGTATCTTTGTCAATGCCCAGAGGTGAGATGAGTCATGGCCAAATTCCGTCTCCAAGAGTCCATCAGTGCTGGATAATCCTGTTGGAGGCACTTTCTGACTGCTTTTGCACTGTGTTTCTGAGAACATTCAGATGGAGCACAGCTTTTTCCTTTTTCTAAGGCACTATCAGGTTTTAATATCCTGTTGATGAAGTTTAGCCTAAACCATAACCACACATTGGCCCAAAACCTGAAAAGAATTTTTTTTTAATTTATTCAAGAAATTCAGTTAAGAATTATGAACTGGATGAATGAATGAATGAATGAATGAATGAATAGCATGTGGGGACTTGACACAAGCAGCCAGAAAAGAGGGAATTTTTGTGGGTTCTGTTTGTTTGTTTGTTTGTTTGTTTTTCTTCTAAAATTACAGATACTCCTTTATAAATAGCTTGGGACAGGCATGTACTTCAAGACTCTGAGACAGAATTTTCCACTGACAATAAAAGGATAGGATTTAAACATATTGGAAGGAATGTGATGTTAGCATTCATACCAGAAAGGTGAAAGAAACTGCATTAACAAGCAAATTCCCCAAATAGAATGAGAAAATATTTTATTTCTCTCACAAATGGATGCAGTAGTTCTACATTACTATAGTGTAAAATTTTCTATGTTTCATGCACAGTGTTTTATTTTAGAGTCTCTACTTACAAGTGGGGATGAACTGCCTATTGAAGATATCCAAAGAAGGTATTTATTTTTAGATGTCTCAAGAAAATCTGATGTGAGGCTAAAGTTAATGGTATTTAATTTGAAGAAGGACTTACAGCTTTTGAACTTTGCTCCTATTACTGCAGATAATAGATAACAGATTGGATGATTAAATAATAGCAAGGAAACCTCTTTTCATTCCAGATAGCAGCTATAATTCCTCCAGAGGTTTGGATTAGGCATGAATGGAAGACTATTCCTTGCAATTCAGCTCTACATAATCAAAAATTTATAAAATAGCTATTCCACTATGACTTAAAAGATGAACAATATTTAAAAAGGAATATTCAAACAAGTTATTCAGAGACCCTATATATGAGGTCCTCAAGATGGATCTTTTATATGGATTTGTTTTTTAATCAAAAATATGTATTTTCAGCTATTTTAATAAAAAAGTTTTGAGGAAATTTACCTGAAACTGCAAAAAAATATGGAAATTGGTAACACAGAAATGCTGCCTTAATTTTATGAAGCAATCACTTCCTTTCATAGGATATGTAGGCAAATTTCTAGGGCAGACAGCACAATTACTCAACCTTTTTTTTTTTTTTTATTTAGATGCTGCTCTTTTCAACAAGAAGGCATTTTATATAAAATTCTAGGACCTTTTCTTTCTGTCACTATGGAGTAACTAGTTGGATGCCTGTGCTGCTGGTCTTACACAATGCAAGAAATTATAATTCCATGCAAATTTCTGAAGAAAAATAGACAATTTTCTTGAATTCAATTGAAGAAACTTTCATTCAAGACTTAATAAAAGAACTTGGGGCCAAACAGCAGTGGGAGAACAAGACAAAATTCCTCAATGTGGAAGCAACTCAAAATGTTTTACATTTTGCATAGCAATTCTTTTATGTCTTAATTGAAAGTAAATATTGATTGAATTGAAAGTAAAATATTACAAGTTCTCTATAACAAAAAGGCATTTTTCTTTCAATTTCTATATTATAATGTTGGGTATTAGCATAAATATATTAATTTATTATATAGCAAAATATTTGTTATAAGTATTTTCAGGATTTTTTCTTGGAATAATAGTTTTGTTGGCAACTTCATGCATACTAGATGGATATGTTCATTTTTTCTTTGCTTTATC
The DNA here is from genome assembly GCA_013400435.1 of Pycnonotus jocosus. NCBI lineage: Eukaryota > Metazoa > Chordata > Aves > Passeriformes > Pycnonotidae > Pycnonotus > Pycnonotus jocosus. Next base: position 30,554 of record VWYP01028710.1, on the reverse strand, counting down.
TGATGAAGCCTTTGATCACTATTTGGCTTCACCTCATGATGACAATTACATAAGATAAGAACAAAAGAAGTTAGGCAATAAGTTCTGCACATAGATTGAAATAGTCCAGCAAAATTTTTTGTTATGCCAATGTGTTTCCAAAGGATGGTCATTTTCCCAGAATGACCATTTCTCATGCTTGATTAAACTGGTTTCCCACAGTCTTACATTGTCTGTCTTACATTGAGACTTATTCTGGTAACCTAAATCCAGCCTTATCTCCATATCTGTTCTGGAAAAAAATCCTGATTTTTTGGTTTATTTGTTTGTATTCAGGTGTGCTACCATTGAGACAGTTATTTCTAGTTATTTCTCTTGATCTTTCAGAACCAAAGACATATGAATTGGAGATAATCTGAGCTGGGTTTTCTCATTTTTTGATTAGGATTTAGGTTTTTTGGGGTTGGTGTTTGTTTTTTTTTGGTTTTGGTTTTGGTTTTGGTTTTGTTTGTTTGTGGGGGTTTTGGGGGTTTGTTTTGTTTGTTTGTTTGTTTTGGGGGGGTTTTAGGGGTTTTTTTTGCTGTTGGTTCTTTACTGCAAGAAAGGTGTACTCAATCCTGGATACTTCTCACTAAAATTCACATATCTCACAGCAACAGAAATAGCCATTTTCCCGTAAACCCAGTTATCCCTAGCAGTGCCTTTCCAAAGGCACTTGTTTCATTGTTCCATTAGGAACAATTAAACAGATTGGAAAAAAATACTTTTATCATTCAAAAAATAGAGAGAAGTGAATTATAAGTGAACATTTTAAAATTAATTTAAATAACACAAAGCAAGTAGTATTTTGTTTTCATAACCACCTTTGGGCTAAAAGGAATTGTAATATATTACAATTTGAAAACCGATATTTAAGGAGACCTCTTTTTAGCCTTGCATTTCTATATTTAAGAATATTTGGATAGAGATTATGAAAAAGAAACAATATTACTTGATATGCAGGGTCCCTAGATTCATTTTTTAAAGTTATTTTTATTAACTCAGGAGTAGAAGGATGATGTCCAAAACCCATTCTATTTTCTGTGCTGTGTTTTTCACCTGTACAATCCTACAGGGTTTTTTTGGCTTCACAGCACTGAATATATTTGTTAGCTAACATTACCATACCAAGTTCAGGGAAGTATTTTCCTGAGGTGGTGGCCCCTCTATACATAACTTCACAATCTGTGCTATAGGATATCGGCAATGACCCTGTGGATTTCTATCAATCTTCTAATTTTGTAAATGCACAAATATTAAAAAAAGTTAGCGTTGATTTTGCATACACTTGGCACAATTTACTAAATTACATCTAACTATTAAAACCACAAAGACACTGAGCTCCCTGTCAGATACCTGCCTGGCACGACTCCTTTTAAGAGTCACTTTCCCATCAGAAGGTCATGATGCTAATACAAAGTTCTCTAAGTTTACTTGTTTTGTGGAACACTGAAATTAAAATAGGATTTCTTCTTTTCACTGTAGCAAATCTAGAATCACAGACAAAGAATTTATATTGTCTTTTCAGGAATTTATAACAGGAATGGAAGCAAAACACTTTAGTTGTCAGAAATGCAGTAGCTACTGTGAAATAACCGTCAGCAGAGCAAATAAAACCCTCAGTAAGAGCATGTTATTCTTCCCAGAGGACCATGTGAAAGCCATGTTCCTATGAAAAGCCCTGTGCTGTGAGCTCATTACTGTACCTGGGCAGCCTGCTATCACTGACACAACAATCTTTACTATACCTGAGTTATTCATTGAGAGAAAGAGGTACTATGCCATAAATGACCTGGAGATCTTGAGAGAAAAAAAATTATAAAGACCATTTCTTACTGGTTTTTAAATAAAAATGTGCCTGTATGCTGGAATACATCTAGTCACTGTTATGGTGACCGTATGGAATGATATAGTTCAGAAATCTATTAAAATAAGTCAATAGTCATTAATGAAATTATAGGGGTAAAACGTGCTTACCCTGCATTCTTTAATGATTGGTAGCAGGGACAACTTTCAGAAAATAGCAGTGGAAGTCCTATATGTGCCTTAGAATTCCACCTGCAGAGTCCTCTTACTGTATCATGGTGTTAATCTAGATTACCTTAATTAGAAGTTCGAAAGCTGATTTTATTAAAGGGTATAAATACCTTCTTGGGAAAGAAAGTCTTGAAAAGAGCAGGGTTGAATATCTGTCTCCAGTATGACCTGATCTGCTCTCCACTGCTTCTCAATGAAACAATTTACCAACTTTCAAGTAAGCAATATAGATCTAAATATGATCACAGACAACCTAATTTTAGCCAGAAGTAACAAAACAACGTGGGTATCTGAACCTCAGAGAAAACAAGGCTTCCCTGGAAGCAGACAGAAATAATATAGTACTATATAGTGTAATACTATATAACAGAGTAATGTTATAAGTAATATTACTAATATACTAACTATCCATGCTGAAGCACTCTCTTCTGAATGTCAGGACATCTTTCAAATAGATTGCCCTCTTTATATCCTTTAGCAAAAAGACTTGTTGTATCTTTAGCCCTGATTGTAAATTATCTAATAGATTCATTTTTCCACTTCCTCATTATTTTTTACCACTTTTAATTATTTTACCACTTTCATCAGACTAACAGTAAAAGAAAAAAGATTTGTAAAATCCTATAAAGGAGTTATATTCAGTGTCATGTCCATATATTTAGGCTAACAGCACATTCACTGTATCTTTCATAAGTCACAAACTAACTCAAGCCTTCAAAGTCTGCAAGTGCTGCTCTGTCTTGCATCCATGGTCCCACAATCTTCATAATATTCTTAATGGCAAATTTTGGTTTGTCTTACTCTATGTATGTTATTAACTTAAATGAGGAAATCCCCCCCCAACAAAACGAACTTTAAATAAATCTATTAATATCTATAGTGTCTCTCTAATTCTCTTGTTTTCAGACAGGTGGTTATCCTTGGATTGTGAGAAACAACTGGCTCTCCTTGGATCCACTTGAGGATGCCAAAAAATTCTGGTGGGGTAGATGTTATTATATCAACTGACATACCCTAGCTTTTTCTGATGTTTATTGGGGATACTCCACAGATAAGAATACAGCTGTGACACTGCTATGAAATAAAGCTGGACAGATTGATTTCTCTGCAAATGGAATTTCTGTTGATACCATGATATAATCAAGTGATTGGTGGGGTTGTCTGACAACTGCACATCTTCTTTTCCATCTTTTATTCCCTCTATAGTCTTTCATTTACTTTGTTACAGTTTATTATTGTATTTTCCTATAGCTCATATTTATTTCAGTATTATGTTTCTTTTTATGACAATTACAGCACCATAGATACAATTTTATTGTGCAGTCTTTTTTCTTGCTACTCGTGCCTGAGGACATGCTATGCTCTCAGATAAAAATGACAGCTGTTATCATTTACGCTAAGGAAATAAAATGGTGGAATAGGTCATGTCCTTTTCTAGAAATCCATCTTTTTTTACAATTGGAAATTTTTAGCAACAATAAATCTGAACTACAGGAACTTAAATCCTGTCTATGATAATGAAGCCACATGGAAAATGTCCATATTTGGAAATATTTGTCCAGTACAAATCACTTCTGCATCTGCTACTACCTATACACATGAAGGAGAGCATGCAACAGCCATTCTGAAAAGTGTATACTACAAGAGGTAATGTATTTAAAGCCTTGTTACAGTATAACATGACAATAAAGACATACTTCATATCTGCAACTAACAGCGTAGTAGACATAATTTGGTGCTAGATTCTTGAAAGAAAAATGAGTGAGACTTTGTTTACAATAGCAAAACAGATTAACTTAGTTGCTAGAAAAAATAGAAAATGTCAAAACACATCATTCTAGAGGTTTCCAGTTTTGGTACTCACCTAGGATATGATTTACTGGATGTTTTCAATAATGAGCTTTCTTTGAAAAACAACTTTTGAAATTCTTACCAAGTTCCTAGTTCACTTCAGTGTCCTCTGTATATAATTGCCTAAGTCACTGCATTCTTAATGTAAATTTAAATGCACTAAAACTGCAGCAACAAATTGCATAAGTGATTGCATGTATAATTGGTTAATGTAGGATGATAGAGCACAAATACATAAATGTCACCTAACAAAAATTCCTAAAGAGTTGAATGGATTTAAACTAATGTTTCTTTGGAAATTTTATAGTGTCAAAAGAAGGAAAACATTTAAAGTCTAATTTAATTCTACCTTCCTTAGAAATGGTTATATAGAATCTCATTTCATTACTTCCATGTGATGATTCAGAAGATGAAGGAGACATCAACAGCTACAATAATTCTAATGAGCTTTTGGCAAATAAAGGCATGAAAATTTTCATAGATTTTACCACATATTAACTTTATTTATTCTGCCGCATGTGTTTACATTGATTATCTTGACCTTGATTGATTATATAGATGTTGAATATGAATTAATGAATGTGTGAGTTGAATATACGAAGGATTTGGAATATTAAATGATTGCATAACTGCTAAGTATTGTGACGTAAATAAGTTGTAAGTCACTCACTTGCTAAATGCTGCAAATTAATTCCTTTTGATTGTGTACACATATATGCATATATATATATGAGAAAAGTTAATGTTTAATGAAATTTATGCAATGCAATTTGAAATATTAATACAGATCAAAGGCAAAATATCAGTAATATATTGTCTGAATAATAGTTACAGGAGCAGAGAAAGGTCAACCATTTCCATGTGGCCAGCGGGGATTCTGGCCTTAAAAAATATATTATATCCACATCAAATTTTTTGGGCTGCCTGGCTTTAGGACCATCTGTCTGGATGGCAGAATGCCCATTCAGAAGTTGGTGGAGCCTTTTCCATTAGGCAGAGATGCCAGGTATCGATAGGACTGAGGCAGGAAGGCCTGCAGAACACTGCAAAGGACATCTGTTCTCCAGGAAAAGGAGAGAAGTCCATCTTCTGTGACAGCCCCACTACACGGACACCACATGCCTCCTTGCACCTATTGACACCTGTTCATAGTTACATGCCAAAATAATAAGAAAAAAATGAGGCATCTCTGAACAATGGAAAATGGGTAGTATGGGCTGTTAAAGACCTCTGTCACTGCCAGGAAAATAGGTTTCACTGTGGTAAGCATTTGGGAAACCAAGGAAGACCATATGGGACATCAGAATCAAAGTCCAGGCATTTTGTATACCAATAAGCCCCTGGCAAACAATATTTCTTGGAAATACCAATCAAAATTACAAACGACCCCCCCCAGTAAATGAGGAAGATCTAGACATAGCTTTTTTCCACTTTTTATTAGAAGTGCAAATTAAGGATACTAGCAAATCACTATAGGTGTGTGTAATTCCTGTGAGTGCCTTATAAAGAAACAATATCATTTCCAACCTTCTGAGTTCATGAAAATTTTGGATTACATATTATAAAATAAGTAAATGCAGGGTAACTTGCTGTTTTGTCTTGTCACCCTGTCAGATAAATGACCAAATTAATTGTTCTTCCAAATGGAATAGCTATATGACACATAGAGATGTTGAATTTTTTGTACTGACTTGTGCATTGTAATTATAGTATGAGACTTTTATATAATCTCCAGTTTTGAAGATAAAGTATATTAAAATTTATTAGCAGCTTTGTCAGGGAGAGCACAAAATCTCTTTGAGACAAAGTTGTGGTTACTGCATATGTATGTATAAAAACTGTCACTCAAATGCATAAAAAAGGAGCTTTTAGTACAGTATACCAAGCTTGACAGTTGTTAATAAAAATACTTTATGATGAATGTGAGAACTAGTGCTTCTTCTACAAAGTGATGTGGGTAAAGAAAAAATGTCTTTGATTTAGAGATATTTAATATACATCCAGCTGAAAATTATTACTTATGTGAGAGCTTAAAAACAAATTAAAGATTTATTATACATTCAAGAACTTCCTTAGTTTGTGTTTTCCCTTGAAAACTAACTATACCTTCATTTTAAAAGTTAGGCACTAATTAGTTGATATGTGTTTTGCAGAATTGGTTGTTTTCTCACTGGATAATGGAATACTGTATGTTTAGGATGTATTTCTGAATCACACAGAACAATTAATATATAGCCATCAGCTGAAGACAACAGGATCATTCATTTTTATGGATCCAGGATATAAATCTACATCTTACTGTAATGAGTTGCATGGAGCTGTCTTGGGGGGTATCAAGAGTCAGTTGAGAGCTTATGGGTCAAAATTAGAGGACTGACCTACACTGGCCCTGTTGCAGTGTATATTTGCTACAGACCTGATGATTAGGAATAAGTGGAGGAGCTTTTCTTCATACAGCTGAAGGAAACTGAAAATTCTTTGTCCTCACCATGATTTTAAGCACTCTGGTATCTGTTGGAAGTATAATATAGCAGTGCTCAAGACAGAAGAGATTTCTTGACTGACAATAGGATAACAGCCCTGGATTTCAGCCACTTCAGATATTTGAAAGAGTCATATTTGATGAAACCCTGGAGAGAAGAAGGGTCCAGGAGAACTAGTTAATATTAAAGGTAGCCTCCACCACGCTCAGGAACGGTTCAGTCTAAAAAGTAGGAAGTTGAAAAAAGATGTCAAGAATCTCTATGGATGAGCAAGGACATCTTGTCTGAATTGAGACCTAAAGGAGGTGTACATCAGATATAAATAGGGGGAGTGGACTCAGAGCTTAGAATTTCTGTGCAATTATACAGATTTATGGAATTAGAAAAGCCAGAACCTGAAGATGATTTTGCCAAGGCTTGTAAAGTATTCTACAAGTGAAAAAAAGAGAAAGGGAAGAGTAAGTAAAAGAGCCTTGGACTAAATGATGTAGGGAGTCTGGTGACAAGGAACTCCAGAAAATGATGGGGTCACTAATAACCTGAATGATGGGATAAGGTGCACTCCCAGCAAGTTTTCAGATGATAGAGAACGGGGAAGAATGGCTTATACATCAGATTAAGCTGATTTCAGAGGGATACAAAAAGTCTTGGAGAAATGACTACAGAGGGCCCACATACAACAAAAGGAGAACCAAGTCCTGAATCTGGGGAGGAACGATCCCATGCACCTCTATGTGGTGGTGACTCACTGGCTAGAAAAGAACTTTGCAAGAAAGAACAGCAAGGTGACCCAAAGCCAGCAACTTGTCCGTGTGACAAGGACGCTTAGCAGCCTGGGCTGCGTTAGGAGGTGTTGACAGCAGGTCGATGGACATGATCCTTAACTTCAACTCAGCACTGGTAGAACCACACCTAAAGTGTGTGCCCAATTCTGGGCACAAAGGAGATACAGGCTTACTGAGGTGAGTCTGGCACAGGGCCACAGGGAAGATTGAGGGGCTGGATCATCTCTTGTCTGAGGAGAGGTGGAGAAAGCTAAGATTCTTTAGCCTGGAGAAGAGAAAGGTCAGGGAGAATCATATCAGTGTCACAAAATTAGCTGAAGGAAGGCTGTAAAAAGCTGGAACCAGGCAGTTTTCAGTGGGACACACTGAAAGGAAAAGAACCAATGAACACAAGTACAAGTGTTTACAATTCCACTTGAATACAAGAAACACTTTTCTACTCTGAGGGTGGTGAAACTCTGGAACAGGTTTCTAAGAAAGGTGGAGTCTCCAGTCTGGAGATATTTAAAAGGATAACTTTCTCTAGCTGACCGTGTTTGAGCAGAGGGTTTGAGAGAGATGATCTCAGGACACTCCTTCCAATCAAAAAAATTACATGAATTTTGTGATTTTGTGAATATTAAATTTTGTGAATGGAACAAATGGTTAACAAATGTGTTTGACAAAAAGGACTGATCATCTGAGTTTCATTCCATATTTTTTAAAGCATTTTTTATGTTTTTTAAAACATTTGATATAATTATTTTAAATTTATATTAAAGGTTCCACATTCTTAATTCTGAATATTGCCTAGAAATATTTATAAATAAGACACTATTTTGAATTTTTAAGGTTAATTAATAGAACTATATATTATAAAATATTATTTTCACTCCATTTACATAAAGAAGTGAGATTTTTTATTTAGTCAACTGAAACATCTTAGAAAGGAAACCATTAAATAACATGATATTCTGAGAAAGATTTCCACATGAATTTTACTTTGTGTTATTATTTTCAAAATATGAAATATGAAAAAGGAAAGCTTGCGCTCTGTATCCTTTATTTGTGAACAACTATAGCGTGATTTTTTTTCAGAATGCACATAATCAAATTTTTCCAGGAAGTGTTAATATTTAGTACTATATAAATTGTTAACATGCATTGCAATGAAGTATTAATGTTTATATTTAACTATATACAGCATGAAAGGAGCTATTTTTAAGGTCACAGAAATGATTTTCTAATAAAAGTGTGAAAATTTCTGCAGAACTGCAGCAATGACTACTAACTTTAGTAGTGATCAAGTTGTCAAGCAGAGTTTAAATCTTGCATGCATGTTGTTTTATGCTCCAACAAGTCTTTCAGACTTTATCAGATTAGACAAACTTCTACATTGCAGAAAAACATGGCTTCTTGTGTGACTGTCAGTAGGATTCATGAGAAGTTCTTTGCCTAATTTCTGGTCTGCTCCTCACTTTATACTTTAAACATACAAAGATGGTTTCATGAACTGTAGACCTTTACACATATTTATTATGCAGAAATTAATTCAAATAACAATCGTGTGTTCAGCTGTTCATGGTGATAGCCATCATGGTTTAACAGGTCTCTCTTGATTCCAATTTCTTATCTCAGGAACAAATAACCTCCCAAGGATACTTGTAGGAGATTCAAGATGACAGGCAATGCAGTAACGACATCTTTAACTGGCTGAAAAGCAGGCATATTTCTCATTCCAGGGAGTTTCCAGACAGAGCTTGCATCTCCCAACTGAAAGGCTAAATTTGGTATATAGTGAATCTCTATTAAATTTTTATATTATGTTCCACAAAGTTCATGTGGAAAGATAAGTTTTTAAGCCCAATTAAGATCACTTTTGTAAGTAATGTGGATTTTTTGCAGTAATGGCAATAATATCTGCAACATAAATACTAAGGAAGTCTCTTTCAAATGAAAGTCCATTTTATTAAATAGTAAAGCTTTTATTTTCATATAATAAGCCTTTAAAAGAATATTTTTCACTGTATAGTACATAATTTACTGGAATTGGTTAGAAATATTGATTGTTCAATGTATGTTTTTTGTTCTGGAACTAAAACTTCATCTTGAAAAAATTCAAACATGGTATGTATAGTAATAAAGAATTATTATCTCTGCCACACTCAACATTGCGTAAATTGCCTTTTTTTTTTCATTCTTTACACTAGGAACTCAGTGCTACACGCAAGAAATATTTCCACTGAAACATATACAAAGAGAATTAAAAATCTGTAAGGAACTTCTGCTTTGAATAAACAAGCTGTTCGTAGCGGCAAATAACATCTCCATATTTCTAGAAAGAAAAATAAAGCTTGCTGAGGAAGCTAATCGTTTAGTGCTCCTTCATTCTTACTCAAGTATTACTTTATATATATGAATAGAATTTTAAAATTATTCTTTCACAAAAGAAAGACTATTAAAAAGTATTTAACATCATAATTAATATTGTCTTCATAAATACAGTGTACAGGAAAGAGTATAAAGTGGGAAAGAACATGTTTCTAAATTCATAAAATGAGCTAAGCACAGAATATTCACTTTTTGCATTATATAGCTGATATGTAGGTTCAACATACTATTATCAAACAATTATATTTAGAGCTGCTCAGTGAAGCAGAGAAAATATAGAGTTTAATTTATGTGAGAAATTGCTATATGAGTATTAAATAATTTTTCATTTTTTCCCTAAAACATTTATAACAAAATTTAAAATTATATATTAAGTTTACATCAAAATTTTGCCATCTATTTTTAGTCTACATTTAATTAAATATATAAATTGTAAGATGCAAGGTAAGACTGCCTCATCTGGCAATCTTAGCTGGTGATCTATTATTTTTCTATGGTAGATCAAAAAGGTAGATCAAAATTATTTTTGTCCAGAGAGCAGGATAACACAGACACACAATGTGCTAACTGTATATTAAGAAAAAAATCTGAACTCTACAATTTAATTTGGTTTTTTCAAAGATTTTTTGTCTAAAATGTCTGCTACATATTAGATATGACTACAGCAGCTGAGCACTAGTAGTTCAGAATTAACTAGTAGGAAGTTTTACAAATGTGTAAATTAAACAAAACCCCATATTAGATTTGATTTCAACCAAATGACTACACCTCTCATTTGCCACTTCTTGGTCTCTTTGGATAGAGATGACCTGGAACACTGAAAATATTCTTTCTGTAAGCAACACTTCTGTGGAGTTAGATTTATATCTCTAGCAACTAGCAGGTTAGGAAAAGGGACTTTGAAATGTGACTTCCGTTACTGATTCCTCCCATATTCCTCCCTTGAAATTCTGTCTTATAGGAAAAGGAGTCAGATATCAGTAATTTAACTGACATTTCTGAATAACATACAGTTTTTCTCTGACTTGGACTTACAGATAGATATTTTCTTGCCATATGTGTTATTAGTATATGTGAATGTGGTTATAGCACATAAATTATTTTAGAATTAATTTTTCATCATGATAAAAACAAAAAATTATAGATTTATTTTTTTCCGTGGCTTATTTTAAAACTTGCTACCTTATTTGAATAAAGATGTTTGGCCATGATGATATCTACTGTTTTTTCATCAAAATTCTAATTAAATGGTATTTGTTTTCCTTTGTTCTCAGGTTCAGAGCTATCACTAGAAAACATACTTTTTTAAAGTCAGAGTTTGGGCTTTGTTTTAGAACAGCATTAATTTTAATTACAATGGTAGATTTTAAACTCTAGGTACTGGTTTAAGATAACAAATTCTTAAATATTTATATTTTTAGTTGCTGTTTTTAAAATATTTAATTTTATTTTTACTTTTGCTCTTCCTCTGTGTGTAACATACGTATATGAAAGCATGGATAACCAAAGATAAACACAAGTCTCAAACTTCTGAACTATATCAGAAATGCTCTGAAAATATTCTGTAACTGAAACAGTGAAAAGAGCAAAGGTTAAGAACAATGTGGCTACAAACTGGGTTTACTGCATAAAGCATTAGTATGATATTAAATTAAATTACTTGGGTTTCATTTTGGCCCTTTTATGGTCAACAAATAATGAACACAGGTAAGCCAGACCAAAGCAGAAGGTAAAGATTAGTCTGACTTAACAAAATTCCAGGAGAAAAAGAATTAATTCTTGTGCTTTTGGAGAATTTCACTGATATTCAATATTTAAAAACAGTAAGGTATTTCTAACAATGTTGTCTTGGTCTTAAACATTGAAGAATAAATAAAAGTACTTAATTTAAATATATATTTTTTTAAAGTTAGCATCACAGTTTTAATAGCTCTTCAGATATTCCTTGGAGAAAGAAAACTGTATTTCCATCAAGGAAATATTAATTTTTGCCTTTTGATTATTTAGAGAATTTAGAACAGCTTTTCTCCTGTTTGAGACATAACAGGTGCCAAATATTTGATAAAGATATCCAGACATCAATGACTTTTTATGTAAATCAGAAATTACAATTTCTCTTTCCAGGAAACAGAAGGTCTTATATTCTTTTGTGGTAAAGCAGGGTGGTTGTTTCCTTGGCAAAATAAAATTAAAAGGCAGTATGATTAGTAGAATAAATGTGTATTTTTATTATAAAATGACTAATGAATATCTTATTTAGTCACACATTCTTAAATGTCTCTGAAACAGTTTTGTAGAAAGACAAGAAAAAGTTCTTTAGGAAAGAAAAAATGTGGTGACTATCAAATCTTCCTCTCATCTTATGAGTACTTGTCAGTGTTACGAATGATGGAGAAGATGGTGTAGTAGGAAAAAACAAATAGATTTCACAGAGAGTAGCAAAGCACAGAAATCAAAGTCTTCTAAAAACCGCTGCAAGAAACCTCCATTCTGAGAAAATCGTTTACATATTGAAAAAAACAAAATGTCAATTAATAGAATAAAATGTTTTCTTCATTATTTCCCCAGACACAGTAAGAAAATGGTAGATTAAGCCTTGGGGAACAAAAATTTATTATGAGCATGAAAAATGTTACAGTTCTAATGCAGTTTTTAAATGACAGAATAATATGTTATGGATCATTTGATTTTTTGTATGAAAACGCTACTCAGCGCCCAAAAAGGCATATGCTGCTAACGGCATGTATTGCAGTCCTTTCCTTATGACAGCTGGCAACTAGCAAATGCCAGTCAAAACACAAAATGTCAAGCAGAAATTTTTCTCAATAAATGTATTCATTTAGATAATAGTACCTAAGTAAATTTTGGAAAAAAATATTGCTATTATTTTTGGATGCATCATGCAAGAGAGCACCTTCATTAACCCTTCAATAGTACACAAAAATATGTAATTAAAAAGCTGAGAAAATATATACCTCCCTGTATAGGAATTGCCATTGTTTCCATTATTATTATTTTTAAACAAATGCAACTTGAACTTTCCTAGTCAAAATATTTAAGGTGACAGGAGAATGTTGCTTTTCTTTACACAGTAATAAAAAATTCTCATTTCAGAAAAGATTATGATTTGCATGGATTACTGCTACCAAAATTTTTGCTTTTTTTGAATGTAGTGAATGCTGAGATATATAGTTTAACAACAGTTTGTACAGAAATCACTATTTGTTTTCTTCAGACATGACAAACTGCTCATTCTGATTTGTTTCTTACAAGGTAACTTGTCACAGCAAAATCCATTGTTTAGGAAATTACATTTTCCCCCCTATAGTTTTCTAATTTTTTTTTTTTCTTTTGCTCATAAGCAACATTTCGGTGTTCCCTTTTTTATCCTGCTGCATGACATAGTTGCCTTGTCATTTGGAGTCTGTATGTTTTTAAATAAAGTATATTAATTTTTAAAATTTATTAGGAGTAGAATGAAACAGGAAAGGTTCATTAAAAAAGAAGAAGAATGGTCTTCTTTTAGGAAAATTGCACATCAAATAATTTGATTGAAATTTCATGTGATTTTCAAAAAAGACAGCGAGAAAGGCTGAGTACTAAAGAGCAAATTATGTAGAATGCCATCAAATTAATTTAAATATTGTTTGTTCACATATATACTTCACTTTCAGCTTCCTGGTTTATGCCGGGTAAAAGTTTCTGAATTGAACCCTGTTCAGAACTGAGGAATTGTTTCAATGATATTTTTTATCTAGTGTCAATTCAAACTGAATAGCGTGTTTTCAAAATTTATGAGAAATTTTTGTGTCAGTCAAAGATATCTAAAGCAACTAGGAGAAAATGACAATAATAGACTTAAATGAATGGTTGGGCTTCAAACCTTATCAGCAGAAATATTTTCCAAGGTGAATACAAGAATTAATAATTACATTTGAAATTGCATAGGATAAGAGGTCAAATTTATACATTCAAAAGAGTAGAAAATTATATGGGAATACACAGTCATCATCACATACATAAGCTAGCCTGGAGCATAGTGAGCCAGACTCACACTTAATTGTGGTGGATTAATCCCTGTAGGTAGCTAAGCCCCATACAGCCTCTCATTCACTCACTCCTCCACAGCAGAATGAATAAAAGGCAGCTAAGTTATTTTTACAGGAAATTTTATAAATTTTATGTTATAAATTAAAATTTGAATGTGAGACTTCTGAATAATATTTAAAAATATAAAGTGTTTCAGAAGTGTGTTTGCTGTATGACATGGCAGTAATAACTACAACTAGCTTATTTATGAACAGGGTTTACTTCAATGCAGCAGCAACTTTTAAAATTGGGCTTCTTGGCTTGTGAAAGCAGGAAATGTTTCTCTAAAAAATAGCAATGAAGTTGGTGAAGGGTCTGGAGCACAAGTCTTATGAGAACCAGCTTAAGGAGTAGAGTTTTAGCCTGGAGAAAAGAAGACTCAGGGGAGATCTCACTGCTCTCTACAACGACCTGAAAGGAGGACGTAGTCAGGTGGGAGTTGGCCTCCTCTTTCAAGTGACAAGTGACACAGTGAGATGAAATGGCATTGTGTTGCACCATGGGAGTTTAGGCTAGGTATCAGGCAAAATTCCTTCATGGAAAAGGTTATAAAGCATTGGAACAGACTGCTCAGGAAAGCGGTTGAGTCACCATCTCTGAAAGTTTTCAGTGGACATGACACCAGAGGACACGCCATCTCTTGGTTCAGTGTAGAACATGGTGGTGGTCCTATGTTGCCTCTTGGACTTGGTGATTTTAAAGATTTTTTCCAATCTTAACAATTCCATGATTCTATGGTTTAGTCTATGAACTCACTGATTGGAAACAAATTACTAGTGCCTAAGGTAGGAATAAATGTGAAAGCATATTTAAGTGTGCAAATATATAAAACATATTTAAAATTCATTCCATTTTGTGACAGTTAGAAAATCTTTTATTTTCTAACTGTTATGAACTCATTCTTTCTGTGTTTCAAGTGGGTGCAGTTTTCTTGGATTTTTTTGTAAAACATAATTTACATACTACATTTGTTAGAAAAATCATGGTTTAAAATTTCAAATGTTTCTATGTAAAAGTGTATGATATGTAATGGTTACTCCTTATTGAGATATAATGATGTAATTTTTGCCTGATGCCAATTGATTTGCACCTGCTTAGTGTAGGCCAAATATCAGTCAATCTTTGGAAAGTATAAAATATAAAAATAACCTAAAAACCCCAAATCCAACAAAACAGCTAATAGTTGGTTCCTAATGTAATAGTCTCCTGATTTCAGCTGGGATATAGTTAATGTCTCTTCAAGATCTGGTACCAGGCTGTGTTCTAGATCCACTATGATAATAACATACTTATGTCTCAGTTAAAGGACATGTTTGTGCCTCATGCTCTGCCAGTGAGGAGGTGCAAAAAAACTCAGGAAGCCAGAAAAGGTGATCTGAAATGGTCAGAGGGGTATTCCACACCACAGGACATCATGCTCAGTATATGCATCGATAAAGCACTTACATTAACTCGATGCTCACACATTATTATTTAGAGAGGAAGGATACTCAGTTATGTAGGAAAGGAGCAAATACATGAGCAAGTTTTGTAACAATCCAAAAAAAAAGCCTGAACAGAATAAAACTTCTGATTGTAAATGAGACAAGGTCTCTGATTATATATTGAAATTAAAACACTAACAACTGTTTCATAAAAAGCTCACCTTAAAAAAATAATTAGGATGTATTAAGACACAGAAACCAAGAAGCTTTGAAATAGAGAACATGCATCTGTCAGATAATGCATGTAAAGAACTCGTAAGGTGGTCTTTCTCCCATCCAATGTTTCTTTGTGTTGTGGACAGTTCATTCTGACTTCTACTCTATCAACAAACTTTGAGTCACTGTTGCATTGGAAGTAACTTCACACAACTCTCACTAAGTTCCAGGAGAAATCTTTAAAATAGTCTAAAGATCTGAATGATGAAGAACTATGTGCTGCATTCAAGTCACCTGCATAGCTCTCTGTAACGATTTCTGTGCATTAGCAGTGTGAGCTAACTTAATCATGAGCTAAAATAACCACCTTAGAGAATGAAAATATACCTGGATTATGCTGAAGCCTGCCCTTACTGTTTGCTACTTTCACAGTTGCCACATTCAGTCTTTTAACAGAAATGTGGCAGTGGGGCATTTTGGTTTCTGGATATGTTAGTTTCACTAACTTTTGTGTCTTCTTACTGGCTGTCCTTGCTTCTCACATTATAAATATTTCCCTAACTGAACATGCTCAGTTAATTTCAGGGAAAATCTCCTCCTCCTTCATTATGATTGTTATAATACAGTGCATTGCTGCTACAACCAACAAAACTCAGCCTTCACTTCACACAGTAACCTACTCCCAAACAAAATAGATAATGTCTCTCATAGAATGCTGGAAGATGCTTAACACATGTCAGCATCCTTAATACAATATACATCACAAATCCATAACCACTCTTCCTCTGAAAATGTAGCTGAAGGAATGGAAAATATTCCTTTAATATTGAATCTAATTGGATTAGACTATGTTCTTCAGTAGTGAGGAGGGAATTTACAATCTAGGTCCTTGCAAACTAATGATAACAAGGGGACTTGACTTGTGATATCAGCTGTTAAGATATCAGAAATCTATTATAGCAAAGTTAGCATCATAGAAGAGATTATGTTTGATTTTAACTGATCAGTCAATTTTGGAACATTAGATCAAATCCCTAAAACGTGCATATGACATGAAACAGAAAATTCTATAAGAGATCACAGAAATTGACCTGTGATGAACCACTTCAAATTTCCCAAGCAGAGGTCATCAGGTCCAGAGAGAATCTAATGAAAAAGAGAAAATAATCTGACATGGAGAACAAGACTGAGAATAGAGAGCTGAAGGATAAAGACAAGGGAACTAAAAATCCTTCAGATCATGTACAAAAATCTTTGCACTTTATGTTAGTAAGTAGATTATCTGTAATACATAGAAAAAGCTGTGAGAATGTAATTAATTAAATAATATTTATTGTAAGAAGCTCCAAAAAGCAACAGAATATGATGATGCTCTTTCTAGTCATGTAATAAATGGAAGTCTCTGATTGCTGACTTAAACTTGGTTGATACTTAGATGGCTTCCACATCCTTTAGTCTCGTGTGGTAGCACACAATCTCACAGTACAGGGAGATAGTCTGCAGCCACCTCCTTACTTTGTCTTGAATGGATTACTGCTCACAGAATGCTGTTTAAAATGGTATTATGGTATTTCAGTCTTGTTTACCTGACAGTAGAATATCAAAAGTTTTGACCCTAAACCAAGCAAGATCAATAGTATCCTCAAAGTGCCTTTATGGGCAGATATGCTATGGGTTTTTTTTTATTATATCTCATTTAATCATGCAAGAATTATTTGGGCATTTATCTATCACTTATGTTAACTATGTGCCCAGCCCATCACAGCTGGGCATTCACTATTAACACCTGGATAGACATAGACAAAAGATCCTGAGAACTGCCCAATTTGCCACTTCATCTCACATAGAGAACAGCACAGCAGAATGTATATAAATTTATGAAGGTGGATTATTTGTTGGAGAAGACATGATTATAATACCTTCATAAAAACAAATTGAGCAAAGGAAATAAACTTGAACTCCTATATACAAAAATGTATTGTCGGAAATACTGAAAACCCACAGATTAGTGAAGGTAAATAGGCAAATTTATAGGACAGCAGTGATGCACTTTTCCCCTAGCTAAAGAAATCTAGCTGCTTGAGAAAAGAATCTGAGCATATTATCATGTAAAATTTCACATTGATGAGACGATGGGTTTAAGAAAATGGAAATGGAGAGTCCAATCCTGAGCCTGTAGAGGTAACACAAAAGCAACTTTATCCTGATGGCTTCAAGCAGCAGATTCTTTCCCAAAGTGACCAAACGTTTGGACATTCAGAAAAATTGAATGTGTATGTGTTTATAAAAATATTTTTAAAAGGTGCTATTATCTTATGAAACAGATGACAAATATCTGTCATCTAAAGGATAGGTAAAAGACATAGCGCCATTCCTGAAAATGTGCCTTTATGGCCTGTTTTGAAATGAAAATGTGGAAACATGGTTATTTTTACAGCTCCTGTATATAGCATAAGCTACTGATATAAAGACATGAACTGAGGAAAATCTCTGGCCAGCTCCTTACTCTAGAATAATTAGTGAAGCACTTGTTTTGCATAATTTAAAATAAATGGTGTAATTTGCATTAATTTAGACTACAGAAGGCATAATCAAACTTACTTAGCATATATAAAGTATGCCATATTCTTTCAAAATCATTAGATCATGGAATGGTTTGGGCTGGAAGGGATCTTAAAGATCATTTAGTTTAAACACCTCTGCCATGGGCAAGGACATCTTCCACTAGACCTGATTTCTCAGAACCCTATCCAATCTGGCCAGGAACAATTCCAGGAGCTGCACATCCAACAGCTTCTCTGAGCAACCTAATGCAGTGCCTCTCCACTCCCAAATAACAAATTTTATAAATATAAAATAAGTAAAAAATTTATTCCCCATATCTAACCTAAATCTAATCTCAGTTTGAATCATTCCCCCTTTTCTTGTCACTACATGCTCCTGTGAAAATCCCCTCTCCATCTTTCTTGTAGGCTCATGTAAGGTACTGGAAAGCCCCAAATAGGTCATTCCAAAGCCTTCTCTTCCCTTCTCAGCCTTCTCAGGCTGAACAAACTCTTTTCTCTAAGGTTTTTCTCTTAGGAGAGATGCCCTAACCATCTTGGTTGCCCTTCTCTGGACTCATTCCAACACATCTTTTTGTGATGAGAACCCCAGAACGGGACACAATGCTCCAGGTGGAGTGTCATTAGAGAGGAGAAGACAGGCAGAATCCCCTCCCACAACCTGCTGGCCACTCTGCTTTTGATGCAGCCCAGGGTAGGGTTGGCTTTTGGGACTGCAAGTGCACATTACTGGCTCATATTCAGCCTCTCATCCACCAGCACTTCCAAGTCCCCAGCAGGGCTTATCTTGATCTGGTCATCCTGACCCTGTACTGATACTGGGGGTTGCTCTGACCCAGGTGCAGCACCTTGCAGTAAAGGACAGTGGGTGATTCCATTTGTCACTAGTCATCATCCTTTAATTGTATATACTGTCAGGCACAGGCAAGGCTGGCTGCTTCTCAAGGAATGGTAAGCCAGCAGCCAGGAGTGCCAGCGAGCCAGGTGGAAAAGAGGGCTTGCCTGCAAGGAGGCAGAATGCTGAGCCAGAAAGTCAGGGTCAAGGTCAAGTCCAGGAAAAAGTAACAAAGGTCAACTGTGGTCCAGTGGCCATCCAACAAGTCATTAGTTATGAACAGTTAGTTATGAGCAGTTAGTTATGAGCATTTCTATTTGATCTTCAAGCAGGTTCAGGATCAATTAAAAAGTCACACCAACAGGTCAGAGTCAGTCATACATGAGGCTGCATGCAGACACAACTGCACTGACTGTGACAACTGCCAAAGCTGGCTGAAAGATGTCAGTGGGTCATATGAAAGGCTTGGACTTCCAAATTATTATTTTTTTTAATATTATTGAATAATATAACTGGTAATGTACAAAGAAGGTGCAAAAGTTGAACACATTGATGCTAGAAAGCAAATGTTTCATCAAAACACAGAAAAGTATTAGAGTTCTTCTTTAAGAACTGAATACCACAAAGATAAATTAGTAGAAGAAGCAGTAAGCTAGACATTGATAAGATAAAGAAACTGATGAAAACACAACAACAAAATAGCAAAATGAAGTCTAAAATCATGTTGAAAACTAACTGGGGAACAGAAGAGGACATGAGAAAAGAACTTTTTCTTTTGAAGAATTATGTGGGTACAGAAGCAAATGAGTGAAATTATCTACAGTGAAACTTACCTTAAAAAAATAAGTTATCTCTAAATGTCAGAGGAAGAAAGTCCAATAACAGTAGCAGGTGAAGCAAAACTAATTATTTTTAAAATAGCTTTTGAAAGGTAACATTTCCTAATCTTCAAGAACAAGGGGGTCACAAAGTAATTTCCATTCCTACACAATTATTATTTACATATAAATAAGTGATGCATAGGGTACAGATGCATATATGTTATGATACTTATCTGCATATATTTACTCTTATTAATATCTCCTAGACGGCAATTTTTTCATATAACTACTGATCATATTTTAATGATTTTATGTCTTGCTATGATTGCTATTACATATCTTGCTATGATTGCTATTACATTTAAAGTCTGATTTTTTTTTTTTTTACAGCTGGTAAACATAGTATTTGAGGATGTTTTTCTATGGAAGTTAGACATTTCCTATTGACTTAAGTGAGGTTTAGGTCTTATGGTAATATTGTTTTGTGTAAGTTATATTTAGAAGACTTATGCAATAAGTTACTGTGAATACAAATCTCAAGTTTAACATGCAGAGATGGAATTATAAATGTGCCATTCATAGTATGAAATAGTGTTTTTCATGAATTATACAATGCAAAAAAAAAATCTTGCCTTTCATTTCATCAGTTTGAAAAAGACAAAAAGGAAGTACTTTACATATTGCCACTATATTTATCTATTTCCAGAGTCCTATAATGATTTTTTTTTTTTTTTTAATTCTAAACCTAATTTGAATTTTACCATCATCACAGAAATGAAACCACAACATTAAATCAATTTTGACCTGTATCCTGGGCATACTGTTAGAATCTTCCGCTATTAATTCATAAGCTTGAGTGACTCCAAAACACATTTTTCCATTTTAATTGAAAGTAATTACATAAAAGGTGTAGTAATTTTTGGAAACAAAAAGCGATTTGCGACAGAAGAAAAACCCATTCAGTATGTGTGAATCCTGTTCAGTTGTGTACGGTCACAAAGCATGTCTCCTTTTTATCCTTCAGTAAATTGTTATTCTGTAAGACATGGAAGAAAAGGAAAAAGGTTTAAGAATCTTTGTCAATTCTCTTGTGAATCAATATTGTTCGGTTTCTTGTATTATTTATCTGCTCTTTAATTGGTTTCAACTCTCTAGACAGCAAGGTCCTGTGATAAACTGTGTAAAATATCTGGGTTATATCTTTCCTCTCCACTGCCCCCTTCCTGTTATTAATAGTTTTAAAGATTTATAGGTAGAATATCTGTCAGAATGCAGTCAATGTTTGAGTTCCTGCCCTAGTCAAAATTTGCATTTTTCCATTGTGAGGCTGACACTGTATTGCTACATGCTTTTAAAAACACTAAAAAGGTAACTACTTATATAAATGAAGTGATGCAGTGTAATGCTTCTGCAAGCTACTTAACAGTTGGAAGCCTCATTTTTGAACCACTTCTACTAAAGAGAGACACATCTCATTTACTGTTATTATTTTTTCATCTCATAAAAGAGTTTAGATCTTTCTGCATTTGCTTGACATGCCCCAAAGTTTTTAAACAAAAATATAAAAAATACTTAATTGTGTTGGCTGACTTTTAGGAATTCTGACATCTAAGATGAGGAAAAAAAAGATAAGGAAAAAGACTAGTATTATTTTTACATCATGCTCAAGCAGAGATTACTCTGTAAGTAGCATTATCTTGTTGACTTACATCATGTCATGTTGCTTTTATTTGATTTTCCCCATCTTTAGCTTCTCTAACGTTGGCATTATTTGTTAGTATGCATAGCAGTTCTTAAAATTCTGTGCCAAAATTCTAGTTGAACATGCAAATGAACTGTATGTCTGCCATAACATTTTCCTCTAGGGTACCTTTGAATGAAACAAGCCAAAAATATCTTGTTCATTTTTGCTAGGAAAAAAATGAAACCAAAAGGAAGAGTTTATATATGCATTTCCACTGCTTAAAGACAGAAAATAGAAGACATACAGTCCAAAACTTGGTTTTGGGTATACACCTTGGGGAAATACCCATTAAAAAATGCCTGCTTTTGTTACTTTGCAATACAGGGTTTGTTTTGATCTAAAGCATGTAATACTTACCATGATACATGCCATTCTTACTATGATGATGTTAAATTTTGTTAGAATTTTTTATCAGTTTGGTATGTTATAGTATCTTCTAATACTTTTTTCTAGGGTTATGGTATTATGACAGTGTAATATTTGCCAATTCTTGACAAAACAAATCATTAGAGATACTGAGTTTGTTTCTTTAGTGTATTACATTCCCAAACATAAAACTAAATCAAGAAATGCAAGCATTTTATTATTATTATTATTGAACATTCTGCCAACACATAGGCTCTAATGCCCAATAGTATTTCTAGTTTTGTATCTCCATATTTATTCTCTGAGGTATACCACACTCACTTATTGAACTGGACAGTTAGTTGCTCCCCCTGTTTGTCCAAGACTGCAGTGAGAAAGAGGCTGGTGAGATGTTAGAAGAGTAAGAGATCCAGCAGACTGGGGAAAAGGAGGTAAAAAAAATTAATTTTGAAAAATAAACCTTTTTTGAAAGATAAGAAAATAAATAACCTGTTTAACAAGAGAATGAAGCCATATCCTCTAAGGACAAAGTGCTATAATGTGACACATACAGTACAATAAAGGCCAAACAAGACATTTATCATAGACCTTTTCTGTGTCAAGTCCCAACTCAATCTTTCATCACAATCCGGGCAAGAAATCTATATGACAAACAGCACCAGAGGTAACTGTAAATTGTCCCAGCTCTTGATGGAGAAACAGAAAGCTCCAGCACATTTTGCTCAGAAAAAAACAAAACAAAACAAAAAAACCCCAAATCAACAAAACAAACAAAAAATGCTTCACATTTTCGGTGAACACTGTATGTCATTATTTATCTTCATTAAGAGCAGCCAGGTGTGGAAAGTTATGTGGGGACACATATCCTCTGAAGAGCCCTGGCTGGCAACGAATATGTGATGGGAGGTTGTAGATTAATTAACCTGTATTGTTCATTGTACACAGGAAGAAAATCATATTCATACAGAATACCTTAAAAAGATAAAACAGCTGGAAAAACAATTTTTAAACTATGAGCTTCTAACTTGTCAATGTATCACAGGGCACCCAGAGCATTCAGACAGACCTAAAAAGGATTTTGAATGCAGGTATTGGTTCTCTTTGCCCACACTCCAGCTTGACCTGAAGTCCCAGCAGAACAGAGTAACTGCTGTGTTATCACAATGCATAATGCAAGATACTGTACTTGTCTGTCATCAGGGATTACTGGATTCATGTATGATAACACACTGAGGAGAGCTATGCTGTTCTCCAGCCAGCAAGAGCAAGGCAGAATAAGCTTTATTCGCCTTTCAGAAAACCACATGAACATACACACAACATAGTATTAAAAAAAAAAAAAAGGATAAATCCCAAAAATTTCTGAAGACATCTGAGCATTGTTTGAAATTTCCAGGTTAAATGATCCATACAGATTTTTTTTACATGGTAACCTACCATTAAGTCTTGGCAATTACAGGTCACTGCTTTCATACAAAGTTCAAGTCTGATATCAAATATCTCAGTTTATTTGCTTTAAAATGAGCTGGATACATTAATAAAGATTTGCTAGGCGGTTTTAGGACTTCCTCATAGGGTTTTAAACCATATTTGCCTCTATTTCTCATCAGTATTATAAATATTAGTATTAGCACCATATTCTTTAATTTGTTAGTGTTTTAGAATACAGTTTAAAAGTTCTGGATATTTTTTGGTCATCTATCAGATATTTTTAAGGTTAAGAATGCTGGATTGTAGGTTTCAGTGTTATTTGCAGTGCTCTTATTTCTTCCTTGATTTTGTTGCTGGGTTATAACAGGAAAGTGACTTTTTGATTTATTATTGTTATTGTTTTATTGTTATTGGTATTGTTATTGGTATTGTTATTGGTATCGGTATTAAATAGGACCCTGGAATTTACATATTTGTACTATTTAATAAATAACAAAAATAAAGTGTGAGTGTAGAGGATTGATACTCTGTAGAAATGGAAGCTAAATTAATATACTCAATAAAAGGCAACATGGAGGAAAAGGGTGTAAAGCTGGTTTTGTTAGCTCAAACAAGATTATATTTTGCCATCATTTAAACAAAAATTATCTGATGGAAGCCAAGATAAAGCAAAAGTTCAAGAAAGGCTCATAAAAAATTCTCTATTGAAAGGAAAGTGGTCAGTCAAGGAGTTTCCTATAACCATCCTGGCTCCTTCCCTGTTTTTATGCAAGAGCAGAACTACCAT
The DNA here is from genome assembly GCA_013400435.1 of Pycnonotus jocosus. Classification (NCBI taxonomy): domain Eukaryota; kingdom Metazoa; phylum Chordata; class Aves; order Passeriformes; family Pycnonotidae; genus Pycnonotus; species Pycnonotus jocosus. Next base: position 6,733 of record VWYP01028710.1, on the reverse strand, counting down.
TGTAATGACTATTTCTGTGAAAGGGAAGAAAATAAGGAAGGATAGAGTGTGTTTTATGCAAACCTCCTATGCACATCTATGTACATGACACACACAGATGAGCTGGACCACTCCAATCCTACCTTCATTCAAGAAGGTAACAATCTCATTTTTATCCACAATCTATAAAAATAAAACTTTATGCACTAATGAACAGAGGTGCTGTGAGATGGCTGTGTTTGGCACATGTCCCTGCATAGCTTTATGTGCTCCATCTCCAGTGGCCTGAGGAATGTTCCTTGCATGCACAGATCACCTCCTGCACAGACAACTCTATTAATATGCAGAAACTGTGCCAAGGGGATGGCCCTTCTCCTTTATTAATTTAAACATTTTAATATTCTCTATATGCAAAACATAATTAGAATTAATGGACTTTAGCACTAATGCACTGCCTGAAGCTAGCTAGAGTATCTATCTTGTGCATATGATAAACATGAATTCAAATACCTTACCACCAGCAAGGCTGGGAGCTCAGCTCAGTCTGCTGATGTAGTTTGTGTCCACATAAAGATCATATCAACTGACAGACAGAGGGAATTATCATCCTTTTGATGAGATAAGCAATTGGTCCTCCAGGGAGGAAGTAAAGCATGACTGAATTGCACTGATTGTTAAACAAGATCTCATTATAAATCTATAAAGACAGTGTAGCTGGGTTACAGTAGCATACATCAGACAGAGAATAAATGTCAGATTTTAGTCTGTTGTGCCCAAACTGTTTATAGTTGCCTTGCAAAAAAATCACAAATTCCACATGTGACAGAACAGAAAATAGAATTTACGTTCTCTCTGGTATTTCACATTCACTTAAGAAACAAAAACTTACTGAGGAAAATATCAGAATATTTGATTTGAAAGTAAGCATGAAAAAATGTGGGAAACAGAAACAGAAATTCAGGATGTGCTGGATAAGAATCCTGATATATTACATTGACTATTATTAGAAAGGCAGAACTCCTGTGAAGGGTCATATTTACAGGAAAATAAACATGCATTAAATGAACCAGCCTAATTTTTTGGAACTAAAGAACGAGGTCATATTTGTGAATTAAATAGCTGATGTTGCAGAAAAGTTGCTGACAGACATAGGGGTGTCAACCCGAGTAAAATGACTTACAGTATCAACCAGTTAGGTTAAGAAGAAGATGAGTGCTTGCCTTGTGGACAAGATAGAGCCACCAATCAAGAGATGCATGGACAAAAGCAAGCTACCAATCAAATAATGTGTGACTGTGTAAATCAAGATAAGAAGTAAATATAAACAATGTTTAGAAGTGCAATAAATGGCTTTTGCTAGAGTCATATGGAATTGTGCAGAGCTCTTTGTCTTCTCTCCTCACTCATGCACTGTTTTTATTGTTTTCTCTGAACTGAAAACAACAATAAAATATAAGGGGTTTTTTTTATTGTTTGGTTGTTTTTTTTTGTTTTTGTTTTTTGCCAGTTGTACAGCCTGAGAAGGAAAGAAAGTGTCTTCAGTCTCTCATGGCTATTTGCTCTCCTAATTATGCTCTACTATGAGATTAGTGGCAAAAAAAAAATTCACCAAAGCAAAGATCTGAATTCAAGAGCTGCACACAAATACCTTAATCTACTTCAACTCTTCCTTTACTGATGTTGTGGTTTTACCCCAGCAGGAAGCTTATCCAAACAGAACTGCTCACTCATTCATCCTCAGTGATATGGGGAAGAGTATTTAAATGGTAAATGTGTGAAAACTCATGGGTGAGATAGACAATTAATTATGTAAAACAAAAGCTGTATGCATAAGCAAAACAAAATAAGAATTCATTCACTGCTTCCCATCACTAGGCAACAGTTTAGCCTTTTGCAGAAAAGCAGACCCCCTTCATGCATAACAGTTGCTTGGGAAGACTGGTGCTCTAATTCCAAAAGTCTTTGTTCAGCAGTCCTCTTTCCTCTTCCCCTTTCCTTTTCTTTCCCCCAGATTTTATTGCTGATCCTGACTTCATATAATATGGAATATCTCTTTAGTAAGTTTGGGTCAGCTCTGCTGACTGTGTCCCTTCCCAACACCCCCAATCTACCCAGTGTCTGGACAGTGTGAGAAACAGAGATTGGCTTGACATTGTGCACTCGCTGTTCAGGAAGAGCCAAAATGTTGGTGCGTTATCAACACTGTTTTGGTCACAAATCCAAATGGTGCTATGAATAAAATTAACTCTATCCCAAAAGACTTAGTTTTAATAACTTTAATAGATTTAATACTCAAACCAAATAATAATTTTTGTTATGACTAGCCATAAGAAACCTGGCCTCTGTTTCTTGTGTTGTTATCACACATATTTAAGTGAATTGCTGATTTATTATCAGTTCCTCTGTCTGACATGGTATCTGGAGGACAACTGTACAAAATACCTTGTGCATATCAATGCTTTTATCTCTTTATTGTAGTAATATGCTAGACAATCCATGCATTACATTCTTTCTCTGTACATGTCTCCAAAAACACCCTATTTCTTTCTATAATTAAAGTTTTGGCAGCCCTGATTTTTCTATACATCCTTGTCCTCAAATCTTTAATGAGTACACTCATGAATTTATTTATGTCAATATTAAACACTAGGTTGATATTTCCACAACCAAATGCAAACTAGAAACCTGCTCAATATAACAGAAATTTTAACTAAAAACAGTATTTTTCCTCTAAATTTTTGGGGTAGTGAAATATGACTTTTCACAAATTGTAGAAAATGCATTTTGTTCAAACCTTTAAAGTAACTCTCAGTGGGTGCAGACAGATATGTAAAAGCAACATGAGGAAATAATAGTGCTAATTATTAGCTAATGTGTATCTGATAAGCCTGACAGACTATAAAGAAAATGAGGTGAGTGAAAAGGATTTATTAGTAAGGTAGAATTTCTGTTCTGGTTGGGGTTCATGCTAGGAACTTGGTGCTTGTCTCTGTGAGGTCTCAAAGTTGCATATCTCAAAGCACTGTCAAAGCCACAGAAAGAACTTCCTGGAAGACAATCCACCAGAAAAATCTCCACTGAGATAAGCACAGACAGCAAAACCAACAAGATGCTGGTTCCAGGTGTGGTAAGGCACATCTGGGTAACCTATCCAGAAAAATATTTGCACAGTGAAAAACTGTTGGAAAGGAAACAACAGCTTATAAACATGGCAGCCTAAGCTGTGGAATGACATCTGTGCCCTATGGATAGTGTTTCTGGTATCTCCAAAAAAAAAAAGATCTCACCAGGATTCTGTGGAATCCGTATGGTGGTGGTATCATTCTACTTAATATTTTTCTTGCTCTCTCTTTCTTCCCCCTGTCCCTTTCCTATTTCTTTCTATCTGTCTGCCTCACTTTTACTGTTAAATAAAATCTGTACTATTGACTTCAGCATATCGTGTCTTATAATTGAATTTTAATAGTCTTCAACACACATTATTAAAAAAGTATAATAATGGTTTCTGCAAAAAACAAGAACTCCAAACTTGAATAAGAAGCCAGGATCCCTGCTGCAAAAGTTGTTTACTCTTTCTTCTCATTAAAGAAACCTGTAGATCTCCTGTAGTTGTGCTGCCATTATCAAGTCTAGAATTACAGCTCTCTATTGTATCAATTCTTATTTGATACATGATAATAACCATGTGAATTAAAAATATGACAGAATAACCATGATACATGTGTTGTGAATGAGTGACTTGGCTATTAATAGAAACACTGTCAAAGATTAAAAACATTGTGAAAATGCGACTTTCCAGAGTTTGATGGCAAGGTTCTCTCTGTTACTAATACACAGGTTAAAGCATACAAAAGAAGATAAAACCAGAAGCAACTTGGAATCAGAAGCCAGGAATGCCAAAGAGGGCAAGAGCGCAAAGCATAAGGATACAAGATAAGGGTGCAAAAGGGTTTAGCAGCATTTAGATAGCACTGAATATTTTAACATTTACAAAGTGTTTCCATAGAAGCATTTTATTAAAAGAATGATTTAACTACAGATTTGACATAGTAACATTCATACCATAATCAAGTCACAAGGTGTAAGACAATGTATGCNAAGGAGAGGGGGAGGAAAACTGATACAAAAGTAATAATAAATGTTGTCTTAGAGATATCGGAAGAGTGGTAAGATCTTACACACTTATCAGATTGAAAATTATCTGCCAATATTTGATATAGTACATGTTAGTATTAATTACTCAGTCATGCAGTCAGTTTGTGGGGGCTGTCCAACAGTTTTTTCTCTCCTTTTCTTCCAAACTCAGTTTGACTGGTAGCCCATCACTTTCCTCAAAGAGGTTTGTGAGAGGTTCTTGCCAGTTGGAAAGCTTTGATCTGCTTTCCTATTTCTCAGTGTCTATAGGTAATATTTTCAATGACAATTCACTTTTCAGCATTGCTCAAGCTTGTGCTCGTTCTCACAGGATGAAATCTTTCCCAAAACATCTGCTCCCAGAAAGAATAATCTACAGTAAACTTGGATAGCTGCCAGCTTTCCAGAAAGTTATCTGTTGGGCTGTCTAAAATATTATATTTCCCACTTGAGTAAGAGAAAAAACCTCATTACTCAGTACAATAATTTTGTGGATAATTAGTAACTCTCCCAGTTCCTATAACTCATTCTTCTCCTGGATTGTTAATGTTGCCAGCTATAACATCTACTGCAATAGATTAGAATCTTAAGGACAGATTTTGGATCTCATTTAAATTTTCTGCACCCTGATGATTAAGTGAACCCTTTTACAAGACTGATTATTTTTCAGGTAGAAATATGAATGTGCTTATAATATCAAGTGGCACATTCCTGGATCGTTCCCTGTTTCAAGTTCAATTCTCTTCAATAACCACACTCAGATTTAAACCTTGAAAGCTGTTTTCCCAGAGCACCAATTCAGATCCATTTTAGCCCTGACGACTGTTCTTGCTCACAATGATGACCACACAACATTAAGTTGCACCAGCTTTGAAGCCAATCTGATTTGGGTTTATTCCATGGCCACAATACTGTCTGTCTATCAGCAACTCTTTTTTTTCCCCCTGCTACTTATGACAGTGAAGGAAAGGCAAACAGCTTCCTTACAAAAATTAAGATTGTAATCTATGCTTCCAGCAGGAATATTTAAATTTAGTCAAATTGCATCATCATTCATCTTGAATTATTTCCCATTCAGAACATCAGAAATGCCTCAGAAATACAAATTCTGTGACATTGCCATGTCTGACTCTGAGATAATATCATATGTTGAGGTTTTGACTAGGAAGAAATACTGAGATACAGACAAGGAACTGCGACAGTAGTTGGGTCTCTATTGTTTTGTCTTGAAAACTCTGTAAACCCATCTTTATATATATGGTGGGATTTTTGGTTCTCTTTGAAATTCAGATGCTCAAGACTTTGATTTTTTTTTACTTTGTATGACAGACCACTAAAATTCAAAAGCCTACCTAAATAATTTCCTTTTACAATTAGTAATCCAGTGAGTAGATCTTATCTTCTCAGTAATAACTGACACATAGATTTTGGCATCAAAATATGAGAGTTTAATTCCTTGTCTCACATACAGCTGTCTAAATCTCTCTGCACATTCAGATATATTTCAATGCAGTAACTGTTTTGGATATCTCCTCTACCATTCATCTTTATTTCTTCAAATAGTATCTGCCATGGAGACAGGAAAGATCCTCACAGTTTAATTCTTATCTCCTTTGATCCTGTAAGTCTGCATGATTCCCAGTGCATGTCTGTCAATCACCAAGTCTGAATCTAGTATCCCATCTTTTCCATTGAGTGTAAGGCTATTGCACTAACTGAAGATTTGCACAGTAGTCAGTATCGCTTTTTGGTTTTAATGAGATCTTGATAATAAATTGAAGAAGAAGGAGCCAGATTGATAGCTGCGAAAATATCCACTCTGATGGTACCATTCCAGTTATGAAATTGAAGATTTTGAAATTCATGAAAAAGTATTAATTCTCCAGCTTTTCTCATGAGCTCTCTAATTGGTTAATAGTTCTGAGGCTTTATTAACAGTAGCTTGCAATATAATATTTTGTTTAGGCATTTCACACACAAAAAAGGGTCTGATTTTTTCATCAGTGGGTAACACTTCGAAATTGCCACCTCACCTGCAACAAGTAGTCCTATATTCTTCTGAATAAACCTGTGCTGCAAATGAAATTGTATCCTAGTGCCATACTTCCTGAAAAGACAATGTTAATAAAGTAGTTAATATTAACAAGGATATGCAAAATGCTGAAATGCACAATGGATGACTCCTAATATTTTCTGTTTTTGTAGGAAACACTCTGCCCTTAATCTTGAAAGCAATATTACCTTAATCTGTTCAAAACTCACTTTTGCCAGCAGTGTCTACATGTCCTTAGAATATAGAGAACAAAGGCTTTTAAAGAAGTGATATTATACAACT
>VWYP01028709.1:42820-52883 GCA_013400435.1 Pycnonotus jocosus | reverse complement strand
ATAGTAGAAAAAAATCTTTACTGTAAAAGGGGTGAGGCACAGCAACAGGTTGCCTAGAGAAGTGGTAGGTGCCCCACATCTGGAAGTGTTTTAGGCCAGGTGAGATGGAACTTTGAGTAAGCCAACTAGTGAAAGATATCCCTGCCCATAGAGGGGTTTTTGAAACTAGATGGTATTTAAGTGCTTTCCAAGCCAAGACCGTCTATGATTCTATGAAAAAAATCCTGGAATACAGGAACAGAAGGATCCTGAGTCACAGAAAAAGGACTAAAATGTGAAGAGCAGACTCAGCCAGGAAGGTGGCTGGCATGTATACCACAGAAGGTAGAAGATTATTTGGAGATAAGAGACAATTTACAAATATTCTCTATCATCCTACTCTGCCCCTTTGAGCTTACTCTATACTTTCATTTTGGTTTACCCACGAGTGAAGCCTTCCCCTTTTCTTTCACCTGCTGCAAATGGAGTGTTTTATGACTGTTCCCTTCAGTATCTTCCATTCTTTTGCAGAGGAAAATATTTTACTAGTTTGGGAGTGCTGTTCCATGCATACATGTTGTCTGAATGATCACATTTGCATAGGATTAAAGGTTAGACAAACTTTCTAATTTGGAGAAATGGAATTAGGTCCTTTTTTACCACTACAAAATTAAATTACATTTAACTTCAGAGAGCTGGGAAGGAGATAGCTGTGGTATAATGCCATCTTTATGTAGAAGTATGACTCACAACACAGGTTTGATTAGCCTTAAAGACTGTCCCAGCCATGTCTGGCAGAATGATGTATTTCAAAAGTTGTGGATCAGAGGGGTTAAAAACCGCCAGATTTTGCCTTGCTTTCAAAGTATTTCATCTGGGGAAACAGGATGAAAAAGAAGGAGCAGATTCAGGTCTATCCATCCTCTCCAGCTCTCCCCTTGGCAATTTCCTTGCATTAGAGGAATCCTTGAGTACCAGGGTACACCAGCCTTTTGCCTGCCACGTGTTGTTATCATGGCTGTAAGCAGTGGGAGGAACAAGGGATATGACCTCCTAAGGTTCCTTGCTGGAGTGAAAGACAACATTTGAAACTCTCTACCTAATGTACTGAAAAGATTTTGCCCACTGTAAAGCAGCAAGTGTGCACTTTGCAAATTAATTCTATTTTGGATATTTTCATCCATGCAAAGGAAAAAATACCAAATTTGTAATTAGTGAGATGAACACTATTAAATTTTGCCTCAAGCTGTAGTTTTATGGCAGGATTCAGACTAATAATTTTGCTCTTTCCTCATGAGTTCAACATGATCATATAAAGGAATAACTGTCTTGGGGGAAAATATGTCCTTTCAATGAGCAAAATGAATATTCATTCATTCCTGTTCTATAAATCAACCTTCATGGGAAAACAGTGGTGATCTGTTCAGCATAACAGCTGGATGTTCAAGTCTAGAAAGAAACATTTTTCATATTGAACACTTTGAAACCCTTTTTTCCTAACTGTCTTTGTCACATTTGATTCTCATGTAGAGGCAGCTGTTTGCTGCGAAACCAAGTTTTTTCAGTGCTGGAACAAGAACTGCTAAGTATCTCCAGCTCCATGGTAATCGTTTCCCATTAGTGAGGAAAGAGCTGTCTGCAGCTAAAGCTTAAGCAACTTAAGTTGCAGTCTAAAAGAAGGATTTTGACAAATATTTTCTACTTGTCATGTTGGTTTGATTTGTTGTGTTGAGTTTTCATTGGTATTTTTTTGTTTGTTTCCAATACAGCTATTGTTATAATAATTGTTATTATTATTTTTTAAAATCTGGCTTTATATATCTGAATTTCAGAAAACAGAATCTTTCTGGTATTTAGGAGAAGTCACCTAAATACTATTAACAGAAATTACCAGCCACCTTTAAAAGGTATACTTAGCTAAATCTGAGAAAATCATTACATTTCCCAGTACATTAGGGGACTGAATAGACGTACACCAGAAAATTTATTCCAAAGAAATTAAATCAACAAATAAGGACACAGCCATACCACTTTTATTTTTTAAATGAGCATAATAGAAAAAGAATTACGTTAGTCCATAAAAGAGAAGTCTTTCGTATTCTACATCTTTACTGAGCGGTTACTGTTTCCAAGTTATGACACACCACAGGACAGCTATGGTCATAGCAAGTGGGTATAGCTAATGAATATGAGGGTTGTGTCTGTAACAGGGAAGTAAATGGGACCAGGATGTCATCTCTGGCACAAAGGCCAAGTGGCATGGAGCTGTGTCTGTAATGCCAACCCACTGCTAAAACATCCTAGCCTCATGTAAACTGCTTACTGGGAACAGCCCTTAGCCTACACTGAGTCCTTACCATGCCCAGGGATAGTTTTGGTTACTGTCATTTGTATCAGACCCAAAAGGGTCCCAGGGACCTTAGGACTCTGAAATCTGGCAGCCAGGATGAGTTTGCTTGTGCATCTTTTTGTATTCTGTCCTGCTTTTCTCTACCAATCTAGTCTTCAGGATCCCTGACTTAGCTATATCATCAACATCATAAATGTCATTACTTTAGAACAAGATGTCTACAGCCCAGAAGCTAGAGAGTAAAATTAAATACATCTTCCTCTGTGGAAATCTCTTTTAATGACAGTGAAATTTTTTTCCCCCCAACTTTGAGATTGTTGAGATAAGCAAAATGGTTCCCTTGTCAAGCAAAATATATAATTTCAATTGATGTGTAATAAAATAGTTGAAACCAAGAATGAATATCAGTTTTTTAGCATAGATCTGCACATAGTGCAGAACACCACAGGGCCTCCAAAGAGTATGAAAACAAAATTGATTTATTCAGACTTTCCTAGAGCTATGTCCTCTCCCCTCTACTGTTCAAGATTTGCACAAGTTAAAAAGTACATGGGCCAAAAATTATGCATATGATTAATTTACCCATAAGCTGTTAGTTTAGGTCCTCAAAAATTTTGGACATGGAAAAAATGTAGACACAGACTTTGGGACTTTTTTCTTGAAAAAATTTTCCTGTTTCTTCTTTTCTGGTACAACTGTTAGATATACAGCAGTGCTTGATTTACTGTCGCTCTTTCAAGTTAAGGTTTTACCATATTTCATTTAACTCAGTAAGCAGTAAAATACAAAACTGAATACTAGTATTTAAGCTTTCTTCCTCAAGGAAGAAATTGAGAAATTTTAACCTAAGTTGATAGTGAAGTTTCAAAATAAATCTTTTCATGACTAGAAGTGTAAATGAATAACATAACTCATGATTAATATATTACAAGCCTCCATTCCATTTTTGATCTCATATACTGACAACTAGTGTATGCGTAGGTAGAGAAAAGAGGTGACTTGAAATCAAAGTTAATATTAAAATGTAATTCAGCTATAAACAGAATTAAAAAAAAATCAGTATTGGTCCAAAAGTTTTTATTAAGCATGTTTGGGAATATGACTTTCAAGTGAGATCTGGAGTAGGTAAGCTGTTTAAAACTAAAATAAAAGGAAAACCTAAGAAATACACAGTAAGATGCAGGTGAAATAGCACGCCTCTGAACTATGAACACAACAATTTCTAGCTTGGTACTGGAACTACAAAGAATTTTTAGTTCAGGCTATTTTACCTCTGAAGTACAAAGTACTTGTGAGAAAAATGTTTCAGTAGGATATAGTTATAGATCTCATTATTCACATCACTGTCATGATCTGCTTACATTCTTGTCTAATCAAACTGTATTTTATTATCCTATAAAGAGTATAGAGTTCCATTTCCTATCCTTGAACATTCCACTGTATTTGTGTGTTGTTTTGCTAGACATGCATGATGTTCAAAATGAACATTTGAAGTAAAAATTTCATGCTGAAATAATTTAAAAAAGATATTAACTTTTTTTGTGATCCAAAGAGTTTCTGTCTTCATGTGGATAATGGCAAAAAAGAATAATTTTCATCATGTTAGTTGACAACATTGCAAGAAGAGTGAATGAAAAACTGAAGTCTGTAGATTTCATATACAGCAACAGAACAAATATGCATGCTTTAAAATAATGAATATACACTCTTTATTCTTGATTCTGTGTCTTTTAAAAATATATTTTATTTCTTAATTACTGTTTGAATTTGCCTCGTTTTAGATATCTTGAAGACAGCAGGTAAAATTTCTAAAGAGAAACACGTTCTAGACTTTAGGGTGTGACTGACTATAGTGCAAGTCATTCAATGTGCTGAAATTGTGCCTCCACTATAAGAAAGTTTTCTCCTGTGTAGGTTAGGTGAAGGTCACAGATTCACAAAATACCCTGATTTGGGAAGGACTCAAGGACCACTGAGTCCAACTCTTAAATAAATTACCTATTCAAGGATTGAACCCACAACTTTGGCGTTATTAACACCATGTTCCAAACAAATTGAGCTGAAATTTTTTAAAAATGTTGGATGTATTGACTAAGTAAATTGATACAAAAGTTGACATTTTCTATGAATGATCTGATAGTAGAATTAAAACTATATATATATATTTATATCCAAGGAGTCTATATTTTAGAGAAGAAAATGTATGAAGAGAAATGAGGTTTGTTTTTTTGCACCACATGCATCTTTCTGTGGCATGTTGTGGATTTCAGCTACAGAGCATATAGTTTTACATCCAGACTCAGCTATCTGTAGCATTTATTGGGTCCATATGTAAATACTCAAAAAGAGAATTGACAAGATTGAGGAAAAACTGCCGAGTTATATAAGACTTAAAATAACAAACCTTACAATTAAGTTTAGGACTGTCCCTGGCAACCATATTTCTGCAGTGGGAGGACATGGGGGAGGGCAAGAATACGAATATTTACGTATGTGATCTCCATACAAGGACCAGAGAAATAGTAGTCTCAGCAGATGTTGCATCTGGAAGGTTTTCTCTGGCATTCCTGATACCTAAAATAAACAAGGAGGGGAAGGGATGTGATGCTGATTTCCCTGTACTTGCTTTCTAACAATGTACTTGCTGACAAAGTAGACTAGATAAATGAGAGAAACTTAGCTTATTTCCACTGTGGGAAACCTCTGCAAATTAAACCAGAAGCCTTTTTACATTCTAGCATGTTCATTTTCTTACCAGCTCCACCTTTCTTCCAGAGAATAATTTTCTTGAGCTCTGCTTCTAGGTTTGTGTTTCTCTATATGTAAATTCTTGTTGGAGGCTCATAAAGAATCTGTCTTCTCCAAAATATGGCAAACCATCTCTTTATTACCTTGCCAATATGAATCTTTCCTGTTACAAGCTTTTCAGGACAGATATGACTTCCCCTCCTCAATTTATAGACACTTAGAATATTGTGGGTGCATTCTACCTCCTATAAACCTTATAATAATTATTTATAATTATAGTAAAGAGAATAGGCATGGCAGCTCATGGATGCAAGATGGAAAAATCTGCCAGTAGCTCCCTTTCTTCCACAGGTGTTTAGATTTTGCACTGATCTTTGTTGTCAGTGCTGAACAGTACAACAAGGTGACTGTTCTCCATGTCACTGCATCTGAAACAATTCATAACTTTAAATATTAAAATTAGCATCTTGCACTTCAAAATTTATCCAAATGGATACAACACTTTTGATGAAAATGTTTAGAACCACCATCTTCTCATTTAAATCCCACCTCTGTCATGACAACTGTAGTGTCTGGCAGAAATTAAAGAAAAGGTAAACTAGAAGAGAGTATTTGCTTCTGAGCTTTATGGTTTAAGTTACCTCACCCTCCAACCCTCGAGGCAACTGTAGCTGCTTCATCTGCCCCAGCAGCTTGTCTTATATGTCATCTTTGAACATACAAGGAAAAGTTCAAACAATTTTTTTTTTCATGTGTTATATTTCAACAGTGTTTGTCATATTTGGATTTAAGCAGCTTATTTTCTGATACACATTGCTCAAAGTTGTGGGGTTTTTTTCTGATTGATTTTAATTCACAATCAAGGCATCATGTTCTCAGCAGGTGTCTGGGATCAATGCTCTGTTGCTAGGGAGTGGGGATTTAGCAGCTTTTTATCATTCTGGATTATAGGAAACATTGTGGAATAGGCTGCAATTTGAGACCACGGAGTCAGTCTCAGCACTCCTTCTGATCCAAATGTATAGCTGCCTTGTTGCAACACTATTTGCAATTTTTTTTTGTTTTGGAAACATCTTCATACTGTTGTCAGACTGGATGCACAGCTGAGCACTACTACCCTGATGATAAATATTGATGAAATGAAAATTCTAGGTGTTTTGGTATTTGTTCAAGTTATGTGCTTTAGAAGCAAAATAAAGCTCCTTACTGTAATGAATGCACAAACACTGAAAAAAAAAATATACTGGGCATCTTCATCCACTTTCTCTTGAAATTCCTTTCTCAGCTTCATGGATCAGGGGATTGCTGCTCACTGGGGGTGACCAAAGATAGTTAAAGTTCTTAAAGCACTTTATTTTGGGAATCAGTTATTGAACTCACTTTTTGAACTGAAGAGTTTGTGTTGATCAGACGGGTTTTCCTCTGTATTCAGAAATGTGTAAGCACCACAATTTGAAAGCTAACAGTCAATAGCTAATCACCTAGATGGTGAAAAAGCAACACTATTTGCGATATCTGTATCTACAGTGCATGTTATGTGGTATTCAGCTAGCAAAGGCTTAAAAGGCTTACTACACAGGGGTGGGCAATTCTGCCATCCAATGTAATATCTCAGTATTTACCAAACGCATCTCTCCATAGCTGTTACCACGGACAAAGATATCCTTATTCCATATGCTGAGAATAAAAGCAATATAAGGTGTCTTATTTAATAATGTGACATGCCTGTCCCTGTGGTTTCATGGCAGATCTAAAGCTGCTCCTTCACATGTATGGGCAGTGTATTGAGGAGACCTTGACCTTAAAAGGCAATTTCATCTTGTTCACTGGATGCTGTTGCATGTGCAGGCATGCGCTGTGGTGATACACAGGGAAGATTTAGCTAGCAGTGTTTCAGAGCATGTGTATATCTTGGAAACATGACTGAGAAGCTGCTGTTTGCCTTTAAAGTTCTTTTGTGGCTGTACCATCATGTGTCCCAGAAAAAACCTTCCTTCTTCATTTCTCTGTTAGAAATAGATGTGGTCAATTCAATGGCAAGAGGTAAGATGAAACCAGAGTTCCTCTGTTTTATGAGGCAAGATACCTCGGGATTTCTTGATAAGGCTGCATATAAAAACATAATATCAACATGGGAGAAAACACAGTCTATAAACTTGCTCTCCAGTTACAGTCACAAGTAGATCATAGAACCATTTAAGTTGGAAAAGACCTTTAATATCACTGAGCTTACTGTGCACATAAGCAGGATAGAGTTTCACTATCAGAATAAAAATGAAACACAATAGAACAAGAAATTAGTAATTTGATTTGGGAGTATGGTGAGAACAGTTTTGAAGTGTTTATTCAAAACTGAATAATAGAATGTTTTGGGCTGGAAGGAACCTTAAAAATCATCTAGTTCCAACCCCCTGCCATGGGCAGGGCCACCTTCCACCAGACCAGGCTGCTCTAAGTCCCATCCAGCTGCAGGTGAAGACCAAGTCAGAAAAGTCTTTGAGTACCCCAGCCTACTCCATATCCTAGGTAACATGAACTCCTGTTTCCTCCTGGGGAAATCTTGCACTTTCCCAAGTCTTTCTTTTATTTCAGGAATACCTATAGTAGCTTTTCTTGCTGCCCTTGACATCTCTGGCCAGCTGCAATTCTGTTAGGGTTTCAGCTTTCCTCACCTGAACCCTGGCTGCTCAGACAACTTTTCTGTATTCCTCCCAGGTTACCTCTCATTGTTTCCACTCTCTGTGGAGATGCATCAACCCAAATCTTACAGTGAATTACTGATTTTGTCATATGGGTATGGATTTTTTTTTAAAGCAGAAATTGAAAGTCAAGACAAAGTTGGAAAATACAAACTTAATGTGAATATAAAACAGATTATTCAGATAAAGTTGATACATATCGATTTGTACTGAAACTAACTTTCTTATGTAAGTAAGGCCCTAGACTGACATTTCTAAGCACTTCCATCTCTAGAACAAGGTAGTGCTCTTTACCAATAGTTTTAATATAAGCTAAAATAAAAAGGTCTGATATTTGACTAGAGTTACTGAGAGACATCATAACATACATTTGAACAGGAACAAACAAAACCAAGATGAATGTTAAACAAATAATAATAGGTCCTCCAAGAACATTAAATTTTGGGTTAGAAAAACCAAACTAATTTTTTTTAAAATTTTTCAAAGTGATTTATTGGAAGTATATCTATATCTATATCTATAGGAAGTATATATAACGTAGGTTTGCTGTTCTGCTTTTCCTTCTTCTACAGAAGAAACAGCAGTTGTCATTTATCACAAAATCGTGGAATGGTTTGAGTTGGAAGGGATCTTTTTAATTATTTCATACTGAGTCCCAAAGCCTTGGGCACAGATACCTTCCATTAGACCAGGTTGTTCCGAGCCCCTTCCAACCTGGCCTTGAGCACTCCCATGGATGGAGCATCCACAGCTTTTCTGGGAAACCTGCTTCAGTATCTCACCACCCTCATAGTACAGACTTTCATCCTTAAATCTAGTCTAAATCTACTCTCTTTCAATCTAACCATCCTATTTATGAGTTTTCTTTCCTTATTTTTTTGGTTGATGAAATTACATCCAGGAGTATTGATCAGCCAGTGTACATTATATATAAATATAGATGGGAAAATGTCATATTCACTAGAATTGGGTTCTTTGCCTCAATTTGTTTACCAAGAAATTATTTCTGCAGCATGTATATAATGCATTTTGTTAAACCAATGTCTACTCATGAATGTTCGCCACAACAACAGGTGGGTTGTTGGCAGAGAGGAAGGTTTACAAGAAGTAATTTTCTCTTCTGTTTGTCCCATCCAGTTTTGATTTTCAAATGGAATGCCCTTTTCCCTTGGAATGCCCATATCAAGGACCTTATCAAGCCCATATCAAGCTTCATATGAAGCTCAGGTTTGGGACAAAGTACCTGCAGCACAACACAAAATGCAGTGCTGTAGCAGCAGAGAGGATATGGGAACATCTAACTTGTCTCGTCAGTCTCTGTCTTCATAGAAATCATGAAAGGATAAAAACAAAAGAAAACTATTATCTACTTAATTTATTCAATGGAAATTTTGATAAATCTGTTCTGAATTTCAACAGATTAAAAAATGCCAAGCTAATTTATAAATACCCTGTCCTGTCCAAATGTTTTTTTGATTCAAACAGTGAGAAAATCATTTCAGTGTATATCCTACACATTCTTTACTGTTATTAGCCCAGCTTCCATTTATCCTGCTTACAATTAGCTCCTTTGACAAGCGTCGTGTTTCTTCTATTGATAAACCTCATCCTACTTTACTACAATACACCCAAAATTACAAAGCCAACAGCTGCATGCCAAAAGTCCATAAAATTGGGCATTTGTACATTAAAATATAATATATAGGCATTTTGCAAAATACTGCTTTTCCTGGCAGTCAGACAGGAAGAAGCATGGGGAAGAAATCTGAGTAATTAAAATGGACACAGTTTTCTGATGAATATTTCTGCTGTAAGACTGAATTTGTTTGCCTGTATGGGGATAACATCAGTTCTCATGATTAAATAAAGGTCTAATGGAGATAATTATTGTAGTGCATACTGAGGTCTTTACCAGACAGTTTCTCCATGCCTCTGAAGCCCCATTATTGCCCTTGACTTTAAAGCTGTTCCCAAATATATAATTCTATTACAGTGAGAGGAAGGGCAAACATGCAGTGTAAACTACCAGGAGAAAAAAATCTTATCTGCAGAGCCAACATATATTCCCAACATACCTCCTCTTTATTTCCTTTATTTACTTTAGGTTCTCTGTGTTTTCAGATGAGCATCCTGGTTGGTCTGATATAGGACACCCAATTGTCTTCTTTTTGTCCCTGCCAGCAGGACCATTTTCTTTGTTAAATTTTCTCATGCCTTTTCCATACTCTTTCCATGACTTCATTGCAATGTACATTGTTAGCCTATTAGGAAAAAAAAAAAAAAAAAA
>VWYP01028709.1:0-42781 GCA_013400435.1 Pycnonotus jocosus | reverse complement strand
AAAGTAATTTTTCAGTAAAAGATTCTCAGTGGAATGGAATATTTTAAGTTTGAAATCCATAAAACCTTGAATTTATCAAGAGAATTTACTAATCTTTTCTTCTTTAAATATGTTCATGTGTGTTTCAGCCCAAATCTCCTCTACATTATTACCTCCATTCTTCTGATTTTATTTTTTATGTCTGTGTTATGATAAGGTCAGAAAAAGTTCTTTTGGCCAGCATATAAAACATCTATAAAAGTTTTCTAAACTTGAATCAATTTTTCTTTTAAAACTACTGCAGTCTTTCTCATTAATATAATTCTCCCTGTTTAGACTGTTAGTGATCTGTCTTTAGCTCAGCTAGTGCATGGTTGCACAATGCAGTATTTTCTCTCTCTCTTAATTGTATGATCTATAAAGCTAACCAATAGCATGCAAACTGCAAATATATCAATTTTATGCAGAAGACATCACAATATTAAGTATTAGTGAATATTGTATGAGTTTTACTCTTTCTGCTTGCAAGTAGACCTGAAATATTTCCCTGCCCATTGACTTTAAAGTAAGAAGGTTTTTGCACTCAGATGAAAACCCTTCAAAATTTGAGTTAATATATTACTAATTTTTAATTCCTTAACATTACATAGACTCTTACAGGTCAGATCTACAGGTGTTGTAATCTAAAAGCAATCTTCTCCCAGGAAACTAGCAATAAAATAAAGAAAAATGGCCTCAAGTCGAACCGGGGAGGTTCAAGTTGGATATCAGGGAAATATTTCTCTTCATTGAAAGAGTGGTTAAGCATTGGAACAGGGAAGTGATAGAGTCACCATCCATGGAAGTGTTAAAAAAAATGAGTAGATGTGGCACTTTGTCACACAGTTTAGTGAGCATGGTGGCATTTCATCAACAGTTGTACTTTGTGATCTTGGAGGTCTTTTCTAACATTAATGATTCTATGATTCTAAAGCACGTTTTTGACTTAACTGAGACAGTGTTTATTTGCTCCTATCTTTGGAAATTCCCATACTGCTAGAACTGCCAGGTTCTTCAAGAGCATTGAAGCAATTATTTCTTTCTTGACTTATATTTCTGTTTAATCGTTTCCTTGTCACTCTGTAGTGTGTCAGTAGGAAGTTTTCTGCAGCAGTTATCCAGTCTTCCCAGGGAGCAGCCATGAATCCCTTTTCCTGCAGATTTTTATGACTTGTACTTGAATGACAGAATCACAGAACTCTTTAGATTAGAAGAAATGTCTTGAGATCTTGTGGTACAACTCATCACTGCTCGAGCAGGGCCACCTAACAGAGGCTACTCAGGGCCATATCCAGTTGGATTTGACTATCCCTGTGAATAGAAACTCCACAAGCTCTCTGGGCAACCAACTCCAGTAATTTTTATTGTGAACATTTTACACCCTCACACTGACTTTTTTCCTTGTATTCAGACGGACTTTCATGTTTTCTAAACTGTTGCTATTGCCTTTAGTCTTGTCCCTAGATACCATTGGCTCACTCTTCATTCCTTGCAGTCAGAAATGTGCACACATTGATAAGATCCCCCAAATCCTTCCCTTCTTCATCCTGAACAGTGCCAGATCTCCCGGGCTCTCCTCCTATGAAAAATGTTTTAGGCCTTTAATCATCTTCATGGCTTTTTGTCCAATTTCTTAATTTTCTTCTCAACAGTTCTAACACATGTGAAAATAAAACACAAACCAACATTCCCTATTTGTTTGCTGANTGATACCACCAGGGGGTGGGATAGGGGGGTCAGGGGAAAGGGAAGAACCATTTACAAATCATGATTATACACTGCAACAGTTTGCTTTTTGGAATCAAAATTTTAACAAACTTTCTTTTCCCCTTAGTAGGTTCCTTAATTTTTTCTTTTAAGTTTGTCATAAAACATTTGTAAAAGACAACTATTTCCGGAAAGAATATTAACAGTAGTATAGGTAAAATAGTGTCCAGAGATACATGCTACATAACTGCTGCCAGATTTTAATTTTTAAAGTTAAAAACCAAAATTGGAATTCATTTACATTAACAATTTGATTACAAACTTCTTCCATCAAATGTCAAAAATGGCAAAAAAAAAAATCTTATCAGATTGATGGCTTTAGAAACTAGGTTATTCCAGGATGTAGCACAGCAAAAGACATTCTTCAGGGATAAAAAAAGGAATGAAAGCATTTTAAAAGCTTCAAAGAATGCTTTTTCTTCCCTGAAACTGCCCAGTCTTATTAAACTCATGTAATTTAATTAAAACTATCATTCAAGTATGCTATCTTTCCATGGAGTTAAGAAGACAGAATATACCTCTTTTTATTTTGGATCTCTTTTCTTTAGAATTAACTGCTGTACTTGGAGTTTGCTGATCAGATAACTCAGCAATGTGCCCAGTTATTGGGAGATAAGCACTATGGGATTCATTAGGGATCTGCTGTATTTCTGCTGGAAAAGCTATTATAGCATGTCTTGAAATACAGTGGTATCCAGAACAAATGATGCACAGCCTGACTTCCATAGATTTTGAGAACAATGTGAGCTGTAGGTTGGTCATGTTCTGCTCAGACTGGCCACTGAAGAACAGCTGGATCTGCACAGTGGACTGCCCGTCACAGGAGGTTGGAAATTTGTAACAGTGGGCTGATGCCAAAGTAGAATAATCATACAAGAACAGCTGCAGGGGTCTGCTGGCAGTTTGCACAGATCCTCCTTGTTTCTTCATCAGGTTTGGTGTCTTTAGAATTGTGCTCAAGCAAGAGCTTAGCATAGGAAATTGCACATTGACATTTAAGTTTACTTGTCAGAAGTGGGTGATCTTGCACTGTCAAAACAGGAGCATGTGCAATAATCATTAGCAGGAAATAACTCCTCTCCAGCTAAGCAGGCTTCCCAATGCATATTCTGCTGGAGGAAGGATAACTACTGCAAACTCCATTCAGAAATTCACTTCCTCTTTTGAGGTAACTCATTGTAACTGGAGATGGACATAAGTATCGTGTAACTGTCTCAGTGATTTCCTGCACTCTTGAGAAAGATTTCAAGCTGTGAGATTTCACTGCTCTTTTTTAGGAGGGGGGACTGAAGGAAAATTGGCAGATTTTATGCAGGCTTTTAGGAACTGTGTAATATACACCACAACACTTGGTATAATATCAAATCTAACTCAGAATTAATAAATAGAAGTGCTTATTATTTGATAGCTTTAAATTTGTGCCAGTATAAACTGAGTGAAACAATTTTTAACTCTGTCTCCTAGATAATTTCTGATTTTCTTAACCCTTGCTCTTGAATTCTTCTAAAGGTACAAAATTAATTTTCAAAATTTTTTCTTCTCTCCATTGTACAATTTTTTCAGCTGCATGCACTGACCAGCTACTGTTTAGGCTAAGAAAAATCTGCAAAACTGCAATTATTTCGAGCTAGTGCTTCTTGTGAAATTTAAAAGACACATAAAATATTCACTTGTACAAGCATTTAATATCCATCATGGCTTCTATATCAGCACCACTCTCAGTCAGTCACTGCTTCCCTTCCACTCTACGACATGCTTAGAATTTCTTCACAGCTCTCTTCTTATGACTCCGCTGGAAAGGTTCAGCAGCTGTCATGGCCGGTTCACAGTGCAACGCAGGTTAAAGAACTACTCAGCATGTACCTTGCTGTGTTTAAAATTGTGTGCTTTCAGCATCTCATGCAAAACACTGAAAAGAATTCCAAGGAAAATTAAATCCTGGCATCAATAACTAACTGCCCATCAGAAATTGGCATTTGGTGTTGTAAACAGTTTGAGGAAAATTGTTTCCCAGTGTAGAATTGTCACATTTTTTTCTGCCTTTGAAGGTTATCCTGATTATGTTGATTGGGAGTGAACTACATGAACTATAATTTGCTTTTTCTCTCACGCAGATAGTAACATATTTGCAGCAGACAAAAAATTCACCTTTGATGAATTATGAACCATTTAGAGTGGAACTCATCTAATGAGGGAAAATAAACAGAAGGAAAACCAACTGTAATGGATTTTTGTCTATTTATAAGAGCAAAGTAAGATCATACTCAGTAATTTGGAAACCTCTTAGGTCTCTTAAAACAGGAGATTGTTTAATTGAGTCAACACTATTTCACTTTCTAAGAACCTCAGTGGAGAATATTTATATTAAAGAAGATCCAAAAACTATTTGTGTGCTTTTCAAATGCCTTTTACAGGGCAATTCACAAAGGACCACCTAGGCCCATACTCCTTTTTCTCTGACTGAATGAATGACATCACACTCGATTCTGCTTCTACTAGTCCTGGAGAACAGGGAATCCAATTCTTCCAGAGCTTTACTAATTTTCAATTACAAAGAGTAGGAGTTCATGTAGATGTTGCCCAATATACCTAGACAGCCACTTCCAGAATTACTTTTTGAAAGACTATTATAAAGTAAAACTTCATTCTTGGTTGCTGTTACTTTATTGGGCAGTTTTCTTATTGCTCATCTTTTATAGACAGAGATTGATTACTATCCTGTTAGCAACAAAATTTTCATAACTTACGTAGAACCGATGGATCTTTTTGTCTAGATGAAGTACACTCAATCCTATCAACAGCTTTCCAATATGCCACATTAACTAAATGTTTTAGCATTCTCTCTCTTTTTCAGATTCTCCTTTACTTCATTATTTTTGTTAAAGATCAAGGTAATGAAAACTAAACTCAAAATTCTATCTGAAACATCACAAGTATTTTGTATTGTGTATTTTATTGCATCTTCCAAGGATGCAATAAAATACAAGAATCACTTATACAGTACATCCCTAATGAGTCCCACAGTGCTTATCTCAAAATAACTGGGCACACTGCTCAGTTATCTGATCAGCTGTCTTTTTTTTCCTGACAGAGCCATGGGAACACTTCAGATCATGTCCTGCAGCACTATTGCTTGAATGGGTGAATGCACTGTCCATTCTGTTCCCCTTCCATAATGTCATTTACCACAATGAAATCGGACTCCAGTGTGTTGAGATCCTTTGGTATTCTTAGAACATCTTTGCAGTCTTCCACATTTCTACAACAGTTGCATATTTTGCAAAAGTATTGCCCAGCTCCTCTTCCATTTCTGAAAATACTGGCCTTGGCTCCTGGCAGTAGTCAAGTTCTGGATAAATTCCTGCAGAATTCTTCTTTGATGTGCCCATAATATGATAGTGAAATGCCAACAGCACTTTAAAGAGTAATCTTCCAACCAGCTCTGTTTCCATTAATGGCAACAACATCTAACCCAAAATTCTCCTCTTGACTAGGAAAATTTACAGGAAAATACTGTGTAGCAGAAGCCATGCTAAATCATTAGACATGCTAAATCATGTTTCTTCCTACAAGCTAGTCTATTTTCCCTGTCAGGGAAGGAATTTAGATAAATCTCTTTGTCAAAACTGTGTTAGCTTTTTATATTGCCATGCTATCTTCTAGATGTCTGATTGTAAAGATTTTTTCAAAAAGATTTCAGTAGACAAAAGTTATGCTGACTCATCTATAATTCTCTGACTTTTCATTTTACCTTTTAAAGGATAGATTCTACATTTATTCTGCTCCTTTGAGACCTTACTGGTCTTCCACAAATTTTCAGATATAATTAGCTTGCCCTCAGAAGTTGCTTTGGCTAGTTCTCAGATGGATTTTGTAAAGCCTTGTTAACCTGAACACATTGATCTTATTTGAATGTTATTTAACTTGTCCTTCCCTTCTTTTGGCTTGAATGTCTACCTCTTCATTAAAATTAATTTTTAAAATTCTGGTCACAGTTAACCTTTCTAGTGAAGATCGAGAAAAGAAACTCATCGTCAGCCTTACCTGTGACATTTGTTTTCCTTTTTCTACCTGGCAATGATGCTCTAAGTCCCTTTTTCACATTTTTCAGAGTTGTTTCTAAAGCTTAGCTTGCTGATTTTGCACTCCAACCTTTTTCTTCTTTAATCTGATCTTTAAATTTTTTTTTAACTGCCCCCAGAGATTGCATTTTCATGATCCCAGAGGGAGAAAAAACTTAGAGCACCTATTTCTANTCTAAAGCTTAGCTTGCTGATTTTTCACTCCAACCTTTTTCCTCTTTAATGTGATCTTTAAATTTTTTTTAACTGCTCCCAGAGATTGCATTTTCATGTTCCCAGAGGGAGAAAAAAGTTAGAACACCTATTTCTAGGGCATTCTTTAATATTATTTATAGATCTTTAAATATTTTCTAGGAAAAACAAGGAATCCTAGTATAGCAAAATTGTCTCAGAAAGATAGAGTGACCTTTCATTGACTGTCTAGAAGCAGTCCATCTACCTCAGGGTTGAAAATCAGACATCTAAAATGATTGTGTATATACATTCCCTGTTCCTTTGACTATCAGTTCCAGTGACACTTAAATATATACAGGTATATGTGGGTGTGCAGGGCTTTCTGCTCCGGCTAGCTCAGGTTTTTCTGCCCTGCTCCCCTTGATAATTCGTGGGGTTCAATNGTAACAGGTATACCCTTCTGTTGTCACTTCCAATACCAGGAAAAAATCCTGTTTGCTGTTCAATACCCAAGTGCATTACAGTGCAGTTCAAGCTACTGTAGAAATGGATTAAACTTGTACTACTCAGGCTGCACATCTTCCTCCACTGGTAAAGGGTTTCAGTATTTTCGTCTCTGTAATTGGAACATGTCATAATTAATTCTTGTGCTTTACCTTTCAAAAATCTACTACTTGCTATGAGTTGGTATCAAAGTTCCTGATTAACATTCGCTTCCTTCCTTCCTTCCTTCCTTCCTTCCTTCCTTCCTTCCTTCCTTCCTTCCTTCCTTCCTTCCTTCTCTTTTTTCTTACAAGAAATATTAAATCATTATCCAGTGATATTTATTAAAAGAAAATTTGTTTGTTTTGCTTAAGATTAATATTCAGATGTGTGTTTCCCTTCATTGCCAAGGTCTGTTCTTTACTCAGAACACATCTTTGCAGAAAATAATTAATGTGTCATGTGGGATTCGACCACCTGTCTAGATTTTCAAGATATTTTTTCTCACAGACTCAGCTCTCCTGTTATGATTTTGCTTCTAACAGGGGTCTGAGAATATTTGGAGAACATTATGAATAACCCAAAACCCTTTCCTTCTTTATAAAACCAGCCCATTTGGTAGTAAAAGACTGCAAAGGTGGAAAATGGAGGAAACAAATCACATGAATTGTACTCCCAGGAATGAAAGAAATCTGTTTTACTCAGGTTAGTCTTAAAGCAATCCTTCTGTTGAAGTTCCTTGCCATCAGCCTGGATAAAGCAGCAAAAGAGCCATTTTAACAAAGGATACTTGACTCAAAAATGATACAAAGGGTGGCTTATTACTGTGTGAATTGTTTTAATACTGGCCCAAAATAGGTAAAGAAATATCTATGCATTGCATGCTGATCCTTGCAAACAATCAACTTTAATTTAGAAATGCAGCAGGAAATTTGACAAAATGGATAGTGTTCTTGGTAACAAAATAGATAGTGTTCACTTCCTAAGTATGCTATTGATCAAGTGACTCAAGACATCAAAGAATAAAGATTATGTCAATTCACGGGAAACTGTGCCTAAGAAAAAATCATGACTAACACAAGCATACACCTTCACTTCAAAGTTAAAAATACACACAATAAATGGGGAAAAAGAGGAGTGTGAGTGAAATATAGAGGCTCACAAGTGGGCTTCATGTATTGTTGGGATCTCAAGGGCCTAGTATGTAAAATGTTTTGTTCTCTGAATTGACTCAGGTGTTCTTTAGAGAGAAATATTTTTTTAATTATTGGCAAGACTTTAATTTTTATAGTCTACTCGAGGATGTGCATACTATTATCAATTGATAACAAGTTACTACAACTTATAAAACCCAGTATGTAATTTATAGAGTCTGGTTGGTATAGGTACAGTCCAAAGATGGTGCTATACGTTTTCTCCCAAATAAATTAGGACAGTTGATGCCTTTTCCTGGTCTTAAAAATTAAGAGCCAGACACGGTTAAGGGATAAAGGGTTTTTATCTTGATATTTAATAAGGATCTTTATAGTGCACCAACTTGCCAAGGTGGAATGTGCCAAAATGAGCACAAACGATAGACCACGTATGCAATTCTATAGACCTTACAAATTAGCATCTAACAAAGATGCCCCAATTAGAAACTTGAATGAATAGTGTGATATCTTCTCATTCTGAGGAATTCCCCCCTGGATGGGCCAAATCTTTAGTTTTCAGGATGTAATTCAGAGAGGACCTTTGTTTTTTTAAGATAGCATAGGACTTTCTGACCTCTGACTATGAGGCCTCTAGGATGTTCAGTCTCCTGGCCTAACAGAATACTAGGACTGTGCTAAGTTATCAGACTTAAGGAATTACAAATATGTGTGCTAAGAGTACTGAGAATACATAAAAGGTATGTAAAATGTATATATAAAGAAGGCAAAAAATCATCTTAGCTAGACTCCAGTGATTCAAATTGACAACACAAGCAATTATCTGCAACCACTCAGAATCAATCAACATCCCATGCACAGAAATCAGAATTGCAAAAACATTCCTTCAGGGAGCCTCATCAGAGTCCTTACTTAATTGAGATAATGGAGGACTAATAGATTTTGGAAAGTCTTTGCAAACTTTCTAGGAGAGTAATATTTTATTGCCCATACAGAAGATCAGGAGGGAGTTTTAAAAATTACATATTTGGGACTCAGAGGGATTCTTTTGAAACATGTTGCTGAAAAGATTGAGCACAAACTGAGGGGAATAACTGGTTAGCAGCAGACTAAAAAGAGCACATCAGTTGCAATTATGAAGAACAGATTCATCTCACTGTGTTAAGTTTAAGCCTACAGTGACTTTGCATGTATTCTAGTTTATGCAGCTTGCTTTTTAAAATTTATTCTGTGATGATTGGTAATTACAGGTCTGATATATGAAATGGCAGCTGGAAACTCTTCTCAGACTTGTTGTGTCTGAAGGTAGTTTTCTCCAGCTGCATATTAACATATGATCTCTCATTAAATTGTACCAAGAAGGATAAACACTGATCAAAGACATCTGCTGACACTTAAAAGGTCCTATATTTCTAAATTCATTTAATATTCAGTGTAATAACAGTAATAAAAATGTATTTGTGGGATATTCAACATCTTTTATATAGGTTCTGTATTGTAATTTACTGTTAATTAATGGACATGTTATAGAAAATCCATACTGCACTTATATTCTATATGGAAGATACAGCCATGAGACATTTGGTCTTTTGGGCTGAATACTTATTACAACAGTCATTATAATGTAAATAAATTCTTTTGGGGCCATAAAAAACCTGAATACATGAATACCAATAACAGATGATTTAACTACCATAACATCCAGAATACGACTAAAGAATATAAACACACTGCTTGCTTGACTCAGATCAGTTTTACCTAAGGAACACAAAGACCAGTGGATTCAGGACTGATGTACATGTAACAGAAGAAAAAATAAGAAGAAATTGAAAAGATCTGAGGAAGATTATATAAGGATCTTTAGTCTTTTGAGAAATCTTATAGAGTTTATTGTTTAACTGAAATGAAGAATTTTTGGCCTTCAAAGAAAGAAAAACATCTGAGGTGTTATACATTGTTGTGCTCCACTCTAGCACATTGGGCAGGATAGCACATGTATGAGGGTTTCAGAGCTTCCAAAGAAATAATGTGACTAATCTAATCATTGCACCAGACTGCATTTATTTATTATTTTTAATTCCATGTAATGAAAGTGTCCACCTGGCTTTGGGTAGCTGCTGGAACTGTTAAGCTTGTTTTTAAGAAAGTGAGATAGCATATAAATAAGATTAAGATCCAGGGTAATTGGGGGAGCTGAAATGCTGTAAGGCACTCATCCCTTACGTGGAGCAGTCTGACATGCTGTGCACCCAGTGACAGAACCTGAGGCACAAATTTCATGTAGCCAGTAGGAGCTTACTTTTCCCACATACCAGGAGCTGTGTAACATCATTTAAAGCCTCATGCTGTATACTATTTTTCCATTTCCTTTTCTTACCTTTAATTAAATATGTCCTGTTGTTTTACAAGTTTGGTGTTTTCAAATGCATACAATTATAATACACCTGGGCAGTGTTTGCACCTTTCCTTGCTGCCTCTGAAAGACCTCTGTCTGCAAATGACTGTCAGAGGCACAGACACATGTCTAGCAGAGACCTGAACCTGACATCAGAAACTGATTCTCAATCAGTCTAGGACACATAAGTGGTCTCCAGCCAGCTTGGGGCTCAGCATTTAACATTCTGAAACGGTGCTGGATTATTAAATAACACAAAGGACACAAGTTTTCCAACCTAATGGAGATTTTATTTCTGTTTAGTTCATAAGGTGTCTTGTATATTGTCTTTGTGGTGATTCAGACTAAATCCCGTTCATCTACTTCTCTCTTCTTTATGGAGCAAATAATACTTCATTAAATTTTCAGCTTTTATTGATACTTACCAATAAAACTTACATTTCTGTTTTTTTCACCCAGTACTCAGAGAGATATAACTGGTGATGCATTTGCCGATTATAAATATATAATAATCTGGATACTTGTTAGATAGCACAACCTTAATTTAATTCAAAGTTCAAGATCTATTGTGATTTAGTAATTAGCTGAATTGGAATTCTGTGGTTTATGATATATTTTCAGCCTCTAAACTAATTTACAACCCCTTGTTCCACTGAGAGCTGTGTATTGAGTTAAACAGTTGCCATTATTCCTGGGGAATAGCAAAAAAGCTCTCTGGTCATATATTCAAATATATAAAACAATTGTTTCAAATAACTTTAACATTTGCATACAAATAAAAGTCTACAATAAAATGTATTCTGTGACTCCAAAAGCTGCTATCACAAGGCTCCCAGAGATATGCTGTGGGTCTCAGCTGGAAGTCATGTTGTCTGGCCAAGCGCCTTTCCTGAGTCCTTTTCTCCCCACAGACTTACTGCACCATCAGAGATTGCACTCTTAAAGTGTTATAAAAGCAACAGGCCAGAGGCACAGGCTCACACATTCAGAAAGATCTAATTAGAAAATTATAAAAAAGTTGCTTGGACCAGGCTTAAACAATTTTCTTTTAAAAGAATATTGACAGGAAAAAGAGCATTCGAGCAGAGTTTTTAGGAAGATAGACATTATGAGGTTACTGTAAGATCTCAGGTTTGTCAGTTAACAGAAACATTCTAAGCAAGATTTTTTTACAGGTTTGTTCGGTTGGTGTTTTTATTTGGTTTTGTTTGTTTGTTTTTGTTTGTGTTTGTTTGTTGGGATTTTTAATAAAGAAATGAAGTTTAACCCAAAGAGAAGAATGCGTAAGTATGGTAACTACAAAATACTGAGCTCTGCCTAATTAAGGGAAAATTAATTTTTTTTTCTTTCCTCACCAAATCTAAGGAAATGGATAAACTTTAAACTAAAAGCTTGTCCCAAGGAAGGAGTATAAATTTTGGAATGTAGGAGTCATGATTGTTCCTTCAGACACATGCCTCAGTAGAGTAAGGCAGGAGAGAAATAGCTTGATGTGAGAGCTATTCTGTCACATTTGTGGTTTATGAGCACAAAGATTATTGTGCTGTCATTTTCTTCCAGGGCTAGGTCTTACAGCATCTTGGGAAGGATGCTTTTTGTGATTTATAGATTGTCTGGATGCTGGGTTTGATGCTGCAGATACAGGGACTGAGGGACAAGCTTGAATTGAGGAATTGTGATAGGGAGACTATAAAATGCTGGACTTGCAAAAATTATTAGACATCATTATATATAGGCTTTTGGGCTGATGTAGAAACTTGCAACCTGTAGTTTGATTGCTAAAAGCACTTATACGAGGTCTAAAGTCTGCCTGGAGTATTTGTGCCTGCTGTCCTTGGCCCATAGTCCAATATTTGTCTGTGATTCTTCTTATCTTTAATGATCAGTTGTGCTTCTGGAAAATTAGAATTTGTTTTCCTAGCAGGTAAAGCAGACATATTTCAAACAGGGTGCATTTTTAGGTTTGTCTGTCTTTGTCCAGAACTGCTGAGCGATAATTTTGGGACATACATACTGGTTTCCAGAAGCTTTAATTACAGTGTAATTGGCTTGACAATTAACATACTGTGAGTTTCCTACATGTAACATATTCAACTTATGTGTCTTCTCTACAAATGACTTGTTCCTTGGTTTTCATGCACTAGGCTTGTGCAAAAGATTGTTTTACTGGATCTCAAGACTGGAGTAGAATTTAAAAACTCTATTACCTCAGAGAAATTATTAGCTTTGTATAGCAAAGGTTTGTATTAGCTATGGTATAGCAGCTGAGAGCTTTGGGTTTTCATATGGTTAATTTATGAGTTGCACAGTTTAAAATATATGATTCAGTGTCCTACGGTGTACTCCTGTAGATATAATGGCTTTGTAACTCATGTGGTGCTTGTAAGGAGAGTTCAGAAGTGTTGTGGTTCAGCCAGCTGTTGACCAGATGTATTATTGTCATTACCTTTGGCATAATGTTATAACATAACAGATCTAATTTCTTTGTCTTACAAATATCTTAGCTCTTCATAGTTTGAGGAACTGCATTGATATTGGCATGGGGTGTTGGTATCAACAGGAGGAAGTATCTCCTTTCATTTTGCACATTCCAGCTCTTAGAATGATTATGTGCAGCTCTATTCCACCCTCTGTTCTTCTAACTAATTACCAGTCTGACCTCCCCTCTGAATCTTGCTCTTCTCCACTAGGAGCCAGCATCTTTGTTATTATTATCCAGTATGTCTGTAGCTGGAATAAATAAGAGAGTCATTCATCGATGGCACATAAACATTAAAAATGCTAAACCAACTGTTTTAAAATTTAAAGGAGTAATGATTCATTGAGATGCATTATTAATAAGCATGAATTATTGAGTTGGCTCACTAGTGCAGCCACAGTTTAAAGATGGGCTCAGGGTCCCTTGGGGGGCTGTGGTCCCTTGTAGAAATGTACTCTGCCAGCTGGCCAAACAGCAATATTGTGTCAGCTGAGAGCAGAGATACCTGTGCCAGGCTGGAGAGCAAGCAGGAGGCAGGGGACTGTGTGTGCCTGCAAGCTCACAGTGTACATGGGGAGCAAAGCATGAAAAAAGTGTCTTTACTTTCGAGAAATTTAAAGAAGACAATCTAGTAGTAGTGATTCCTTATTAATGGAAGTGAAAAGAACACAAACCAATCTTTTCTGTTTCTGTGCCTCTGTATCCTTGATTTGTCATTTCCCTTTCTGCCATCTAAAGAGTTTTATGTATTCACTTACCCAACTAGCCTCTTTTCCTCAATTCAATTGAGCACTGAGAGATGTACTGTGCTTCTACAGTGTTCTATGCTTGAAACTAGTCTAAATTGTGTACTGCTTATGCAATTTCTCTGAAGAAACAGTCTGGACTCTAAGGAGGAAATACTTTCCCAAATTAAGTCAGTTGTTCTGATTGTAAAGTTGAGACTTTACCAAGAAGTATTTCCTTTCAGTAGCAAGAGTTTACAGGTTCACAAGATTTTCTGAAGTAGAGGGGACCCAAAAGGGTCATGGAGTCCAACTCTTATGTGAATAGCCCATACAGGGATTGAACCCACAACTTTGGTGTTAGCACCATTAGCACCATGCTCTGACGAACAGAGCTAAGAGTTGCTGAAAGTTCATAGACCATGATTCCGGAGTTGAATGGGCCTGATCTAAATGTCATATTTAGACATAATCTATATAGAAGTAATGGAAGTTATGATTGGCTAAGGATAGGTTGATAATTCAAAATTTCAAGTCATGCCTTTCAAATAACTGGTACAAAGACTATCGTACATTTAGGATCAAAACTGCCTACTTATTTTCCCTATTAATTTGTAGTTCCTTTATTTTTTAAAAAAGAAAAAAATAGAAAAGAAAAAGAGAAATAAATAATCATCAGAAGTGCAAAATTCTGTAACTGAAGGTGTGGTTTCTTTGATGCACTAAGCATGACTCCCCCAAGGTATGCCATTCTCTAAATGCATGATATTCTCCAGTCTTTCATTTTGCCCAGTTGTCAGACACAGCATCTAACAGCTGATCCCCAGAAGAGAGAAAAGCTGCCTTTATACACATTTCAGGTTTCAGTAATTCCTCTGGACCCTCTGTTATGGACATGCATAGTTTTACAACAGTTAATGAAAGAAATCCAGTCCCATGTGCAGTATCCCATTATTATTTGCAAATAACTTAAATTCCCCTAGCTACCAATTAATCATTATAAATTTACATTGATGCAACAGAATTTGACCTAAAAATGCACATCAAGTGTTTTGGAGTAAGAGACAGATGCTTGGTTTCCTCTTTGACATATTGCCTAAGAAGCTGGAATAGTTTTTATGATGGAAAGATTATTGTGATGATGCATTTTGCTGCATCTCATACACATTAAAGCAGAATATAAGGTGCAATAGACTATATATTTCTCCTCCATATCGCTTAGCTATGCATCTAGTTGTATTGAAACCAGCAAATATTGATTATAGGTTAAAGGCAATTAAAATAATGGACCCATAGCTGGCAGAAACTGCCAAAAGATTCTTGGCACTGACAGCATTTACCACATAAGCAATGACTGTCAAATTTAATGAGCAACCATATTTTCCAGGAATAAGCATTTAATATTCACTCAATTCTATTTTAAAGAAAAAAAAAGTTTGTAAGCAGACAAACTTTTAAAGGGGAAAAAAAAAGTATAACAAGGGCTCTAAATACAACTGAAAGTGATTCAACGTAAAGGAATCACACAGCTACGAGATTATAACGTAGCATAAGAGAAGAGAGAATGTCTTAGGCTACCTGTAATGGAAAGTTTTTGCTTTCTGCAGAAGTCTCAGGATATCAGTGTACACAGCCAAGGCAGTTTTTGAATTTTTGTTGTGTCTGTACTTAAGCTAACTCTATCAAGCACAAGCCAAGGCTTTCAGCTGAGCTTGCTGTCAGCACAGCTAATTGCACAGGTAAAAGTGGCTTTGTCACAAGCCTTTGGGTGGCACATAGCTGAACTGCCTTGGCATAGGTTGGAAAGAAAGTTTCTCTTCCAAGAAGTGCAATTTTTTCCTGCTTTTACTCTGATGAGACCCTTTGCCAGAGCCACCCATTACTCAGCCTGCATTCCCAGGTGCCAACAAGACCACACTGCCTGTGCTAGCTAAAATCTTTTTGCATCTTTTCTTGCAGGACCAGTAACTCACATATGGATTCTTCTCCAAGACTGAAATCTGCAGGTTTCTTCACCACCTTAGGAACCTGAATCTACATAAATCTATGGGACTGAGTGTGATACATCCCAGAATCCTGAGGGAATTCTCTGATGCAGTGGCAAGCCATTTTCCATGATATTCGAAAATCCATAGCAATTGGGTGGAGTCCATAGAGATTGGAAAAAGGAAAAATATTGCACTAATTTCGAAAAAGAGTAGAAAGGAGGACCCTTGAAACAGTCAATATGTTGGCTTCATCTCTGTGCCTGGGGAGATAATGGGACAGATCCCCCTAGAAGTTGTGCTGAGGCACATGGAGGACAAGGAGATGATTTGAGACAGTCAGCACAGCTTCACCAGGTCTTGCCTGACCAAACCAGTGGCCTTCTATGATGGAGTGACTAACTACATCAGTGGACAAGGGAATGGCTACAGGTGTCATCTATCTGGGGTTCTGTAAGACATTACAACTTTTTTCCCTCTAAATTAGATGGATTTAATGGATGAGCGGTTTCGTGGATGAGGGATTGGTGGGATGGTCCCATCCAGAGGGTGGTGGTCAATGGCTCAGATTTCCAGTGGAAATCAGTGATAAACCATGTCTCTCAGGGGTTTATATTGGAATGCTGTTTAATATCTTGATTAATTACATAGATGAAGGGATTGAGTGCACCCTCTGTAAATTTAAACATGACACCAATCTGAGTGATGCAGCTGAGACACCTGAAGAATGTAATGCCATCCAGAGGGACCTGGACAAGCCCGAGAAAGCCGAGGGTCAGATGCTGCACCTGGACAGGGGCAATCCCAGATATGAGAGCAGGCCTGAGGAGATGAAAGGCTGGGCATGAGCTGACAAGGTGTGCTTGCAATGCAGAAAGCGAACTGTGTTTTGGGCTGCATCAAGAGAAGTCTGGCATTAGGCTGAGGCAGGATCTACCCCACCTGAATACTGTGTCTGGCTCTGGAGCCTTCAGCACAGGATGGAGGTGGGCCTGCTGAAATGAGTCCAAAGGAAAACCATGAAGACGATCAGAGGGCTGGAGCACCTCTTCTGTGAGGAAAGGCTGAGAGAGTTAGGGCTGTTCAGCCTGGAGAAAAGAAGGCTTTGGGGTAACCTTATAGCACCTTCCAGTACCTTAACAAGGCTTATAAGAAAGCAGATTTTTGACAAAGACATGCAGTGACAGGACAAAAGGTAATGATTTCAAACTGAAAGAAAGTAGATTTAGATATAGTTATTAGGGGGAAATTCTTTACTGTGAGAATGGTGAGGCATTGAAACTGGTTGCCTAGAGAAGTTGTGGATGTCCTGTCCCTGGAAGTGTTTGGCACCAGGCAGGATGGGATTCTGAGTAACCTGGTCTGGTGGAAGGTGTCCCTGCCCATGGCAGGAGGGTTAGAATTGGATGATCCTTAAGGTTCCTTTCAACTCAAGACATTCTCTTTCTCTGATTCCTCAAATGAGGGTATTCAACACATGCTTCATTCTGCTTATTTATCCTCATGTAGAATTTGGCTCCTTCATCCCTTCTTAAGCATCTGAAATCTATCTACTCAGAACAGTGACTGCTCTAAGAAAACATTCAGTGATACTGGTTTCAATGTACTTTGGAGGAATTTGATGTTATTCGTGATGCAATAATTGTGTTACCATAGCTCTCTGAACTGGCTCCTGAGATTCAATTTAGTAACAAATGAGTTCATGTCTTACTGCATAAGTAACCAGGCCAAATTACATGTCTTTCTGTGCAAAAGCACCTTATGTCATTTGGGACAAAAAATGAGCCTTTACTAAATCAGGCAGCCATTGTGTTACCATTAACTATTCATTATTGTTCCATTTATCTGTGTGAGAAACAATAAAAGAGAGTTCAGCTCTGCAGGAGCCAGCAAAATGAAAATATGATAACTATCCAAAAGAAACAGAAAGATATAGGCAGTCAATTCTGAATTCTTAGCCATAAAAGTTGAGAAGAATTTTATCTAATGCAGGATCATGGAAACCTATTTAAACAGTTTTCCTCAAGGTTTATTCGCATGTAAAAATACACTAAATATAAGAAGTATATGTTAAACTAAAATGTCTTAAACTGAAAGAGGTCCTGCAACATGATATATTAATAAAGAGAACAGACTGATTATTTTCCTTTAGTTTGAGCACATGGAAAAGCCTTACATAGAAAATAAGTAATTCTATTCAAACCACGACTGTCTCATATAGCCATAGCAACCTGGAACTACACTCCAAATAACAAGTTTGAATGGAACAAATGAATCCTGGGTAAAACTCTGTTGACCTCTATGGCTTTATAGTAAGGATAAATTTTTACTGATATGTTTAGGAGGTACATATATGCAGATAATAAAAAAATGAATGAGAGGTAATTTTTTTTATAATTCTATGACAAAATTTAAAAGAAAACTTGTAATGAACTATATCACACCTTACCTTATGATACCACATCCTTAATAAAATTTTTTCATATATATATTTCTTTATTGTGCTATTTAGACTTTCCTTAAACAATAACTGTGTGTCCATGAAATGCAAAATATTGAAGTATAACATGCCTCATGAGCATTACAGCTGACAGGTAAATGAGAGTGAAAAGAAGCATACTAAATCAGATGACTGGTAATTCAATTATAAATACCTCCAGAAACCAGATAGTCACAATATAATAAAAGAGGATTTATTTTAAATAAAAATACATTTGGTTCTCCAAGATATGGAGATGAGAACTGGGATAATGGACTTTAAATTTTATGCTGTCTTATGAAATGTGAGCAGTTGTACTAGATCAGAGCAGAGAACAACTGACTTTAACACCTCTAAGCTTAAGTTCAAGCAGCTATTTAGAAATTACTCTGTTTTAAGAACTTGGACTAAGTATTTACTCTAACTACATGGTTGTCAATCTTTCTCGTCCTATCCCAGGTCTTTGTATCTGATGCTTTTCTAAAGCCACAAAAGTTTTGATTTTGGTTGTCTGACAATATTCATCTGAAACCAAAAAGGAAGCTACTGGCCTACATGCTCTGATAAGAAAGGGTTAGATCCATTAAGATGAATGACTGCCTGAATATTTTTTGACTTGGATTTTTTTAAATCTAGTTTTCTTTTTTCCCTAAGTGTGGCTCCTGATTGTTGGCAACAGCTGAACAGGACCTTGACATTTGTGACCATACCAACATGTGTCTGATGTAAGTATAGAGAGACGGTGCCATTGCCACCTGTCTGCAGTTCCAATGTCAGCTCCTGGCAACACCATTGCTGGCAAATGTGAGATTTGGAGGTGGATGAGAATTGATGTGAAACTGGTAAATCCCTGATAACACCCTAATAACTACAGGTCTTTTAAGTAAGCTGTGGAGAAATTGGAGGGAGATTTACACCTTGTCAGGAATGAAGGACTTGAAGGAGTATCAGAGGTCAGTTTCTAGCACAGACTCCTTGTGCAGTATCACTGCAATTGCTTTGTAAATTGGCTGCTAACTAAAAACATTTTTAATTAGAATTATACCTCTGAAATTACCAACATTCAGCTTTTTTCCCCTGTTCCTTGATTCTCTTACAGAAATTCCTGCAGAAACTTGAAAGAATGGTCCAAGTGGAAAGCTGGAAATCTTTTGTGTGTTAATTCCTGAGTGAAATGCAATATATGATCTTTGGTCTTCTGCCTTGAATATTGTGAGCAGTTTTGGTCACTGCAGTATAAGAAGAATACTAAGCTCTTAGAGGAGGGCCGTGAGGATGATGAAGGGCCTTCAGAGGAAGCCAGATGAGGAGGAGCTGAAGTCCCTTGGTCTATTCAGCCTGGAGAAGATGAGACTGAGAGACTGAGAGGGGACCTCATTGCAGTCTGCAATTTCCTTGTGAGGGGAAGAGGAGGGGCAGGCACTGATCTCTTCTCGTTGGTGATCAGTGGGAACAGAATGAAGCTGTGTCAGGGAAGGTTTAAGTTGGATATTACAAAAAAAATTTTCACCCATTGGGTGGCTGAACACAGGAACAGGATCCCCAGGGAAGTGGTCACAGCACTGAGCCTGACAGATTTCAGGAAGCATTTGGACAATGCTCTCAGGCACATGGTGTGACTCTTGGGGATGATCCTGTAAAGGGATAGGAGTTGGATTAGATGATTGTTGTGGATCCCTTCCAACTCAGCATAATCTCTAATTCTGAAAAGCAATTAAAATTCTGCAGTTTTGTCTGAAGTTTTTTCTGAAGTTGGTTTGTCTGAGGGGTTCTGTTTCTGGAAGTTCATAATTTCAGTTGCAACAGGCAGGTGTGTCCAAAGCATGACTATATTGTCAGGCAGACCTCCAAATGCTTGGATTTGATAGCTGGACTTGTAACCTGACTATAATAAAGCAAACTGAGTTTTTGCACTGTGGGATTTTGATCAGAGTCCAGATACCGGTTTTACAGCAAACCTTTGTGATTCTGAGGAAAACCAAGAGGTCTGATGATACCTTGAGCAGATTTTCTCCAGTACCTACTTCTTGCACAGGGAATTTTCTCTCCATAGTTGGCAAACTAACTTTTAGAGTCCCATGTCTGTTTTGAAAAATGTTGCAAAAATAAGCTGTGTGTATTGGGAAGGAAAAGGAATATTCATGTAATATTTGTGTGTTCCCAAAGAGACTACAGAAGTCATTCAAACTTCCTAGCATTTCTGTTGTGATCAGACAGATGAAATAGATGGAATATTTTTAGTGACAAATTCATGTCAGGATTCTTATTTATTTTCACTCAATCTGGAGAAACTTTTCCCAGAATATAGTTTGGAAGAAGCAAATCTGCTGAAATCATGTGTAGGTGAATCCTGGATATGATGACATGATTTCCTCTCTGCTGTGACATTATGTATGGGATTAGAATGATGTTGCTGCTACAGTTAGGTTTTCAAAAATGTCATTTTATAATAAGGGAAACTTCTTTCATTACATTGCAACTCTTCCAGGACAGGCAAGTCCTCTCTCCTGTCCCTGTTTCCAGTTGTGTGGAAGGAGAATGTTACACTCTGCCTGTGTCACAAGTTTCAGGCTTCAAAATTTTCCTATACTAATCGTCCAAACTTAAGGAGAAAACTGATATTTCACTGTGAATTTTAGCAGTTATTTGATTTGGCAGTTAGTGCTTAGCTGCTCAAAGGCCAGATATGGATTTCACCCATGTAATTTTATAACCCTGCCTCTCCTAAACTAAACAAATTTCCTTCAGATATGCATTGACAGAAATCAAATATGAAACAGAATTACTTGTAAAGGCATATCATGTTATCTTCATCCATGTAACTGTTCAGAAGGATTATATCACTGTAGAGCTGTGCTCAAGGGGGCCAAGTTATTTGCAAAGAGCTGAGATTCACAGCCTCCTTTGATGCCTGGAGTCCTTAAAGTTTATGAAACTATGAATGGATGGTCACAGACTGTTTAGAGAGCTTCCTAATGTTCACAACACAACATTAGATATTACAGCAACCAACTATCTGTTAAACCTGGTTGTAAAATGTTTTGTAACCACATTTTAAACCCTTTGCAGCTTTTGTGTTAGCTTGGGAAAATTGTTTAGGAGTGTCAGCAATAAGCATTCTCTGCATTCTTGATGGTGCTGGGCATGTGTTTAGAGGCATGAAATGTAAGAATGTCAGACATTAAAATATAGTAACATAAAATTGGCTTATGTTGCTGTGAACACAATTTCTTCATTAACATAATTTCCAATGCTGCATGATTATAAGTAAGGCAGAAAAATGCCTTTTGTCCCAAAAATGGCACTCTTTTCATGGTAATATGATCAACTGAAATGGTAAGGTAGCAGCATTTTATTTGGACAGGATATTACATATTTAAATCATAATGTTATCATGGAATGATGCAAAAGCCTAATTTAGAAGGAATTCCTGGAGATGATCTGGATGAACCTTTTCTTGAAGGCCTAGCTTCAAATGAGGTTATCCAGGACTCTGTAAAATGAGGTAGTGAAGATATCCAGAAGGGGAGATTTTATCTCTTCTTTGAGAAACCTATTTCATTGTTCACCTGTCCTCATGGTGAGGAGGTCTATTAAAATATCAAGACAGAATTTCCCCCAAAACAACTTTTGCTTGTTACCTATCCTTCCAATGTGTGTCCTTGTGAAGAGAGTCCATCTGGATTGTCTATAAAGCACTGAAAATCTGTAATTAGATTCCTCTTGAGACATCTCTTCTCTATGATGAACAAACAGAATTTCTTCCAGAATTCTTCATATGTCAGCTCCTGTAACCTCCTCATCACGTTGGTGATGCTCTGCTGGATTCTGTCCAACTTATTAGTTTCTCTCTTCAGCTGTATAATCAAAACTGGACATAGCTTTCCACTGTGGTCTAACAATTGTAAATTAAATTGAAATAATCACAACCTTTGGTCTGCAGTTTAGTTCCTCTAATGATGCACCCCTGAGCCTGATTTCCTTTCTCTGTGCAAGTTTTCTTACATCCTCGTAGAGCTTGGATTAAATGACATGTCTGGAGCCCAAGATGGATCTTAGGATATACTACATTGTGGAATTACACAGTTACATTGGATTTGTGTGAATTTGTGTCAAGAAATTTGATACAGAGTCTGTATCAAACCTGTACATCTTATACCTTGCTGATTGATTTGCTGCACTGTCTATTTTCCCCCCTCTAGGTGACAAAGTGCTACCTCATCCATAAGCTTTTGAAAAACATTAGCTTGACCACCATCTGGAAAAGAAAAATTAAGAACCAATAAATATCTGTGCACAGATGTGTCTGCATAGTATTTGTGAATAACCAAAAGCTCTTGGTAGATCCAATTTCAGATTTTCATCTTGTGTATTTGTAGGAGAATTTTGTGTTCAACCACAGAGAAAAAAAAACCCAACAGAATGGAAAACAATTCATTGAATCAATTAAAATCATGAATACTTTCAAGAAAATACTGACCTGCATGCAACTGTACTGAAAGCAGAAATAATGACTATTTATTGAATGATTATATAGTGAGTAAATTAGTAATTTAAAACTATTTACTCAACATTAAAAGTCTAATTTTCAAAAGTCATGAGGGGGGTCTGAAAAACATTAATCTATTATCTTTTTTTGTGAGACATGGCTCCCAGAATAGGCATTGTTTAGATTTTCCTTTGACATGGCAGACTTCCTATCTTTTGGGTTTTTTTCTGTGGTACCTACTCACCAGGCCTTCCTCACTTTTAGGAAGGACATTCCACCATGCTGCTTGGGGTGTGCTCCCCTTAAGTTCTTAGGGAATTAGAAAGCCTCAGATTGGTAAAGCCATTTATCTACAACACTTATAGAATATTTGTCTACCATTAAGAAGCAAGGTGTCTTGAAGGTTCCAAAAATTTTCTAGCATGCAATCATGGTCACTCTTTTCATTATGCACATCTGTTAGAGTATGGCAGGCTTTCCAGGGAAAAATAAGGGAATTAGTACTCAAAATTCCACTTACTCCATCAAGAGTAAGAAGGAGGACATAGAAGTGTTAAGTCTTGTAAGCAAAGGAAAAACTCACAATATTTAGCCAAATGTTAAGCAAAATGCCTTCCTACCATCTGTATGTTAAAAAACTTTTTATGTTAATGTAAACAAATATTTTTGCACTTCTGTACTATGATCTAGCATTTTAAGGAGAAAACCCTACAATTGAGCTTTTACCCCTTGACATTTAGCAGCAACAAATCTTTTCTGTATTGAAAACACCTCCAGCGAGTGAGATGAGTTATTTTTGTTAGCAAAATACCCTCAGAGAAGAAATCAATACACTGAGCTCACCATCTAAAGTTTTAATGATATTTAAGACATTAAGTAGTAACAGATACACCTTAAAAACCCCCTGATTATTCACATCAGTCATATTAACTTTGCTGTTTATATTTGCCAAAGAAAGAACTTGTTAGAAGTAAAGGGAAGCAAAATAAAGGAGAAGATAAACTTAAGCCTGGGAAGGAGAATCTTACATGGCTCCAGAAAATCTGAAACAAATCCAGTCTTTTTTCCTTTTCTTAACATACACATTTTTCCCTTAATCCCCAGCAACTTGTTCTGTCAAATCTGGGACATTTGGTAAATTTCTCACCTAACAGGTGTTTCTTTCCTCTCTCTGGCCTCTCATGTCCCACCTGTATTCTTGGAAATTATACTTCCTCACTCAAAATTTGTGTTGTTTGTCTGTCCATTTTCAATACACCTCAGCTCCCCCTCTTTTTCTCATTTTTTCCCTCTCCAGCAAGTCTCTGTTATCTCTTAGAAGCCCTTCAGCCTCCAAGGCTGCCTGCCCATCTTCCACTGGGCTTCATGCACTGCCCAGGAACCACAAGTCTCACTTTCACTCTCATTCTCACAGTGCAGGAGCTGGTCACCCAGAGGACCTGGCTGCAAAGACCCAGGGGCCGGGCAGGGAAGAAGCATCAGCATCATTCATCTGGTGGGGAGCTGGAGAAGCCTGTGTCTTTCTCTGTACATTTTCACTAGCAGCAAATTTGACCTTCAGCATTAGGCCAGCTTGCATAGGAACATTATTTCAGCAGGAAAAATTCAACATCAGAAGGATTAATTGTATCAATTTATCACTGACATAATTTGTCCCTTTAGTTATTATTTGCAAAAAATAAATATAAACATAAATAGAAATAGAAATAATATAAATATACAGTGCTTCTCTTTGGTGCTTCAGGACTCCAGGAACCTGGTATTTTGGAAAATGTTGTTTTGAAAACACCCATAGTGACCATGAATATGCTCTGCCCTTTCAGAGCAGGTTGCTCTATCAGTGTGAGCTTGTGGAAATGCCAACATTAACATCGATATATATCAGAGCTTGTTCATTTGGAAGATCAACATAACAAAAAATGCCTCCTAGGTGGGTAGTGAGATTGGGTACAAGTTTCATGCTTGCAAAATAAATTGTGTTAAAAAATAACTAAAAAATCAAACCAAACTCTATATAATAAATCTGACCTGACTTCCTTGCATTTTGGAAATAAATCAACATTATAATCTATGTTTTTTTAACAGAAAAACCTAGAAATGTGGTAGAAATATGACAGGTCATTCTAGCAGTAGAATGAAGAATTGACCTCTGAGATCAAAGTTCATCCCACAAACTATCCAAAATATTATTTTTATACAATCTCGTTTTATTGTATTTATGCAAGCAAATTTCCATCATAATTAAAGTAGAGTCATTGTCAAAGCAATAGATGCTGAGCTCTTTCTATCTCTTTCAGGACGGAGGTAGTGCTGGGGAGGTAAATATGTTAATTGTATAAAAAACACTAATTCCATTCTAAGTTGCCAGTACACTCATACTCTTAATTTTCCCCTAGCAGAATACAACCTAACATTATAAAAAAGTAGTTAAAAATTGTCTAGAGCCTGTAAGAAGTAAGATCAACTTTTTCTTAGCTTTTTAAATTTGAGTTTCATTTTTTTTCTCTGACAAAATGCTCAGAGATCACTGCAGGATGAAGAGTCACATTCTTCAGTTTTATCAGCACTTCCACATAAATAGCAAGATGAATTCTGATTTCTTGTCATGTTTTCATGATGATATAGTTCTTTACATCAGAATTGTCCTTAGCACTTCCAAAGTGGATTCACCCATGTTATTGACAACATTATGCAGGCAATTATCATGAATCAAAGATTGATGTCATTATTTGTTTTTCCTTCTTTTCATATATATTAAATATAACAATTTCTATGTAAAGCGAGTGATAATTACTCTGATGTTTCCAAGGCATAGGGGTGCATATTTTTAAGTATTCAGATAATAAAATGGATAGCTTCATTTCCATTGTATTAAAATGTTTGTATGTGTTAAGAACATTCAGAATAGTAAAAGGACTTGGTATCATAGAAAGTAGAAACAACATGTTAGTAGATTACACTGTGATAAAGTTTCCTTGTAATAACTCAAGAATTCATATAAGACTAACATGACAAAAAGTGAGTGGACTTTAAATCCCTATTTTGTGGCAATTATATTTCCATGCCCTTCTGGATGAATTTGAATGGATTTAAATCTGGATGAATGAAAGAAATTAAAACTGAAAGAACATTTTGGAGGATGAGATTCAGGAAAACAGAAATACTTGCTTGGATTTGGGATTGGTAATTCTTGATACGGTGTGGTGCAATTCCTTTTCATGACTCACAGCCACAGTCAGTGATGTAATAAGGAACAGTTTCTCCTTCATGATTTCTTTCCTCTACTTATCAGAAAGTTTAGCCTGCAAGTTTAAAGGCTTTTAATCTAATTTAATCAATCAAAAAAAAAAATTATGGCATTTTATTGCTCTTGAATAAAGAACATTGCCCTGGAATATCAGATGTCTGGTTTTAAAAAAAGAAAAAAGTCTGCATAATCTTAACAATCTGCAAATTGCAAAACAATAAGAAACTTCATTAGTTATTTTGGTAGTAAATTAGAGAAGCATAGTGAGAGGTAGTGAGTAAAGTGTCAAATAAAGTATTTTTTAGCTTAAGCTAATAAGAAACACTTTTAAGTATTTGCTCGTCATTACAAGCCATCAGCTTCCAGGTTTCTCTCTGAATTGGTAGGGAGAGCAAATCCTGCAGAGGGATTTTGTGGTGTTTGCCTGTTAGTGAGCTACTACCCCATGACACTTCCAGTAAGTCTGAGATTACCTTTTTTAGTGCCGAGTCCATTGCGTCTGTGTGAGGGCAAATGTGATGGAAATTAAATCTACCTCTCAAAATTTAAGAATTTAAATATAATTTTTAATATAGAATGCTAAAAATGAGAATGAAGAGGGTAAGTGAAAGTGCACAGGAACCTCTTGTCAATGAATTTTGCTTATTTTGCAAACATTATAAAGAAATAGAATCAGAACGGTGAACTCACAGGACAATTCAGGTTGAAGGAAACTCTGGAGATCATTTAGTCTAACTTACCTTTCAAAGCAGGGACAGCTTTTGTCAGACCTGGCTGTTCAAAGTCATATTCAAATGACTTCTGGAAACCTTCAGGAATGGAGACTCCAAAGCCTCCTGGGGCAAACAGTTAGTGTATTTTATCACCCTCATGTAAAGAGATTTTCTTTATCACCAGCTGGAATTCTCTTCGTTGCAACTTTTGTCTGTTGCTACTTGTCTTGTCCTATTTCTGTGTACCTCAGAGAAGTGTCTGGGTCCATTGTATACAAATCCTCTCTTAGGAGAAGAAGACTAATTAGGTTTCTCCTTTGCTTTCATTTCTGCAGACTTCTTCTCCGGATATCACCAAGGTTCCAGCTCCCTGTGGATGATAATAGTCCTCCACTGAATTCTCTTGTGACTATTGACACAGCTCTTGCACTAGAGGACAAAACTGGATAGTTTATTCCAGATGTGGCCCTCCAAGGACTGAGCTAAGAGTAATCACTTTCCTTGACCTAACAGCTATGATTTTGCTAATGTGGTCCACTACACAGTAAACACAGTCAGTACAAGCACACATTTTTGCCTAATGCTCAGTAGCAAACCAAAAATGTGTCCACCAGGAGTTTCAAATGCTTTTCTTTGGAAGTGTTTTCCAGTCAATCAGTTCTCAAAGTCGGCACCTCATGCGACACTTCCCAGGACTTCTAGATCTTGAGATACCCGAGTAAAAAACTGGTTAATTTCTGCCTCTCAAAGAACTCAAATAAAATGTCATTACCACTTTATTCTGTTTGTGTTTGGAAGATGCATTTCTGAGAAAACAGTAAGGAGATAGAGAGGTGAAATAAATATGGAACATATAAAGCAGGTATCACAGCAAGTCATTACTGCTCCGTGAAGAATGCTTTTATGTGCCTTGGAAGGACATTGCCAAGTAATTTTCACAAATTTACTTCACATTTTATTGTTATTTTAGGCAACATAAAAAATTAACACACAGCCAGACAAAAGCTTTTAGATTCTTAATTGCAAGCATTGCATTGCAAATGATAAATGAAAGAACTTTCTTCTAAATTGCTTGTAATACTCTCTCAAAGTCTGAAATTCACTGTCAGCTCAAGACTCTGATTCTTTGAGCCTCATCTGTAGGTTTGATTGTTTGGGTTTTTTTCCACATAGTAAATTTTTGTTGTCTAATTCCTAATAAATCTTGTTTTATGATATAGACTACCCAGTAATAGCAACTTTTACAGCTTTTTATTTTAACACTCAGTTATTTTACAGTTAATTGTCCAATTGACCTCTAAGGGGTCCACAATATCCTGTTTCATGCACTGCTACTTCATTCAGTCTTTTATAACTGTAAAATCAATATACAGCTATGTTACTCAAAGATCTGAAGGATGTGCACAAAGTGTTGTTGTCTACCTGCGTGCAATGTTTTAGAGCAACTGTTAGATGTTTTATTTTTTCTTTTTTTCCCCCTTAAGACAGGATGCTTAAAATAAAACCATTAATGAGTGCACTGTTGTTACAGATGTATACAGAATCACTTGCTATTTCTTAACTTACCATTCAATGCGTTGAGATATTGGCATATTTTTGTTCCAGAAGATTGATATTTACTTAAACTGTTCAGAACCAAGAAGCCTAGGATAGGAGTGCTGTCATATGTATTTATTGACCTATAGTATTTATATTTCTCCAGTCTTCTAAACTCTGTTCAAATGGTCATTTTTGTGATGAACTGATTCTCTTAATTAGCATTTGGACAAAAGAGGGTAAACAAGATTGTCTGAACACTGAAACCTCCATGTCCCACACTGTTGAGGTTGCCAGCACACTCATTAGATGTGTTTTGGACACTCTCACTAAATCTTTCAAAAACAAGTCCCAAGAACAGGCAATTGATTCCTGATATATGTCACATGGATGAAACAGCACGAAACCTGGGAAATAATACTTATCTCCCAGTCTAACAGGGTATTTTTTTTCCAGTTAGACAAGTACAATAGAAGCATGTAGTCCTAGGCTTTCCTCCTCATGAGATACACTGAGCTTCAAATTTCAACAGTCTTGCAGAGATATTTTTCAATGGTTTTACCTCTGAATTTGGGTGCATAATGCAATGTCTTAATGGAAGAT
Organism: Pycnonotus jocosus; assembly: GCA_013400435.1. Taxonomy (NCBI): domain Eukaryota; kingdom Metazoa; phylum Chordata; class Aves; order Passeriformes; family Pycnonotidae; genus Pycnonotus; species Pycnonotus jocosus. The sequence continues at coordinate 14,455 of VWYP01028709.1, read as the reverse complement.
AACTGCAAACTTTTTGTTTCATTTTTTTTTCTTTTAAGTTATTAGTAGATATCACAAGATTCCATTCCTCTGGCATAATACATAGTTACTGAACTGAATAGTCAGAAATTATTGTATTTTTTTTTCATTTTCTTGAAGTGTTCTAAACACTCTTAGGTCAATCATGTTAATAATAATTTTATCTTTGTATTAAGATTCAGTGTTTTGTAATATTAATTTGTCTAATATAAACCCATTTATATCAAACATAATTTGTTCTTAATCACTGGAAATTTGCTAGACCTTCTCATTGTTTTGAACCCTTTGTGAGCTACAAAGCTTGTTTGGCATTGACTATTTTTAGCCACACGCTCCTTTTCACATTCTTTTTCTACTTTTCTTTTCTTTTAGTTGCATGCCTAGCATTATTTCATACAATATTTAATGGATAAACTACTGATTATTTCAGCTGAGAATACTATTACCAATTACCCCAGTCCCCTGGATGAGCAAACTTTTTATGTTTCTTCTCTTTCAGAATAAATGATTTTCAAATCTAATTTTTTTTTACTAGGCACCTCCATGCATCCCTTATTCAGTGGCTACATATTCAGATGTTTGTTGGTCTCCTCTTGAGATTTTGCTTCATAAACGCATCTAAATTTTTATTACTAACACTTCGGAAAATTACTTAAAAAATCTGAACCTTTATTGGGTTTTAGAGTCAAAGATTTTACTCTGGTTACATAGAAATGAAGAGGAAATCAAGAGAACTAGGAATAAAATGCAAATTCAATGTCAACAAACATAATTGCATACACTAAATATATTCTAGACTACCAGACTAAATTACTACAATTTACAAATGCTAATAAAAAGTTATTATTTTAACAGTTGAAAGGAATGTTTAGAAAGAGGAGAAACTATTTTTCCAGTCATCGCTTTGGCACACAGTGCATTTACTATATTTAATTCTGTTTGTTAAGGTAATATTTACTTTATAGTTTCACCAAAGACATAGTGCTGTTAAATATTAATGCTTTTGGTGCTAGAGTTGGGCAAGATTAATGTATGGCTTGAGCTAAAAATTTGAGGCTTATAATAAACACTGGAAGTGAAAACATCACAGCTTACTTGATAATAAATAATTTTAAATTATTTGTCGGTTAAAAAGTGATTGCTTTTATTCCTTCATTAGTATAAAACAATGGATCATATAAGTGAGGTTGTAAAGGGCTTCAGCAAGTCAGTCCCTTGCTCAAAAGAAGACTCAAGTTAGGTTAGATTGATAAGGGCTCTGTCCAGATTGATATCTAATCTTCAGTTAGTTATAGAACATCTATATTAGGTTATTGTATGATTATGTCCCTTTTCTTTTCAAAGTCCAGATACTCACCTATTTGTTGAAGCAATTTATATATTTTTAGGTAAGCCTTTTGAAAGTATATTACTTTTCACTTTTGTCTTTGGCAGCTCTTAGTGTGCTGGTGCCGAATATTTAAGTACTTAATTAAGTCTTAAAAAAAAAAAGGTATCAAAAATCACAAGATTTCAAACCAGTAGAAATTAATTTTACAATTGCTTGGTAGAATTTTGACAGTGAAATATGTTTCAACATTAAAAAATAAAAATAAATGAAGGATGGTTTTCATCTACAAAATCTGTTAAAAGTCTTAGCATTAAAAAAGCACTGAACTGCAAGTCATTTACTGCTAGCAGACCAGAAGCAGATTTGGAATTGGACATGGTAACATTTGCCTATCACCAGTTATATATTTAGTACTTTTGCTCCACAGTTTTAGAAACATTTCTTCCAATGTATTTATCCTTATTGAAAAGATAAAATCAGGCAAAACTCTCTTTCATTTATTTTTATTTTTGGTGTTGGAATATATCCACACTGAGAACTGCCAAAGATAACAGATGAAAAATGAATTTTGACTCTAGTTTTGTATTAAAATGTTCAATAGAAGTTTATTTATTTCATTCCTTGAAGAAAATTACAAGAAAAACATATTTAGCAGGAAGTCCTTTCAGGTAAATTAAAACTTAACAAACATCAAATTTTCACTTGAAAACTTTTCTCAAACCTCATAGTAACAGCAATTTTTAAAACTATTTTTATTTGTCAAGTCTTTACACTTTCTGACACCATCTGAAAAGACCATTTTTCATCATGAATTTTGACATTCAATTTAATTATTATAGCAAGTATTTATTTTTCCACCACAATAACTATGTTATAGAAGTTTGCTCATCCCATACTAGAGACAAGGTCAGGATAAGATCATTCCTCAACACTTGGCTTAAATCAAAGCCAGAAACAATTTTAATGGTCAACAGTCTGTGAGATGAAGGTGCAAGAATGAGTTCTTCTATTTCAGCCTAACAGTTACCTGAAATAATTTTTTTTTCATCATCTGTCAAGGAAGGTGGATTCAGGTAATATGTAAACTCAGTAACAAAATACTGTGCAAGTTAAGGGAAAGAAAGTAAAACAAGTAAGATGTTGCCCCTTGAGCACATTCATATTCAAATACTTCAAATGTGTCTGTACAACTTTTTAAAGAGATAAAAAAATTATCTGAATTTTTGAAAGAATGAGTTCTTCCTTGGTTACAATCTGTACACTCTTATCTAATATTTCCTTATGTTTGTATGTAATGCCATTTCAAACTCATGATCACATTGCAACAGATGATAATGGATATTCATTCAGGCTTATGTGGAAAATAAACACAGAGCCATTAACATGGGCAAAACTTCTAGAACTGAGTTTTAATGGTTTATGTACTATTTAAAAGAAAAACATATTTGATAATTAGAAGACTGTCCACTAGACCAAACACAAAAACCACCATAATCCAAGGGAGTTAATACTTAAACCAAGAAGTCACAGTGTGAAGATCTATCAAAGAATGCTGAAAAATAGTATTACGTAATGCCATCTTGTGGATGCTTTATAGACCTCTTAGGAAAAGGACAGATGCAGGCAAAGTACAGATTCCACATTGTTAGTTTGCAAAGCCTTTAAAGGTTTCCCAAGAATGTAAGTACTAGAGATAAATAAATTTGAGGTTAATTTTACTCAAGACAGATCTCTCAATCAATTAATCATTTTGAAAATAGAGAAACTGAGGCTGAGATGTTTCCATTGTATTCATAATAAAATCCCAAACACAACCAAAAAAACTAACAACTCATAGCATGATTCAGATGTCAGTTTTCCATAAAAGCCATTACCTTAGCTATGTTATTGCTGAAAAATTAATTTCAATCCATGAAATACACGTTTTTAGAATGGTAAAACACCTTCCTGAAACAGAAGTTATCAATTATAAAGGTTAAGAATTAATAAAATAACAAACATAATGCACATAAATACAAAATGTATATTTTCAGAAATACGCAAGCTGCATTATTTTGAAATTAATTTTTTGTCCAGGAACATCTTTTCCATGAAGACAAGAGATTTGGGGTAGTTCAACCCAATGAAGAAAAGGTTGTAGAGAGACCATGCAGCAGCATTTGAAGATAGCTAGAGGAGAGCTGGAGAGGGACTGTTGACAAGAGCATGTCATAAGAAAAGTGGGAATGGCTTTAAACTGAAAGAGGACAATTAAATTGAAATATTAGATATTAGGAAGAAATTCTTTACTGTGAGGGTGGTGAAACACTAAAATTAGGTTGCCCAGAGAAACTGTGAGTGCCTCATCCTTGGAAGTGTTAAAGGATGGATCCATGAACAATCTGTTTTAGTGGAAGATGTTCCTGTCCATGGCAGTGGAATAGGAATTAGATGATCTTTATAGGACCTTCCAACTGGAACCCTGATTTAAATTCAATCATTTTGTCATTATAGACTAATCAACTTCTCAAATGGCTTCTGATGTAAACATATTGTTATTTTTATCTGAAAAAAAAAAAAAAGACCCATGAGGTACTTAGAGCATAAGAAAAATCACCTCTAGTCAAAGAGTATTTGAAAGGAAAAGACAGAAATAACATTTTAATATTGAGTATTTCTTTTTTTTTTCACTCTGGGGACACATCATCTACCCTGTACTGCTAAACCTTTGAAAAATCACTTGTAACTGTGCAAATTTAATGTTGCAGAGCTGCAAACCTGATCATATGCAGACAAAAGAAAGTAACCTCAAAATAAAATTATTTTAAATGATTATGAAAAGTGGCACTGCACATTTTTATTTAATTACTGTAACTTTTGCCATGGAAAACTGACCATCCAAGTGACATAGGTCAATATCGTTGAAGATGTCTACAAAGGTTCAATAGAATTTGGGAAATTTACTTTGAAGAAAATTAAATGCATATGGAGCAGCAAACCCAGTCCTGGTTTGTCTATATATTATTGAATTTGCTTAGGTTTTGATCTTTTTTTTCACACAAGGGGGTTATGGAGCCAATTCAATGAAACAGACTAAGAAAATACTACAGCCAGATATTTTTTTCCCTTTTCTAAAATAAGGCTGACAGGGAACCTCACATAGACTACAGCCCTAGCTGAGTTATTTCCCTATTAGCTCTGATTTTCTTCTCATGTTGTCTAAGATCATCCTCACCAACTATCTTGGCAACCCAATCCAAGCCCTTGTCTTTACATTGAAACTATTTTTCCTGACATATATTCTGTTTCCTGGTTTAGCATTCTTACCCTGTTACTGATGGATAAAGAGAAAAGATATTAACTTTGCAGTAGTCTTCTATTGCCCTTTTCTTCTCTAATCCAACAGCTGTAACTCTTTCAAACTTTTCAGAGGTACTACATCTTCAAAATGTCACCTCTTTTTGTTCTCCTAAGTCACTAGTTGATTTTCAGCCTGTTAGAAAATGAATTTCTGCATAAATAAGATCTTACCTGGGTTGTCCATAGTAGGAGACCACCTGTCTCTGTATAAATTTGCACAAGGTATTGGAAATGAACAATGAAAATGAATTGCTGACTTAGCATTTTTCTGGACAAATAAAAAAGAAATAACAAATTTTATAACAAAGAATAAAGAAACCCTAAGACTACCAGCTTGTAGAATTGGTATTGTCTAGGAAGTCAGATAATAAATAAGAGATTTGGTAGCAGAAGAACACATATAAGGTAAAAAGATTTATTTTTATAGACATAAGGGAAAAAATGAAAAAAAAAATATTCATAAGGTTTCCAGGAACAACAATAAAAGAGGGAACTTCTTTTCCCTTTCCTTTTTTTTTTTTTTTTAACTGTCATTTTGGCTGTAGGAATGACTTTTGTTTCAAGGAGAGCAAACGTACTCTCTTTTTCAGAATGTTCCTGCATTCAGTGAAATTTAAAAAGTATTTCTATTCCCAGGAAGACTGAAAAAAGGGTTCTTTAAAGAGAAAGTGAATTAATTGTCTTTAGTCTACTGGATTGCACCTCCGATTTAGGAGGGAAGGTCAAGGTGATGCAGCTCTGAAAACTCACAGATCTCTCAGAGCTGCGCTGTGAATTTCTTCAGGGGTAACAGTCTGAGGGGAAGTCATAGAAACCTGAGATGTTCCCCACATCATCTAGCATGTTTCTGCACTGGTTTTGTCATTACCTTTCTCAACACAGGAAAATCCTTCTGGATTATGAGATTGGTACTTTACAAATCAAAAGTACTTCCCAAATGAGGAAGAAGTTATGAATTGTTTGACCATTTTTGCACTCAGAGAAAATATTTACCATTTGCATTAGATTATTTAGGCAGATAGATTTGATGTTGGTTTTTCTTGGACAGCAAAGATTGGCAGGACTTTTATAAAAATATATTTAAAATAATATTATATTCTATGAAGCTGCCTTCTACAGACTTCCATCTTCACTGAAGTACATTTTTTCATATTTTTATGCTATCAGGCTTAAATGTAAAATATACCTCAAAATACTTTAATATTTTATTAAAATTTACCTCCTCTAATATAAGATCTAAATATATAATGATTCTTTGGCTCTGATCTCTAAAGTAATTCAATTTTCTTGATTTCTTTTAAACAATTATCTCTTAACACATTTCCCATCAATTTATTAGTTATAGGTAAGTATTTTCTGTATTACCAAAGTCCACAACATTAAAAGCCATTATAACGAGGCTCAATTACTTTGGAAATTATAGTATCACTTACACATTTGGAAAGCTAAACAGAAGGAAGCACCACATTGCAGCTTGTTTGTAATACTGTTATAAAGCTTTTTGTTTGGTTGGGTTTTTTGTCCTGAACAGTGAGTACATGAAGGCCCAACATATTCTAGAAGTCGTTGGAACATTCTCTAAATACCATTTTGTTATCTTAATGAATTCACAGGAGACCAAAGAGAAAGTGGGGCATTTCATTTTAGGTCCAACAGTGGTTTAGAGCAGTCATTATATACCTGTCCAATACAAAATTACCTTTCATGTAAGGCTACTGCATTTTGGACTAAAATATATTTACCTTCCTGTTACTGAAGCCTTCCTCTGACAGTGTTTTATGCCATGAAAATAAGAAGAAGGGGAAAAACAATCTGTCTATAGATATCTCAACTATTATTTAGAAAAATTTATGTTGTCCTAGAGAATTCCAAACAGTTGAGTTTCCTGTTAGAAGGGTAATTTGTATTTCTGAAATGTGAGAAGTTCTGAATAAACAAAACACTCCTGTGGATTTCCAATTTATAAGTATATTATTAGATATATACATAAACTTACACCATAAGTAAGTTTATGTATATATCTAATAATATACGTAATTACGTAAACTTAGCAACAATTCTTTTTCTTGCCAAGTGAGCATTCTGACATTTATTTATAGAAGAAAGAAGTCTCCTAATCAGACTTCTTGTTTTCAGAAGTATCACAAGAATGGGAACTTCTTTAAAGCAAAGACAGCCATTTAACCCCAAGACCTTTGTCCCAAATGTCAGATGTCAGTAGTAAGTACCAAGGAAACTTCTTTTGCAGTACTGGTGTTAAGCATTTTCATCATTGCTGCAGGATTTAGCACATCTGTAAAAGCACAGTATATGAGGGCTTCATCCTGCACCCTGATCATGTGGATCCTCTTTGTAGGGAAACAGCTGCTGCTCTAAATGCTGTACAGACCCAATGTTCCCTCGTGCATGGTTGGGTGATGTGACCTGACTCCCAGCCAGGGCAATAGCAAGGCAGGGATCAGTCTGAAGGGGGCAAACTCACCCCCTTGATAAACCAAGCTGCTCAGCACATGCATGGGTAGGACATATTTTCCCTTAGAACATTTGCCCTTTTACTTTTCATGCAAAAACCAGCACAACCGTCTCCTTTTTCACTGTGTTTCAACGGCTTTTAAAACAGGATCTGAGAAACAGCTACAGGTTGTGGGCTGGCACAGTCACATTTTATAATTATTTTTTAAGAAGATTTTACAAATTTTCTAGCTAATGTAATCCACTTCCCAGTTTTGCTAGATCTGGATACCTGCAATGCTTCTGTTTCTGACAACTCCATGGTTTTGTTTCCCAAGTCAGGTGATTCTGCTGGCAGAGGGGATGGACTTCTCACAATGATGAATGGAACACTTTTACTTACCGCAGTGGTCCTGGACACTGCATTGCCAGCAGCCACCAAAGATCTTCCTCAGGAAAACATGAGCTACTGGAGCAGACTGGCATGGGCACTGCTCGTCACCTGGTTGTAGAAGGGGACAGGTTCATGCCGTGGCTCGGGCCAGCCTGGCTGCACTTATGCTAATGGTAATTACAGAGCAGCAGGCTGGTAAGAGAGTTCAAAAAGACTACTCAAAATATTGAGAACTGTAAGAAAGATATTTCTAGAAACTGACAACGAGGAGGTGGCTGGAAAGGAAGAGCAAAAATGTGGGTCTGACTTTTGATAACTCACATTTATAAGAAAAACTTGCTCATATTGCACAGCTGTGAATTAGAAGTTCTCTCCAGTCTCCTTGCTAAACAGTTTTTGGATTGATTTTCTGGCTTTAGTGGGTCCTGCTGTAGTTTTGTGTTTCTTCTGAAAATAAGAAGCAATCCAATGAGAAGATTTTAAACCTTGAAGAGGAGCTGAATCTGGAGTTCAATGGGCTAGAAGGTCATGGCATCAGAGATTGCGAGTCCCACAAGGTGACCTCTTTGAAAAGCTGATTGAAGAAGGTCAATTTAAACTGGCATTTGGGATGAGAGAGGCTTGCAAAGCCCTAGCACCAGAAAGGAGAAGACACAGATGTGAAAGGTCAGAGATTTGGTTGTGAGGCAATGGAGGAAAGTGAAGTCTTGGATTCAGAATGCAGAAACAATGAAGTCAAGAGATACGTAGAGGTGAAATGCTGCAAAGGAGGAAAAGAATCATGTTTAAGCAGATTGCAGAGGGTTTGCTCTCTTGACTAACACTTGTTTATTGATGCCTGTTATATTACACTTGCAAAGATAAGCAGTAAGGACCAGCAAAAAAATTCCCAACAAATTTGAAGCTAGAAGGATTTGCATTGCTAAATTAGGAACTGAAGGCAAGATCCTTAATTATCAATTTCCTTTTTCTTTTTTTTGGTGCTGTATGAGGAACATGTGCTGCAACAATTTACCTCCATATATCAACTGAATAAACCCAGAATTAGGAAAAAGGTTTTCTTGTTGTTCGTAATTTTTATTTAGGACTATGTTCCCTGCATTTTCTGTGCCATAATTCAAACCAGTTTTCCATATTTGCTGTCAACTGGGAGGCAGAAATGGCCTAGCATTTCATTGGCAGACTAGTTAGTTGAGGAGAAATTAAATTTTATTTTAGCTGTAGGCATGTCTTCTCTGCATTCTCCTACCACCACTGCTTTAAATGCCTTGATGTTTATTAATGTTCTCTACTTTGAAGTAAGCTATTGGAAAATATACTAAATAATATATCACATTTTTATATATAAAGTAATTTACATTCATGATTTCCAGCAGAGCTGTAATGCCATGGTATTTTTCAAAAATACAGACACAGGATTCTAATATATTTGCAGAGGTGATGTGAAGCAGCCTCATATGCTGTCCCTCAGTTTTGTCTGTTTAATGCCAGTACTCAGAAAGACAAGTTTTCACAGTGGGGCACATGAAAAGTCCTAGGATTTAAATACAGCTTAAGACTTTCAATGAAAATTTCAATACAATATAGTCAGTAAATATTTTTTCCAAACCAAGACATTTCATATACGTATTGTAAGTACCAAACAAGTAAGCAAGGAATAATAATTGCTTATAACCAACACAAAAATTAAATTACTGGGGCAGAGATTTAAATATATGCAATTCCACGCCTGAAGACCCACATCTCCTATTGACAGCTCAGTTGACATTAAGAAATATAGGTGTAAATTATGATGTTTCTACAGCCCAGCAATGGGAACAGAACTTCCAACATGAGAAATGTTGACGAATGTTTGCAAAGTCCATACCAAATCTAATCCTCTGATTTCTGTTCTGTAGGTTTGGAAGCACTTAGCACCCCGCGTCAATAAAACACATGAGCTGCTTTGCACATTAATGCCCAGTTTTTCCTTTAAGTGTGATTTAATTGTATTCCTCTGCATTTTTCATTGGGTAGCGTCAGCAAAAGACAAAACACAATTAATAACATGCTGTGTATGTGGTCAGACCTTTAATCTTTTTTTCTGCAATACATCAAGTAAAATCCTGTTAGAATGATCACTAAATTGACAGACATTAAGCGTTATACCTGACCAAGACATACCAATCATTACTATTCTAAGAAATTTCAATTTTTAAATTCCTTTTCTTGCCTTACACTATTTTTGGTACCAATTTAGATTCAGAAACTAACATTTTTTGCTTTCAAAAAATTTTCAGGAGTTTGAAAAATGACTGCTGGGTATGCTCAGCTATTTTTTTCCTCTCCTGCACTGCATACCTGGGTATCTACATCACAGGTGAGGTGTGCCAGGATGCATGTTCTTCATCTTCCACACCTAGAGAAGCAATCTGTCACGAACACACAGGAGACAATAGGAATATTGCAATGCTAGCAAACAATGTCAGAGAAGAATGCAGTATCTGTGCCCTTTCACACCTTCTCTACCTTTTTGTTTCTAGTTTCATTGCTTAACTGAGAAGTTAGGCATGTCTCCAGGCTGTAAAAAAGAATGGATTTAAATATTTCCAATGCCATTGACTTGGCAGGAGAAAATCCCTAGAATTTTTCAGAGAAACAAACAGAATGACTTTAATATACTACTTTGTTAATACAAGTTTAGTAATAGAAATAATGACACCCTATATGGGTCAATGTAGTTTGGTTTTTTGTTTTTTTTTCCTGCATTTCTGTCCATTCTGTATTTTGTATGCCTAACCATGAAAAATCATTTCTAAATTTGTTTGATCTGTATTAAGACTTTGTAGGGTCATGCTTGATTTAACACAATTTATTGTGACTCTTCCTGCTGAGTTTAATCATAGCAAGATGCAGATTTCTTTCTTCTCGTGGTAAAATTCAGCACAGCCAGACTTCTCCCAGGCTTTGCACATCTGTTTTGCTAATTTGTATTCTGCAGAATGACAAATACAAGCCATGTAAGTCATACATTTTGCTGACTCCAGTGAATATACATGAAATACCTGAAGCACTGCAAGACAGACAAAAGTCAAAGGAGCTTTTAAAGCCTAAGATGATATTGGTTCTATAATTATTTGTATGCTAATGATTGCCGGCCTCTGAAGACTTGAAAGAAGCTAAAGAGATTTGTTCAGGACCCCTCAGGATTGGATACTCAGCCGGATCCTCATTTCTATTATTTTATTCTCTGGAAGCACTGACAGCCAGGAAGGTTGTTAAGTGGGGCTGGTCACAGCACAACATTGGTTGGAGATGTATCAGCCCTTAGAGATATAAAGTTTCTCTGTAACACTTTGCAAAAATGTAGGACTTTGTTTAAATTTTGATACTGATCAGACTAACATGGAAATAGCTTTAGGAATCACGCAGCAACCAGGAATTTAGAGCAGAACAGACCTTTTCCACCACTTAATGAAAATAAACAACACTTCATTTCAATTTTCTCAATGGATGTGTTTCAAAAATAGTAAATTTCCTCTTGTAGTATTCAGAGCTATAGATATCTCCATGCTTCATTTTCAGATTGAATGAAATTTTATGACATATTAAGACAACTTTGATCTGCTTTGTCATGTGAACTGTGAAAAATATCTGAATGGAGAGCAAAACAAAACCCAAAATTTTTCAACCATATACAAAAACCTGTTTAAAAATGTCAGATTTATTTTTGTTTCTTTCTTTTTTTTCCTTCTACATTTACTTGTCCATTTGCTTTATTATTATTCTCTGTGGATTTGGGAAGTTCATTTGGAAAAGTAAGTTTGTCATGATGTCAATCACTTAGATTGTAACTTCTGTTAAGAATTAGATTTGTTGTGTGGGATCTCTTCTAAGAATGATTTCAGACTAAGCATCTGTCCCATTTCTTCCACAGAAAGATAACTGATGAAGACAACAAAGGTGTTGTCTGAATTATTATTGAAGAGAAGTTATTATTGAAGAGAAATTATTATTGAAGTCTTTTAATATTTTGGAATGTCTTTTATTGCTGTTCTGTATCTCTTTAAAAAATGCAGTAATACCAGCTAAATGAAACTGAATTATTTAGGCTAATTTGTGGAATCTCTACACAATTTATACTGCTAACAAACACTGAGGACAATTTGTACAACCTCCTTGATTCCATCCCCCATTTTACTAATCTCTTTACATCCTCCATAGGTTTTATGGGCCTGAGGGTTTTTCAGATTAAAGATTAGCAGGTGTTTTATCAATAGGTTTTCTGGCAATGAATAATTAAAGCCAATATGCTCACATGAATGTAGCTTTCAATTTTTACTTCATGCACAGCAATTTTTCTTCTGTTTACCTCATGCAATCTGCGTCTATTGGGTTTCATGTAAGCCTGAGGGTATTAAGTAACGTGTTTTTTTCCTTTTGTATTATCATCATCCATTAATTATCTACACACTTGCTGATACCTGCCGTGTCCTCTCCCTCCCACATGTACACAGAGACACACGATAAATCTCTTAAAATATCTTTTTTCAGCTTTTCAATGACAGACACCTTTCGTGTAGTACCCTATAATCACTGTCTTCCTTACAGCTATAAAACCATTGGGTTTCTTGTTCAAAATTCTTATGTAGCTCCTTCAGTTTAGGTTTCTTTTAAGCACTACTCTTATAGTGTGAAAAAAAAGCAAACTAAAATATGAGCTTTGGAAATCTGTCTTCAAAAATATAAAGTGTAGTGCCTCTAGCCTATGCCTGTGAGTAAGTAAATGCTGAAAGTACTCTCTAGGCCAAATGAAAAATATCACATGGCAAAAGAAAAATCTTAGCTAATCTATTCTTTATTAAAATTTATTTTAAATTGGCTTAAACTGATATGGGAATTTTTTATCCAATATTGCCTAAAGAGACTGTACATTTTGCACACAGCTCAGAATTACCTCAGGCAATTCATGATTTTGCCCAAATTATTCTTTGAAAAACTATAATACTCTGTTGGAGGATGTTTAGATGCAAACAAAACTCATTTGGTTTTCTTTTCTTAAACCAAGTTACAACATCCCCTGTGAGTTCACAGACAATTTCTTCTTGGCTGAATTGCTGATCACTTGTGGTTTAGGTGGTTCCTCTCTCCACTGCAGGTCTGGTGACATGCTTTGCCAGGTGCCTCCCTCTTCCCTTGTGCTCAGCTGATGTGATGTGCCAAAGGTCATGGGGGAATTACGTGCCGTAGATTACACGGGAGAGCAACTGTCAAGGAAACAACAATTTATTGGAGAAGAGTTAAATGATAAATGAACCTAAAACCAGCTTTTGCTTAAGTTCCAGCAGACAACCAAACAACTAAAATTATCATTTCAGTTCCTAAATAGCTGAATTAGCCTTTATAGGAAGCAATACAATGAGATGTTTCAGAGAATAATTTTGGGAAACTCCTGTTTTTCATCATTATTTAGAATAGAAACAAGTGGCAAAAATACCATGTAGTAAGGATTTTCATTTTTTTTATTATTTCTTGATGTTGATCTTTTTTCATATATTTCAAAGGATTATTTCCAAAGGAAAATATCAAAAGAAGATGGGTTTTAAAACTAGGTTTTTTCATTACATTTTATATAAAAACATGTTTTTACTTCCCAGTAAAATATTCATTGAAGTTTTTAAGGAAACTGAAGTATCAGGAAATATGTATTGCAAATGCATATAGGTTATGGGTAAATGTAATATAAATTAGGAGGTTGGAACTAGGTGAACTTTAAGGTCCCTTCCAACCCAAGACATTCTATGACACTGTGACTAATTAATTGTATTGTGAACATAGTATTAGCAATATTGATGTTCAAACAAGAAAGAAAGCTCAGTACTAACTTCTCTTGAATAATCGATCTTATATTAAAACTTTTCTTAAAGTTTGAAAGAAAATGCTACCCTAATTAGTGGTAGTCAAACACTGTATCATATAAAAATTAGTTCCATTTGACTAACCATCTAAACTACTTTGAAGTTACTTGAAATTTTTATGAAAATGCCAAGAAGAAAGTCTTGAAAGATATGTTTTGTGATTCTTTTCTTTCTCTGGCAGTTACAGAAGGATTCTTAATTTTGGTGCATAACTCAGAAATAACACAGTCTTTTCATCTGTGATTAAAAAAATGCAAACAAAGCACATACACAACACAAAACTGCTAAAACCCAAAGAAAACAAACTGAAATTCAAAGCTCCCATGTCCAGCATGCGTGTGCCTTCCTTTCCATTTTCAGTTAAGCATATTGTAGATAATTTGAAGCTTTGGAGTTTGTTTCAAGTTTTTGTTTTGGATACTGCTTTGAATCATGGTACTCACAAACTTTGTTGTGCAAGTTTATAATATTTGGGGAGTAGATTTTACATCTAAAATCCCAAAAATTTCTTGATGTCAAGTTGTACCAAGAAGAAATAAATTCCATCCATTTTACCCATCTCACAATTGAACAAAATTGTGCTCACTCTTCCCAGGAAGTCCCTAGGGAAACCATGGTAGTAAGGATGTTGAGAATTAATTTTATTTGAACTAGGTAAAAACAAAACAAAACAAAAAACAACTTCCTTCACACTCATCTCTGGAGATGAGATGGGAAAAGAAATTCGGTGCTGGACAGTATTTTCAGAGTGATCCCATCTGAGAATGGGGTGCCTGTAACTATCTGTCTTACTAACACTTTCCTTGAAATTCTGGAATCTCAGGAGCATCCGCCAATCTCTTCTAGTCTGACAAATTGTGAATCCAAAGAAGTCAATAAAATGTGAGTTAGACCATATAATCTCACCCATATACAAACAATACAAACCAGTCCTATTTAGATCAATAAAATCTATTTCCATAGATTTTAGACCTAAGTTTCCATAGAAAGACCTAAGTTTATCTAAGTGTCAATTCTATATCAGAA